>JASPKZ010009824.1:232500-813716 GCA_030220185.1 Diploptera punctata
TTAAGAATTTATTTAATATTCTTGAGTTGCAAATATTATACAAATATTACAAAATAATATGAAATTATAATAGATCATCATCATCATCATGGACAAATTCGTTTTAGGTCATGTGGCCTGTACGGTAAACCTATCGAAGATGGTCTTGATCTTTCATCCGATGTCTTCTTTGGTCCCTATGTCCAGTTGGGGTATATTGGAATGCCAATTTTGGAAGTCTATTTCTTGCCATTCTGCTCAGATGATTTTTCCATTCTTGTTGGTATCTTTGTATATCTTAATTTAAACCTGTTACTCCAAGTCTTCCTCTGATAATAGTGTTCCTTTGGTGATCCAGTCTATTAATCCCTAACAATGATCGTAAGAAGCGCATTTGGCTTACTTGAAGTTTATGAGAGTTTCTTTTATTTAAAATCCAAATTTCACTTCCGTATTTTAGAGCAGCTTTTGATGTGATGTTATGTAATCTTAGTTATGTCTTTGTCCTCATCTATTTACCAAAATGTCTTCGTATTACCCTCTTTCATTTTATTATATTTTTGTAATTTTGAATCAATGTCACTCTCATACTCTGCAAATACACAGATATATTAGATAAAAAGTGATAATACGAGATAAATAAAGAACTGCACATATTTTATCATGTATCCAAAATGTACAATTTGATATGCTGTAAAAAGATTAAATAGATAGTGTAATTTATTCAATTTGGTTATCATGTACCATTTTAAATATCACACAAAATAAAGAAAATATTAACTTCTTGATAACGAACTGCCTTCTCTATGGTTAAATATGCCTAATATGTATATAATTTTATTACATCTATATTAACTGATTACAATTTATCTAATGCTTGTAGCAGAAATAACTGCATTAATTAATTTTATTATTAAACATGATTATTAAATATGTAGTTACACTGTCCAAAAAAGGTATCGTGAGAACCTTTTACTCATTCTGTTACGCTTAAGCATATAAAAAGACATTTCTGTCCATTGTATCTCAAGTTTTCTTTGAAGATGGACACATGTAAGTTAAATTGTTTTACAGCCGGGACTAATTCTTTCTCTAATAATACGGTCTCAGCTGGAGACGAAACGTCCCTTGTCTGGCTCTGGAAGTCATCCTTCCAGAGAGATAAATGACGGTCAGTCTTCGGTGTCGAAGACCAGTAGACCGCATGTTGAGATGGCGACAGTAGCCAAAAACTATGTCCATATGTTTCAGTAAAATAATGACCGATTTCCGGCGTCATTAGCAAACTTCCCACCAGCCGTGTGAAAAAACACACCCTGGAAATACATGGACCAATGATTGTCCCGAGATTATGGTTTAACTATAGTGGGAACCATAATGCCCAATCAGAGTCCATAAGTTTTTTATATATGTTAATTATATGTTCAGCCAATGAAAATATTGGTTTTGTAAATTGTATTTGTAAGATGGAGTTGGATATATTCCGAATATCGTGGAAGTAGTCTACTCCGGGAAGGATTCCCGATAGATCCAAAATTAACATAAGACTCCCGCGCAGGATTAATTGTTTGAGTTCCGCGGCAGTGCGGATTCGTATATTTCGCCGGTCGCAGGCAAGCGACCTATTAGATACACTAAGTGTTAGGCCAAGTACGGCAAGTTTTAAAAGTTAATTTTAAAAGCATAAGTGTGCTGGTGTTATATCACACTTTAGGTCGAGTGAAGACCAGTAATTATCAGTGTTCAAAACGCGATAGATTCACCAAAATATTAATAAAATTGGCCCGGTGTCGACCGCTATTCGCACTTGTATTATTCCGAAGAAAAGATACCGGAATATATCCAAATAAATCCAATGTTCTGGATTAGAAACTGTAACAGTGGATCGCTTGTGCTACATGTTAATTAATGAATATATATATATTTGACATCAGTGTTGTCTTGGTAAACCTCCTGATTTTACTCAGTGTCCTTAGTTCGCTCCTAGCCTTATCCCACGGTGAAAATCCACAACCCTGAGATATATAGTCTTTGCCTTGCCCATGCCTATCCCTCTTCGTCCCGTTACATGCTATATTTAATATTTCTGATGCTGTTATTAGATTGAACCATTGAAATAAATAAAAATACCGATGTGGAATTTGCAGTGTTCGATCCAGAACACTAAAATTAACTTTCACACATCTCAATTTTAAAGACAAAAATAACGACAAAGTACAGTATAAAAATTATTAACATTTTTATTTAAATGTGGAAAATGCTGTTATAATTCTTTCAAAACAACCGATTACAAATTGCATTGCTGACATGAGTTCTATTATTAAACTAGACCATTGAAACAAATTTCTTACAATGCGCTTTATGACTGACGTATCTGTTCCTAGCTGGCACACTTATTAGTGTTATCATGCCCACTTTTAATCTGTCGGTTTCCGATAATGCTACGCCCAATAACAATTTTCCTTTACACTACCGGTTATACTTAATCGCATACACGCCACACCAATGGTATTTTTTTATATAAGTAATTTCATATGATTTAAAATTGTTGTTGAAATCAACATGCACGGCTCTGTTTCACAAAGTACAATGTAAGCACAACAAAGGAACTATGGCAACATAGGATAGGACACACATGGCATGTGTATGGTCAAACTAATGCGAGACCCTTCAAATATACGTTCGCCCACGCGCACCAATAATTTTCCAACACTTAATATCCGCGCACTTCATTTTAATTGCGGTACAGCACAATACAATAGTCACTCACTTAACATATATGTTGAATCGCATAATGAGGAATTATTTAAATGTCACGAATAAAAATATAGTTTTCTTTCACACACGAAACTTGTGATTGTTTCGCACTGATTGTTCATTTGAAATTTCTGCATTTTTTATAACATACGGCTTCAACACTTTCACGTGGTGAACTCCATGAGCTGTCGGGATAGCAGTAAGATGGTGAAATCACTTTTCTAAAAATCTCTTCCCTTCATCTACCTCATTTTGTGCCACCTTCTGAACTATTATTTGATTGTTTTACTGCTATGTGCTATGTGTCACATTACCTGAAACTAGAACATAGTATTGCTTCTGTACTTCTGTGTCACCTTCCATTTAAACTCAGGTACAGCAGTTAATACTGAGATATGCTTATTGTTCCAATGAACTGCCTGGATATAATTTTGTTCTTTATAGGTATAATTTTCTGAGAAATCAACACGTACGGGTGCTTCATTTACTGCAACGTTTATTAGAACATATTTAATTGCTTAAGCTGACTGTTTTTAGCTCAAATTCACACAGAGGTATTGCCTATAGTTCCACTGGTCAAAAGTGTTTTTGTTGCCCTTGATATAAGATATTTATGCTCACAATTCATGAAACTATCAATGGTTTTGAAAGATTTGTTCTAGTTGTTTTAATCTTTTTTTTTTAATTTTACACTACAAAAATCGAAAAATATGAAAAAATAACATATATTTATGTCAATCGTTTTTTAAAAAATACTGTACACTGACGGAAATTGAGAGAAAAATGTCGAAAACCCATGTTATACTTCAGTGAAACGCCTTTTATAAGATTTTCTTCTATAATTTTTTAGGGGACAATCTCTCTTTAAAGACCAGCAGTAATAAGCCATCATGTGACGATCCCATCTACCCTGATACCTTTCCTCCATTACTTTTAGATCCTGGTGAAAGTGCTCCCCTGTTCGTCACTATAATTTCCTAAATTAACCGGGAATATATCCAGGTGACTGTGGAGAAAGTTTAACTCTATACTCATATTTGCTCCTAGAACCTTGAAGCTTGTCAACATGTTTTACACAATTTATTTATAATTTGGTGCTTTATAGTTACCTAGGAAATTTTCTACTACCAATACAAAACCCTTCCACGCTTCACTTTCCGGAACAGTCATAACTTTGATAAAATTTGTATCACTCATCAATTGGCGAATTTGAGGACCATAAAATATTCCGCCTTTTAATTTTTCCATACTGAGCTTAGGAAATTTTCTACAAATGTATTTGAAACATTCTCATTCCTTGCCCAACGCTTTGACGAATTGTTTTATCATATCTAACTTGAAGTGTAATGGTGGAAGTATGATTTTTGTCTCTGCTTAGTAACGACTTGTTTATTACTTAGGCTTTACCCACAGTTAAGCTTTCTCAAAAGCCACACATATTGTTCCCAAAGAAGTTGCTTTGCTCTACTATTCCACAAACAAAATGAAGCAAGGGTATTTTGTGTAACCATGTGTATTTATACATGGAAACTTATCCAGATGCACGTTGTGAGTACTTCAATTTTGTCAAATAACAGAGATCACGGTCGATGTGCGGAGTGAGGGGTGCGTGATGTATGTGTGCGCGAAAAAAATGCGCAGAAATCAATTCATGACTGGAAACATACATTTTATCAGTAACAAGCTGTTTACTGTTTAAAATATAATAAACACAAAAATCATAAAAACTAGAGCACATTCAGCACTTTCATGAATATATTTGTAAACTGTGCACTTGAAAACAGAAATTCGCAGATATATATTTTTTTTGTTGAACTGTGTTATTTTATGGAACAGCTGAACCGAACAGTCTACCAGATTTTCTAAACCAGATTATGTTAATCCTCAGCGGAGTGAAGCAAGCAACTGACTGCGCCGTACGTATAACAATGTAAACGAGAGGATGAAAAGTCAGTCACGGGAATCTAGCTGGAAAAATAACTTTACAAGAAAATGGCATCAATACTTTTTTGTTAGTTGCGTATCAATAACGTAGAATCCAAGAGGACATTTTAATTAATGAATTATTAAGTTGTGTAGTAATTTTTATATTTTTTGTTAGTTGTGTATCGATAACGTAGAATCCAAGAGGAAATTTTAATTAATGAATTATTAAGTTGTAGTAATTTTTATACGTTTTCCGTGACTAACTGACCATAGCTTACAGTTAAAAATTATAGGACACTTTTAAGGCATCTAGAACATTAGAATGCAATAATTAAGTCTACCTCTGTGGTCTCGAGGTAGCGTGCTGCCTTGTCATGCAGCGGGCCCGGGTTAGGTCCCCGGTCCGGACAGTTTTTCTGGGTGAGGTTTCTATCGGGGGTTTTCCCCACCTGTAATATAAATGTCAGGAAAACTTTAAAAATTTCATCTTAGATTAAGCGTAGGATTAAGGGGCTCTCCTGTCGCACCACTATCACCATCATCGTCCATCATATCATCGGGGCAACGTAACCCCACCTTCCAGACGCCCCAACCTCAGAAGTGGGTTACAATTACGCCATTGCCAGGAGGGAAGACCAGAAATGTCAAAAAGGACAAACTGGGGCATTACAACATGCAATTAATATTATTACATTTACGACTAAGAAGGGTCAAAGTATGGTTTAACAAAAGAGTATGTGAAATAAAACGAATTAATTCGACCGAATCATTAAACAAAAAATTTGTAAAATTCTGAGTGTTTATACAGGTTTTCCACTAATATTAGATTAAAATAATTCAGGTTTGGAATACAACACGTTTTTCCACTAATATAAAATTAAAATCATTCACATTTGAAACAATATCGTATAGAATCAGAAAATTTGATCTTTAAATATGTATTATTACGCCATTAAAATTATTTCTGCGTCAATTTCAAAGTTTTCACCTCGGTATGGCATTTTCATGGAATCGCTCGTTATTAAATATAATAGAACAGGTATCAAAGTTTTAATGCAACTCAAATACAACAGGCTCATTTTGTAAGATGCACGACCTTTAACATTTAAAAAATAACAAATCATAAATCTAGTGAGGATAAAACACCTATTGCTATCAGTCGCATTACTGTCTTATAGCTATCTGTTGATCTCCCATAGAAATATAGCGTGAAGTGCTTAGGGTACTGATGAGTACTAGCAGTAGTGCTGGTCACTCCACTGAGAAGCATAGGGCCATGGTAAAAGCTCGCCAATGTACTCTGCTGTTTTCCAATGCCTTAATTTCATTCCAACTGATCCCTGCCTGTTCAGTTTCATCCCTGATGGTATTACTCCATGTTCCCCTAGGTCTTCCTCTTCGCCTGCTCAATTATTGGGGGATCTAATCAAATGCAATTTTTGTGAAATATCATTCTCTCTCCCTAACATATGACCATCCCATTTCCTTTTTCTAAATTTGATTAATTTACAAATTTCATTTTGATTCGTTCTTCGCCAAAGTTCTTCATTTGTTATAATCTCTGGCCACCATATAACCAAGATATTTCTCAGGCAAGGATTTAAAAAGATTTCCAATTTGTTTTGTAGCCTTCCAAGTTTCACAGCCGTATAATAAAATCGATTTCACATTAATTAATTAAATAATCTTAGTTGAAGTCTTATGGAGATTAGTTTCGACCTCGAAATTGATTTGAATTGAATGTAAACATGTCTTGCTTTCTTTATTCTGGCATCAAACAGAAAAGTAGGCGGTTAAGTAAATATTTTAAGAAGAGTAAAGACAAAATACAAGGTGAAAATTATTTAAAGCGACAAACTCTGGGAGGTTATAAGGGGCACCAAAACAAATGTTTTTCCCTAATGCCATTTTTTCCTACGAGGATTATTTAAACCGGTAAAGAGCGTATTATGCTCTTCAGTTGTCATGACTGCAACTGCTGTTGATGGTAGGAATTGTTTTGTCCACCAGTGTATCAGTAAATGGAATATGTTTACTAATAGAGCGATACACCTGGAGTCAGTACACTGATATGTGTGGGCCGGTGTTGTTGGGGACTGTTTAATTGGGACATATCTCCTACCTAGGCCATTAAATGGCAGGCACTATCACAATATTCTCGCCAGAGCATTGCCAGAATTGCTGGAAGACGTTCCGCTTCGTACAAGACAACGCATGTGGTTCCAACATGACGAGGCGCCGGCACATTTCAGTCGTCGTGTGCGTCGATTCTTGAACCAACGGTTTTCAGAAAAGTTGATTGGCAGAGGTGGTCTTGTACAATGGCCTCCTCGATCCCCACATATAACCCCTTTGAATTTTTTTGTGTGGGGAGAGATGCGCAACCTTGTTTACACAACTCCTGTTGCATCAGAAAATGATCTGGTTGCCTGGATAGTAGCAGCAGCAGGAGCAATTAACGATACCCTGCAGTTTTTGCCCGTGTTAGACAGAACATGATCCGCCGATGTAACCTTTGTTTACATGTCAATGGAGGCATTTTTGAACCTCTACTGTAATTTGAGTAATTGCGTTGTGTTAATTTGTTGACTCTTGGTAATAAAAAAATGCAAAAGTGTTTGTTGGTTTAATTAATTTGCCGCTAGAGAAATCTTCCTGTACCGGTTTAAATAATCCTCATAAAAAATGGCATTAGAGAAAAATATTTGTTTTGTTGTTCCCTACAATATCCCAGAGTTTGTCGGTTTAAATAATTTTCAGCCTGTATAGACTCTCTTGGTGTGGATCGTGTTAACCTGACACAAAGATATTCGAAACTAAGACCAACAATTTCAAATAAACTTAGGAACATCAATGGCCTTGGTAATGTGTACCCGCAGTACATAATACATTTTATAACACCAAGCTCCCACGGTCCGACCTATCAAATCTTAAACCTGTAAAACCGTACTGATCCGCAGCTTTAATCCAACTATAAAACATCAGGTTGCGGATTATATATTCTGCCATCTTCTCTTTTTACATATCTTTACTATTAAAACTTACGGTCTGTTGAAACAATACATCTAGCATGTGGCCTAAATTTGAGGCATTTTAATATGGAACAAACTGAACAATTACTGGTATTTTGGCGGTAACATTGCGCTCCATATATTGTTTCGTTAGCTTCTAATTAAATTCTATTGGCTAAGAAGTAGGATACTGGTAAGAGAGCCATTTATGTCGATATGAATGAGTCATTATCAAGCCTACAGATATAGCGTAGTTAAAATTCAATCTTCAAACTTGCAGTTATGAGTAATTCTGGTTCCCACAGTCAGAGGGCGGCTTATTTTACCTTTTCCCCTAAAATGTTTAAAGGTGCGACTTGTTTGCGGATCAATGCAATATAATATCACCTTACATTCAGAGAACAGATATTGGCCCGACCAGCATAACCTAAGAGGTGACTATATTTGAAATTTATAAATATGAGTTTAATCCACCGCTGTGGTCTCGGGATAGCCTCGCTGTCTCATAACGCAGCGGGCTCGGGTTCGATCCCCGGACAAGATTCCTGTGTAATTTTTTTCGTTTTTTTCTTCACTTGTAAGAGAAATGTCCGGAATCTTTAAGGACCAAATGGTCTCCGAACATCATCTGGGCATCATAATCAACATTATCACATTCGCTATGTTTAGTATGAATGTGTATGAATGGTGTGTTTCGTCTTAATGTTGTGTTGTCTCGGAGGAGGCGCTAACATTGAGCTGATCACTCATTCAGAGAAATCCTTCATCCCCTGGTGTGGTCAAAAAAGTATGTGTAATCCATAGTTAAAATACCTCTCCCGACGGGTCGTGTGATTTTAAGTACCGGGCAGCGTATGGCACGTAAAATTAGCTGTAAGGGGTAAGGTTAAACTGCGTCGGTGGAAAAGAATAACTATGATGTTGCGTTAATTAATATATAATAACAGAGTGGGCGAAAGAAGAACAATGCTGGAACTCATAAAGAAGAGGAAAATAAATTGGGTTGGCCACTAGCTAAGAAGAAACTGCCTGCTGAAGGATGCTCTAGAAGGAATGGTCAACGGAAAGAAAGTTAGAGGCAGAAAAAGACATCAGATGATAGACAATATTAAAATAAATGGTTTGTATGCAGATACAAAAAGGAAAGCTGAGTTAAGGAAAGAATGGAGAATGCTGAGTTTGCAGTGAAAGACCTGCTCTTGAGCAGAACACTATGAATGAATGAATATATAATAGTTTATAAATGAGCAATTCCATATGTGATTAACTGACATTTACAATACACTTTTGCTGCAAAATGCTTCCATAAATATTACAATTGGTTGAAATTAAAGGTGTTATACACGTGATATGATAGAAGAAAGTGTCTGATTAAGACTGTACATAAATATACAACTTCTGAAGAGAAACAATGTTATGTATTATCTATCAAAATATGTGTGACTGACTGACGTAAATGTCAACTCATCATGCAGCTTAACATGTTCATATACATAATTCTCTGAAATGTGATTCTTAATTCAATTTTCCAAAATATCATTTGGAGGGCACATTTCGAGTTATATTTTAAATAAAAAATGTACCTAAATCACAATTAATACCGAAGTTGAAGAGATTGTTGAATGTGATGTCCCACGTTGTGGAAATATTTGAATATATATGATTGTAATAATTTTAATCACTAGTTATTTGCCACGGCACTAATGTCTCCCTTCAAGAGAATGAGGGAAAGTTTCTTACATTAATAAGTTTGTTAACAGTTAAATTAAATATTTTTTATTAAAGTTCTCATTAAAATTGAGATCAATCTTGTAAATGTTTAAGAGTTTCGAAAATTCCGGCTCAAATTAAATAAATTTCACTTATGAGCTGATTATTACTTCATATATGTGATGGATGACTATTTCCAACGGACAATTTTTGACTCACTAACACATTATTTCCACTTTATGGATTATTTATACTACAGATGAAATATATTTATACTACAATATTATTTTCCATCACTTTGACATCATCTTGTCAACTAATATCAAGAAATGAACTTTAATTCTCTTATTTCTCGAGCCGTTGTTTTACATGTCTAACTTTTTTCAAGTATTGTAGCCATCTTGTTATACTAGGAAAAATCTCATTTCATTTCTGTTATAACCAGGAAGTCCTGATTAGTCCAACTGAAAAGGACGGAGTACTACTGGCTGACTCCCATCCAATTCGTCGGATCCCATTTATTTGTTTATAAAAATATGAATTCAAATATTTAAAGTATTTTTACATATATTAAATCAGTTTGGAATACATACAACTGTATTAACAGTTTATATTGACCAGTTTGAATTTTTACATACTATAAAAAAATTGAATTATCTAAATCTTATTTCCGTTCTTAATAGAAATAAATATAATCATATATGTAAATATTACATAAAAAACCCTTATTATTTTTGTACCGAAAGCAAGTTTTCGATACGTGGATTACGTCATACTGTGCAACCAATACGTCATCGCGTCTCCATTTTTTCTGTGATTTTACTGAACAGTGTCAAATTCTCTCCTACATACCCCCTCCTTTCTTTATGCGCCGTGTTCTATCGCGCATCCTCCCTCTCCTAGTGAAAAATTATCAATAGAATCTATTTTTCTATTAGAACTGTCGGTATTCTGTTCATTAGAAATGTCTTCACTAACCGAACTATCTATTATAAACTTTCGTTTAATCGATAATTGTTCAGAAGCAGTGAGGCTATTCAAATGACTTTTTAGTCTCTGACGTAAAGTGTTTTCTACCGGAGTTGTTCCTACTACTATTTCTTGTGACACGGAAGAAAATTATCAATGAATTTTCAGAGATTTAATTAGGAAAGTGGATCCTTGTAATGGAAGTGATACTGAATTATTGATTTTCTTCCTTATAAAACTAAATTCGATTTTTTAATTAAATCGGTAAAGGAGGAATATTTCATCAAAATTCTATTTTAAGCTGTGCTGAAGGAATATTGATGAAAGTATGGAGTCAAGTGGTGAGATTGCACTTTACTTGGGTCGAATGTTTGGACCACGTGAAAGACTCATTATTGCCTTCCAGATTAATAGAAGACTGCTATATTAAATTCGTTTCTCGTCGATTCCAACATCCTGGAGAATCTTTACTGGAGTTTATTTCTCAAATTCAAGGAGCTTCAGTTATATTAAATCCTCAACTTTCGGAAGAAAATTTGATTAAAATTGTTCTTCAAAATATGTTTCCAGCCGTTAGACAACATGTGGTTTTTTCTACAAGACCTAAAAATATAGCTGAAATATGTGTCTTAGCAAGAGAGGTAGCCGATTCAGAGGTTGCAGAAAAGCAAAGAAGGCAGGGTAAAGAACATGTTGCAAAAGCTTCTAATAATGCAAATGTTCCTGTGAATTGCTCTTATAATAATTCCTGGGGAGAGAAAAACAAGACACAATGTTGGAAATGGCATCGTTTTGGGCATTTTCAAAAGAGTGTCGAGCTGAAAATTGAAATACCCCGCATGTTAATTTATTATCTTTGTCTTCTCCGAAAGGTAAGAAGAAAACAGCAACCTAATAAAAGAGTTTATCCTTCTGGTAATAATAAACCGGTGTCGTATTCCGCCGACTTGCCTCATCTAACGATACAAATTTTCCAGCAAAATTGGGATGGATTATTGGATAGTCGTGCGTCTATTTCACTTGTTCACTTGTGTCCACATTGCCTAAGATATTTTTGAGAAGTGCACCTTTGACTTGTAAATCTGTTAATAACCAGACTTTCTATATGGTCCGTCTACATTTGAAAATAAGTAAATTTTCGTGGTTTTTTTTTTGTGGCGTCAGATCTGCCCGTTCCCATTATTTTGGGTTTTGATTTCATGTCGAAATCGGGCATGAAAATTGATTTTCAGAATAAAGTATGTAATTTCAAATTTGTTCCGGACGTTTGTCTTCCGTTTAATGTCCACCCTTGTGTTTATGGACATGCGTGTGTTAAGAAACCTTCGAGACACGTTGTGTTATATCTCTTAACGGAAATAGTGAAAATGAAGAGTTAACAGAACTGGTAAAGAAGTTTCCTGGATTATTTAGTGACCAATTGGGAAGAGCCAAGGAGCTGGAACTATTGGATAATATTCCTGTGCGATCTCCGTCTTTTCAGTTTTCTCCTCCCAAGTTACAGTTGTTGCAGAGTGAGATTCATAAGTTAATGCGACAGGGTGTCATTAGATATAGTCACTCAAGTTATGCGAGCCCTGCCTTTCTTGTTCCAAAACCTAGTGGAGGTCATAGATTAGTCATAGACCATTGAAAGCTTAATACGAAAGTGGTATTTGATTGTTTTCCGTTGCCTACTCTAGAGGCTGCTTTCCAAATATTTCATGGACCTACGGTGTTTTCCGTGATCGATTTACATTCTGCCTTTTTTCAAATACCGTTGACTTCACATATAGAAAATACACTGCTTCCATCACTCCTAATGATCTCTACGAATTAAATATGCTACCCATGGGTTTGAGCGTAGCTAGCCAAATACTGATTCGTGAGTTAGACAAGTTGTTTGGAGATCTTAAATATAAATATTTCTTCCAATATTGTGATGATCTTATAGTCTATTCTCCTGATATGAACCAACATCTTGTTCACTTAAGGGAAGTCTTCAAACGATTAAGTGAAAAATGTTTACTGTTAATCCTGACAAGATCACTTTAGATTGTTCTAAAATTAAATTTTTGGGTCACTTGTTATCAGCCGAAGGCATTCAAGTCAATCCAGAAAGAGTTGGAGCTATTAAAAAACGTCCTACTCCAAAGAATTTAAAAGGCATTAGGAGTTTCATGGGGATGTAGGTTTTACGCCAGATTTATTCCCAATTTTTCAGATTGCTATTCCATTGAATAATCTGAAGAAGAAGAAGAAGACAAAATTTGTGTGGAATCTGGAATGTGAAACGTCGTTTCAACATCTTGAATTAGTTCTTTGTCAAGCTCCGACCTTGCAAGTTCCTGACTTCAATAAGAAATTCATTCTTCAATGCGATGCTAGTGATAGGGCATTAGGAGCAGTTCTTAACCAAGAGGTTGATGGCAAATTAGCACCTGTGGGATATGCCAGTCGCACGCTTAATGAAGCTGAAATTAAGTATAGCATCTACGAGAAAGAATTTCTGGCTATTGTCCTCGGTTGTAAAAAGTTCCATACTTTTCTGGAACACAAACGTTTTGTAATCTATTCGGATAATCAAGCAGTTTCTTGATCACAAAAGAACTGTGGAACGCTTGGTAGAATTGGTAGATGGGTAGTACGTCTTTCTGCTTTTAACTATGAAGTGATTCACGTTAGAGGGTCTGAAAATGCTGTAGCGGATGGTCTATCGTAACTATTCCAAGAACAAAACTTTTTAGAAGCCCCTCAAATCAGTCTTCTTTCGATCTTAAACTGTATCAGCAGGAAGATAACCAATATAGAAGATTGTATGCTCAAGTAAAAAGCTGGTATAAATAACCCTGAATTTGTTGTGAAAAGAGGTTTATTGGTATATAACCCTCGAAAAGGTTCGACGAATCGGGTTTTGGATCCCAGTGATATTGCTCAAGTATTATCATGATTCCCCCCTTGGCATGCATTTGGGCATTGCCAAAACTATTGAGAAACTTAATAGACAATATTATTGGCCCCGTATGAACGACGAGATACGTAAATATATCTTGAACTGCGTCGATTGCCAACGAGCAAAACCCGCATCTAAACTCGACAGTAGGTTTTCATTCTGCGGAGCCTTCCACAGCTCCAATGCAAAGACACTTTATTGATTTATTTGGTCCCCTGATTCGCTCTAAGCGAGGAAATGTTGCTGTTCTAGATGTAGTAGATAGCTTCTCTAAATATGTTGTGCTTCACCCTGTGAGATCTATGAAGTCTAACGCTGTGGTAGAATTCTTCAGTAGAAATTTCTTTCCAAACTTTGGTGTCCCTGAATCCATTGTTTCGAATAATGCTAAGGCCTTTACTTCGCATCTTTTTAAGAATACGTGCTTTGTTCGCCATATTACTACTTCGCCTCATTATCCTAAACCTAATCTTTCTGAAAGGTTTTTCTGTTCGCTAATAACAGGTCTTACTATCTTTCACAATGTCAAACAAAATGTTTGGAACCAATATTTACCCTTGTTCGCTTTGGGATGCAATGGTGCCGTTCATGAATCTACAAAAACTACTTCTGCGGAATTATTTTAAGGCAGGCGTATTGTGCACCCCCTTGAGTTAAATTGGCGCATTACTGAAACCGACTTGGGTGATTTAAAACAAGTCGATAAGGTTCAGAATTGGGAAGAGGTTTTCAAGAACCTTAAGACTGCGAAAGAAAAAATAGCTAAGAGATATAATCGTGGGAGGATACATGTATCGTATAAAGTCGGCGATCGAGTGCGGTATCGCCTATATCCTCTCAGTAATCGTGGGAACAACGCATGGGAAAGCTTATGTTTAAGTGGTCGGAGCCTTGTATTATAAAACGGTTTCTGACTCCTATAACTCTATAATTAGAGAGTGCTGATGGCCTCTTAACCAAATAACATGCTAGCTAATTAAAGGCGTGTCCTGTGGTTAAATAATTACCACTGTTATATATTTTTGTAAAGGACACAGCACTAATTAACTGAAGTCATTTCTATATTTCTGATGTTAAGCTTTTTCGAGGTTCTGTTTTCTGTTTCCTGTCCTTTGTAATTTCAGTTAACCTTTCCCCATTTGGCACTGATATGGAGCATTGGACCTCTGACAGTCGTATCCTTGGTGGGTTCGGCCGACCCCGAGTATCCGCTGATCGATATTTGTCCTCAACATGGGTTGCAGTAAATGGAATGGCTTAGCGGGATTGCGATCCGGCGATCCAACTTTAATGTATCGTCTTCCTGAGTTCGCCTGGAGCACCACCGAGTTCAGCTATGGCGGCTGTAGTATTCCAGAAGGCTCATAATACAGCGCCTGGATAGCTGATGGAGCAGGTAGGTGTGGTGGATAAAATATTGGAAACGATAGAAGATTGTTGATATTCTCAGTCTGATCCTGTTGTGAACTATCGCCTCACCCTCTCAACGTGGGATTACACCAAGTTGTGTTCACACAAAAAAGTGAAAGTTTTCTGTGAACATTAGGACTTCGTTTTGGTGTTGTGGTGACTCTCTCTCTCTCTCTCTTTCTTTTTTGGAGGGGCACCGAGGGGGCGATATTATTCCGAAATCAAGTTTTCGATACATGGATTACGTCATACTGCGCAACCAATACGTCATCGCGTCTCCATTTCTTCTGTGATCTTACTGAACAGTGCCAAATTATCTCCTACATACCCCCCCTTTCCTTTATCCGCCGTTTCTATCGCGCATCCTCCCCTCTCCTAGTGAACCCTCAAATAAGCTGCGCTTACTAATATCAAGGTCACCATCTGTTTATTAACCCATTGGAGACTTTTAATGAGTCTCCCTCGTGAGCAGGTAGAAAGTCCAAACAGCTCAACCACGACCTACACTCGTTATTGTGTTAAAACCCTCCATTATAAGAAGTTGGCTCTATCTTTAGCGATTAAACATTTATTTTCGCCACCTGTAAAATTTGTTGCTGGTTTATATAAAGCGTTTATGTAGTCCTAGTATATCGTATAGTTTATTATATATATAATTTATAGAATAATATATATTATGAAATGGTTACACGAGCCAAATGAAATAAATTTAGAGCAATTGGGTAGTATTAGACGGGAAACCACCAAGCTACTAAAGACTAAAAAGAGGGAATAATTGACAGAGAACATTAATGATCGTGAAACGAACGCAAAAAAATAGGAATATTAGATAATTATATCAGGAAATAACAGTAGAGAAGAAAGGGTTTCAGGCTAGAACAAACATAATTCGGAATGAAAATGGGGATATGATTGCAGATTCCAGGAGTATATTAAATAGATGGAAAAATTACTTTCATCAGCTATTAAATGTACATACAGAACAGAACATTCAGGAGGATAATTTACAGACAACACAAATGCTAGTCGCAGAACCAAATGCATTAGAGGTTGAAATAGCGATTGAAAAATTAAAGATGTATAAATCATCAGGTTCAGATGAGATCCGAGCAGAACTGATAAAAGCAGGGGGAGAAAAATAGATGGACAAGATACACTGGTTGCTTAGTATGATTTGGGAAAAAGAAGCTCTTCCAGATGAATGGAAGGAATCAATTATCGTACCAATACATAAGAAAGGAGATATATCAGAGTGCAACAACTATAGGGGCATCTCATTACTTTCAACTTCGTACAAAATTCTTACAAATATATTAGTAAGCAGACTTACTCACTATATTGATGACATTCTAGGAGATCATCAATGTGCATTTAGAAGAAACAGGTCTACAACAGATCAGATTTTTAGTATAAGACAGATTTTAGAAAAAATTGGGAATATAACTGTATTGTACATCAACTATATGTAGACTTCAAACATACATATGATTCAATTAAGAGGGAGAAGTTATATAGTATCCTGCTGGAGTTCGGAATTCCTAAAAAGTTAGTTAGACTTATACGAATGTGTCTAAATGGCACAAGGAGTAGGGTGCGTGTAGGCAAACAGTTTTCGGACACTTTTGTAATCCAGAATGGGTTGAAGCAAGGAGATGCACTATCTCATCTACTATTTAATTTTGTACTAGAGCATGCCATTAAATCTTTAGAGAATGAGGAAGGCTTAAAACTCAATTGTATTAATAAGCTGTTAGTTTATGCTGATGATGTATTATTGGCCGATACCGAGGAGATACTAAAGGACAACACGCACACACTATTGAGTAACACTAAGAAATTAGGACTGGAAGTAAATGTCAATACAATTAAATATATGGTCACACGTAGAAATTCATTATATAATGGAAATGGACAGCTAATGACGAATGAGGGAAATTTTGAGGAAGTGGCCGAATTCAAATACCTAGGAACAATAATCACAAACAGGAATGAGATGCATAAAGAAATTAAACATAGGCTCAATTCTGTAAATGCGCGCCATTATGCATTGCAGAGACTTTTGATGTCCCAACTCCTTTCAAAAAACGTTAAACTGAAAATATATAAAAGTATTATTCTACCAGTTATACTATATGGTGCGAAACATGGACTCTTAGTTTAAGGGAGGAAAGGAGATTAGAAGTATTTGAGAATAAAGTACTTAGTAAAATTTTTGGGGAAATTCTCGTATAAGACTTGAAAGCATAATAATAGTCCCTTCGATTGGTTGCTGGCCAAAGGAAGGCAAGACCAGTGATGGGGCTGCCATCTTATAGCCTCTGGTCAGGCTTTTCTGGAGAAGAAAAGAAAATAAAGGAAAGAAGAAATGAAAGGAAAGACTCCCTAGCCCTCGGATGCCCTAATAGCGTCGGGGTCGAAAAAAACAAGAGTTAACCAAGAGAGGTTAGATAGTAAAGTTAAAAGAGTGCAAAACACAAGTAAGTGGAAGAAATGTTTTGCTCAGCTTGGGCACCTTGTGGTCGCCATCCACATATCCCCTAGATTGAAGACTACACCAATTTTGGAATATATTAAACAGTACCAACTAAATTGGAAACACCATCTTGAAAGAATGAGTTCAAATCGGATCCCCAAAGCTATTTATAATTATATACCAAGAGGACGAAGATCACTGGGCCGTCCTATGAAACGCTGGAGGGAAAATTTTTCTATAGGATCGTAACAGGCCTTGGCCTAATACTTGGAAGGAAGAAGAAGAAGAAGAGTAAAATTTTTGGACCAAAGAGAGATGAACAGACAGGTGAATGGAGCAGACTACTTAATAATGAACTACATGGTCTTTATAGGAAGCCAGATATAATAAGAACAGTAAAATCTCTTAGACTGCGATGGGCAGGACATTTTGCACGTATGGGGAATGAAAGATTTGCACGGAAGCTCCTTATAGGAAAGCCAGAGGGAAAACGCCCAATAGGTAGACCAAGAATGTGGTGGGAGAATAACATTAATTATGATTTGAGGTAAGTGGATTATACAAGGAATGATTGGAAAGCATTAGCTTAGGATAGGGATGTATGGAGAGCTTATGTCCTCGCGGCCATGAACCAACGGGTTGATAGTGCCAGTGAGTAAGTAAGTAAGATATTTATTACGGTAAAATATATATGTAGTTTCAATTATTTTTTCGAATATGATGGTTGTATATTTAACTTTTTTAGAAACACGTTCAGTTCAAACTCTCTAAACGGAATAGAACGGCGCGATTTGAAATAACATATTAGAAATTGTACTCTTCAGGATATGATTCAAATAAATACTTGACAAGATGCACATGAAAATTCAGATTTTACAGCAAATGAGAGTGTAGTCCTAGAATTAGCAATTGCGTTTGTAGAGGAAGGTTACACATTAAAATTGTGTTCTCCTAATTTATTTTTAGAGCTGAATAGACGAGAGACACATTAGGGACAGTAAAATCTAACAGAAGAAATATGCCTATGGATTTAGTGAACATCAAATTGGAAAGAAAAAAAAGGAGAGCTAACAACATGATCTAGTCGGAGAGTTCTAGCATATAAGTGGAAAGGTAGGATAGATATTTATTTATTATTATCCAAACACGAAAATGCCGACATGACTGACACCAGTAAGAAACAATGGAAGAATAAAGACGGAGAACAAGATGAAAAAAATCATAAAGGCTAAATGTATTCAAGAAGATCAACGTGATAAAGTTGTGGCTTTGTTTTCCAGCAATGATGAGATTTGTAATGTGCTATAGAAAAATTGCTTTTTACATTATCAATAATTTGAGAAGATATATAGCAAGAATTTTCTATGATTTGATAATGTATAGGCCTATGCTTTTATATGTTAATTTCATTTATTTTTATAATATGCAGTATTACATATTTTTGTTATTTTCTACCGTTCCTGTTAGAACATATGATTCGTGTTTACTTTAAATATAATGACCGAGAAATGTTAGTAAAAGATGGTTTTTGAAATGTTAGTTAACTTTCACAGCCTTCAAACTAACAATGCATAACGGTTAAATTGCAAAAAAAGAGGGTTGTAGGCAGGCCACATTCCTTTCCTATTCATAAAAGTACAAAATGCTACAAGAAAAAACAGCGGTACACAAACTATCTCAAATCCATTTGTGATAAAACGCAGTATGCATGGTCTGGGTATTCTGATTTAAAATCCAATGCAGCCGGAGTAGCGCTGGGGAGATTTAAATGGGTTTTCAGTGAACTTACCTGGCGCTTTAAACGTGTATTCAATGGTTTAATCAAAGGGTCAAGTCGATATAACTCGCAGGAGCATGTTTTGTTTATTGGTCCCTTAGGCCAGGATAGGGCCACAAGGACCGTGTACCCTAGCCCTTGGCGGGACTAGTGTGAGTGAATAGAGTGTACGTATGTTTTACTATTATTGTTTTGTTTAGATGACCGATAAGGCTATTGTTTCTTTTCTCAATTTCTTTTTCAATGAGAAACTAACTTTTTTTATTATTTGAATGTTATATCTGATTGTTTTTTGACTCTTATTAAATATACGTTACCTGCTTTTAGGTAACTTCTGTCTATTGTTTTAGTAGCTATCATGTCAGGTATGAGTATAAAGTTCCAAAGCTTTCTCAAGCGAATATGATTCCCTCTTTCCTTAAAACTTCCACTATTGTAATCTGTATAGCTTACAATATATTACATGCTTAACAATTTATTGAGGAAAGGTGAATTAATCTTTGCCTTCTATGGGCCCGGGCAAAGATACGTTAATTTGAGCAATCTATGTTCTCAACTCAAGGTAATTATCAACAACATTGGTACGATCCAGCACCAACACGGTGCATTTTTTATATGGGGATAAATATCCGGTTTTAAAGGTATGGCCTAATATGTGATGTGTGACTGACTGATATTATGTTGTGACTGACTGACTTATCTGAATTTTATTTAGAATTTCAAAATGCAAATATTACACAAATGTAAAAAAATACTATGAAACCAGATAAACAGCTTCGGTAACAGAAGTTAATAAAGAACCGCAAATACGTTATCAATTCTACGAAAATTTTTACATTTAATTCTACTGTAAAATAAATATTAATTTAAATCAATAATGTAATTAAATTAGCTCGCTTGAAATGTACCATTTTAAATGATAAAAATAACGAAACTATAAAATACTTAATAACAAAGTGCCTTCTATATTGTTAAATACACCTACTAAAATTGTATTTATGTGTGTGTATATATATATATATATATATATATATATAGTAACTGATTACAATTTATTCCGGCGCCATAGCCGAGTGGTTAAGGCAAGAAGCCTTGGCGCAGATCTATGGGACTTGCGCTGGTTCGAGTCCCCATGGAGGAAGACATTTTCTCATGGAATTTCGGCCATTATGGAACCGGTGCCCACCCAGCATCTTGAGGCATTTGGGTAGCTACAATATGTAACGACTCCAGGTTGATAAGACCAACTATAACAGCTGGGTTATCCGATATGCTGACCACATGTCACCCCTACACTGGCTTATGATCGTCTACCTCTGTGATTAATACATGTGGACATGCGGCCAGCAGCCATGTTGGTAGACCAAAGACCTTCAAGGCCTGTCGCGCTTGGAGTGGAGTTTATTACAGTTTACCTGATGTAAGATTTAATATTTTTAGTTTGGACCACTGAAATAGGAAAATTAAGCCTTGCAGAATGTATATACAATCTTATTAAGTTACTTATTTATAAGAGTGCATGATCTTTCAAAACAAATTATCGTAAATCGCATTAGTAAGCTGCAGTTAGTAAACAATTGCTGACGCAGTGAATTCTAATTTTAAACAACCATAAAAACATAACTCTAAGTAGCCCCAGTTCTGATGACTCACATCATAACATAGGTGTATCAGATCGCTTATACAATAATTTCACTACCTAGTCTTCGCCGCTAACTTGACTTGACCCATTAATAAAAATTATGTTACCTGTCACGCATGAAGTCTCACGCTGTAACTGAATGGTTTGATATATTGACTTAGGTTTTCACGGCCGGAATTATTATGATGATCGTGTAGAAGATTTCCGGGCTGTTGGCCGTGGTCTTGAGGCATGTAGTTCCCCGACGTTTCGCCAGAGACTGCGTCCGGCATCCTCAAGAGTTGTCTTGAGACTAGCAATTTTGTCGACTACCTGCCCTATTTAGGCAGAGAACACGTCGCGGATAAATGAATAAATAGGGCAGGTAGTCGACAAAATTGCCAGTCTCAAGACAACCCTTGAGGATGCCGGACGCAGTCTCTGGCTAAACATCGGGGAACTACAAGCCTCAAGACCACGGCTAACAGCCCGGAAATCTTCTACAGGATCATCGTGAATGGTTTGAGTGAAGATGTCTCAATAGAGAGCACTGATTCGAGTCCCCATGAGAGAAGACATTTTCTCATGGAATTTCGGCCACAATGGGATTGGTACCCACCTAGAATCATGAAGAATTTTGGCAGCTACATTATTTAGCGGTTGCGATCGAGAAAACCAGCCATAACGGCTGGAGTATCCGACATGCTGACTACATGTCACCCTATATGTTGGTTAGATGTTGTCCACCTCTGTGATTGATATAGTTGGATGTGAGATTAGCAGCCAAGCTTACTAAGCCTGTCACGCCATTCAGTTTTTTATAACACACGAATTTATGAATTTGTTGCGCTGATTGTTTGACAGTTGTGCATACTCTATAACATACGGGTCCAACGCTTTCACGTTGTATACGTAATGGGTATGTAATAGATGCAAGATATTAAAATTGTTCTTCTAAAAAATTCTTTCCTTCTTCTATACCATTTTGTGACACCAGTTATTTGGTTGGTTTTACAGCTCACATTACATAATTCTGCAACATTTTGTGTATTCTTTTCCGATTTTTCATACATCCGTGCCATCCGTTTTACTTGGCCGTCAATCGCATTTATCGCCCCATTTCCATGGTATGATTAAAAAAAGCTCCATTTTATGTCAAAATCCAAATATGGAAGTAAGCAGTATCACATTGCTAAATGTATAGGCTTATTTCTATTACCAGCTGCTCCAACTGCAAATTTTTATCACCTCAAGTTTTGGAAGAAATCACTATATTAAAAAAAACACTTTTCCATAGCAAACATCTATATCACATTTGCTATGTGTCACATAACCTGACACTAGAACAAAGTATTTCTTCTGAAATTCTCTGTCACCTTCCATCTAAACTAGGCAACAGCAGTTAATATTGGGATATGCTTATTTTTCTAATCAACTGCCTGATCTCATTTTGTTCTTTGTAGGTCTAACTTTCTGAGATATCAACAAGTATGGCTGCTTCGGTTACTACAACCTTTTTCCTAAATATATTTAAATGCTTCCGCTGTCTTTTAGCTCAAACTGACACAGAAAAGGGATCAGTAATTATTTTATGGAACAGCTGAGCCGAACAGTCTACCAGATTTCCTAAAACATGTTTATGTTAATCCTCAGCGGAATGCAGCAAGCAACTGACTACACCATGCGTATTAGCATATATATGATAGGAACAAAAATTCAGTCAGTCACGGGACACTAGCGTGAAAAATAACGACTTTATAAGAAAATGTCTTCAAAACTTTTTTGTTAGCTGTGTGCCGATAACGTAGAATCCAAGAGGGCATTTTATTCCATCAATGATTATGATGTGTACTTACTTACTCACTGGCACTATCGAACCCGCCGAACATTGCCGCGCGCACATAAGCTCTCCATAAATCCCTATCCTGAGCTGATCCTTTCCAATCATTCCCTGTATAATCTACTTCCCTCAAATCATAGTTAATGTTGTTCTCCCACCTCATTCTTGGTCTACCTACTGGGCGTTTTCCTTCTGGCTTTCCTACAAGAAGTTTCCATACACGTCTTTCATTCCCCATACGCGCAACATTCCTGCCCATCGCAGTCTACGAGACTTAACTGTTCTTATTATATCTGGCTTCCTATAAAGACCATGTAGTTCATTGTTATGTAGTCTTCTCCATTCACATGTCTGTTCATCTCTCTTTGGTCCAAAAATTTTCCTAAGAACGTTATTCTCAAATATTCGTAATCTCCTTTCCTCCCTTAAACTAAGAGTCCATGTTTCGCATCCATATAATATAACTGGTAGAATAATACTTTTATATATTTTCAGCTTAACGTTTTTTGAAAGGAGTTGGGACATAAAAAGTCTCTGCAATGTATAATAGCATGCATTTCCATAATTGAGCCTATGTTTAATTTCTTTGTGCATCTCATTCCTATTTGTGATTATTGTTCCTAGGTATTTGAATTCAGCCACTTCCTCAAAATTTCCCTCATTTGTTATTAGCTGTCCATTTCCATTATATACTGAACTTCTACGTGTGACCATATATTTAGTTTTACTGATATTTACTTCCAGTCCTAATTTCTTAGTGTTACTCAATAGTGTGTGCGTGTTGGCCTTTAGTATCTCCTCGCTATCGGCCAGTTGTACTACATCATCAGCATAAACTAACAGCTTATTAATACCATTCAGTTGTAAGCCTTCCTCAGTCTCTAAAGATTTAATAGCATGCTCTAGTACAAAATTAAATAGTAGAGGAGATAGTGGATCTCCTTGTTCAACCCATTCTGGATTTCAAAAGTGTCTGAAAACTGTTTGCCTACACGAACCCTGATTCTGATGTGTACAGCAATTTTTATACGTTTTCCGTGACTGCCTGACCATAGCTTACAGTTAACAATTATAGGAAACATTTAAGGCATGTAGAACATTAGAATGCAATTAATATTATTACATTTACGACTAGGGAGGACAAAGTATGGTTTAACAAATGAGTTTGTAAAATAAAACGAATTAATACGACCAAACCATTAAACAAATTGGTAAAATTTTGCGTGTTTTTACAGGTTTCGAAAATTACAATTTCTACCACTAATATTAGATTAAAATAATGCACTTTTGGAACATTATCTTATAGAATCAGAATATTTGATCCTTAAAGATATATATTACGCAACAAAAATATTCCTGCGTCAATTTCAAAATGTTCACTTCGGTATAATATTTTCATGGAATCGCTCAAATATGGATTTAATTTTCTTTTTTTTTCTCCATCTAGTTTAACCTCTAACCTTAGATGTATTTTTATATCCCCACATCGCCCGGTCTTACAGTGTCGGGAGAGGAAAATTTGGATATCACACATCCTCTTTTGACCACGCAAGGCCATTGACGGTCTCCTTAAATGGGTGAACAGCTAAATGCACTTCATTCGAGACAACACAATATCAAAACGAAACATGCCCTTCACACACATTTATATTAAACTCGGTGAATATGATTTTTATATTGTACATTTGATATTGGAGGACCTTAAAGTTTTCTGACGTTTGTCTTTCAGGTGAGAAAACCCAAAAAAAAAAAAAAAAAAATCGCCCAAGAAAATTGTCCCGACCAGAAATAAAATTCGGGCCTGCTTATATAAGAATATTTCAACAATTAACGCATATTTAAAGTGACATGACTTGTCGTGCTCAACAAGTAGTCTATATATCACGCCGCTGCCTGAAAGACTGGCAACCTGCTTTTCAAATCAATAGTATAATATTTATCGTTCTCGTGTTTATACGATCATTATTACCACAATGTTATACATTGTTAAATATTTATAGATAACTGAATGTAGAGCAACAGTTTTCGTTCAATTATACCTCCCCATCCCATAGCGTTATTATCAGGGTTGGCATGTTTTGTCAAGTGGATGGTTTTAACAATTTTCTTTTCGGTTTTAACTGCCCTGATTAAAATTAATTAAGACTGATAAAAATGGTAAACACAATACTTACTCTTATGAACAAATTACTTGAAAAGTGTGATCCAGAACATAAACTTGGCCTTAAATATTTAATGTAATTAAATAAAAAGAGAATATATAATAATGTTTTCATGCCGAAATAGACCAAAAAGCCAGCCGCAGCTGCAACAGCTAGTAATTTAAAAGGAAAATTTAACAACCGGAGGAAATGGGCTCAATCCTTGGAACCCCGGGTTCCACTCTCTTCAAGAGAGTAATGGAAGAATTGATCCGCTACTGAAATATAGGTTATTCCAATCGCAGGGCAATTCGTTGCATCTTTGTTTTTTTAATGCCACCAGATTGTATTTTATGACATTTCTGGTTTGTTCTCTGGCATTGGCGGAATTGTAATCCATTTTTTAGGTTCGGGCACCTGGAAGGTTTGCAGTAGGTAATGCTACTTTAAATCGATTTTTCACTTTCTGCGGAGTTACGTTACCCCGATGATATGATGGGTGATAAATGTTCTTAACCTAAATTTCAGACCATGGGCAACCCTTTAAGAAAACAATCCTATGGTCTAACCGGGAATCGAACCCGGGACCTCATGAACAGTAGTCAATAACGTTGACCACTAGCCCATGAGGCTGGACTGTTGTATCTTTGTATATTTCTATGAATAGCAACAGTTTCAAGTGAACTTATTGTTACAGTGCATAAAACAATGTGATTATTTTGTTATTTCATTTTAATTTATAAATAATAATATTTACATAATAACTAGTTATATCAAAGGGTTTATTCCAAAATTATTTCGAAAAACAACTTTTTACGTATGTGCACCTTTCTGTATAGAATGCGCTTTTATTTATTCCACATAAATTTATGTATACACAGTATATGGGATAATCCGTATCAAATCGGACAGCACTAAATTTTGCAATTTATTTTTTTAAATGTTATGTATCCCTAAATATAGTGCATAATTAAATCTAAAATTATCTTAAATATGATAAACTAAAACGTTTACTAAAATAATATTTCTGAAACAGTAAACAGCAAAAATTTGTATCAAACGTATTTATATAGGTGATATCATGTAGTTTAAGGATATAATTTTTATAATTAGGATATATTTATTTTCGGTGTCAATTTTCTATTTTATGGCGGTTTACATATCAAAAAATGAAAACGAAAACATACAGGATATTACTCATATAATAAGGATTAATTTCCAGTAATTACCTTTTTGGAGGGATGAATAGTTCAGGCAATATAAATGTCTTTTATTCTATTTTCGTTAAAACCTGGCGGATCAAAGGACAGCTGTTTCACTTCACAACCAAGGTCGCGCGCGTAGTTCTTATTGAAACAGCTGACCCGCTTCATCAGCGATTTTTTCAACTCTCATTAAATCGAGTGCATTATTTAAATCATTAGAAAAGTTATACTGTTCTGCTTATATGATCACATTACTGTTTTTCCGCTACCTATATATAAATAATTCATTCTTGATAGCTTTTAAGTGTGTAAATTCTATCCTCCAAAAAATGATGAATACACTTATTAATGCATAGTTTCACTCTCTACATTACGTTACAAAATTTCTTTCATAATATATATCGGCCGCAGTGGATGAGTGGTAATGCTCCTTGCCTCTGGTCCCGAGGGTCGCGGGTTCAAACCCGGCCGGGATCGATGGATTTTTTAGGACGGAAAAATCCAAGGAGCAAAGTCCTCCGGGAGGGACTTTAAGCCGTGGGTCCCGAGTCTGAAGATTTTCAGGCTCATAAAAATCCTTAAGCCTGAATGAAAAGGCCTCTAAGCAAAATTTACCGAATTTCCCCGTCCTAGTACTACCTTGGTTTCCTAGATGTCAGTATGAGGCGGAACGCTGACCACGCACCACTCAAAATGACATCTATACGAAAAGAAGTGTAACTAAATTAGTATGGTTCAAATCTTCCCTGTAGGGGGAGAGCGCCTAAATCTCTCTAAAGGGAGAACATAGGCTTACAATACAATACAACATATATTAATGTGTGATGTTTGTAATTAAGTGGGCAGTTAGTACAAAATATAAGTTTCTTTTTTGTATAAGTAACCCATATTGTGTGCTACACACAAAACAAAAACTAACTGTAAATATTCGCAACGAAAAATTTTAACAGACTTCCTTCAAAAGTGCATGACTGATGTAATATGTTCTGCTTAATGGAACAGTATCGTTAATTTATAAAAAGTGGCGATATTTTAATTCTTACGCAGTAGATGTTTATTTATGGAATTTAATTGCTGAATTATTAAACAAATTATTTATTTTGCTACACATTTTGTATTATAATTTAAATCTCATCAGATGATAGACAATATTAAAATAAATGTTTTGCATGCAGATACAAAAAGGAAGGCTGAGTTGAGGAAAGAGTGGAGAATGTTGAGTTTGCAGTGAAAGACCTGCTCTTGGGCAGAACACTATGATTGATTGAATTTAAATCTAATATTATAATAAACACTCTTACAACATTAATTGAATAAACTGGTATACATTTTTATTATGCTCTAAGTACTAATTTCAATCTTAAAATAACGTTTTATTCAGTATACTCTACTACACACTGAAAACTATGACGAAATAGTTATGTTATAAGATATCCTTCCAAATAACGGAATGTTTTAATACTCGTACCACTTCCTACCAAACGATAACAATGCAGAATCAGCAAGTCTCTGCTTCTCCATAAACAATTCTCAAGTTCAGATTGAGTAGGAGATGCAAGATCAGTAAGAGATGCCAAGCCAATAAAATATATTTATACCTCTTAAATATTACTTGTAATAGCATGAAAATTGTTATAAATTATTATCGGTAGCTTAACATTCCTTGCAATATTCAACTCAGGCGTTAGTGTAGTGTACAAGTACAGAATATTACAAAACATTACTAACTACTCTCTTGAAAATAATTTTTAATACGCATATAAGATTGAATTTGTACCTGCTTAGTAATTTAAATTAAACTATACATTCGCCAAAAACAGCACAAAATTAACCACCTACTGGAGATATCAATAAAGATTGTTGAATTTAACGACCCTCACTAACCTGTGAGGTCATTTTGTAGCAATTTATTTCAAGCGCGACGTTCTTCTTCGTAAATCTACGACACGAGACACACGGATTTCCTTCCCTGTGAGGGAAAGCTACTTACAGAATTGTTACGCTTTTAAAATTTCCATCGATTCCTAACGAGTTTGAACCCGCGAACCTCGGAATCGGAGGCATGCAGAGTAACCACTAGTCCACGATGATGATGTAATAATAGTAATAATGATAATAAAAAAATGTAATGTTGATAATAACAATAAAAAATATTTGGAAGTGCACAAAAGGACTATTATCAAGCAGCTCCGTCATTGTTTGTACGAGCGAGCAATATTTACTCACGTGAAAGGTATTGCGGGCAGTCTACACAAAGGAAATTTTAGGGGAAATTGTAAACTTTTAAAGATGCGAGTTCAATTTTCACAATGTTTGGTAGTTTCCTTTCATCCCTCCACATTAATACTAATTACAAACAATTAACTGGTCATCCGATAATAATCTGGTATTTTTTGATTTTATAAAATTAGGTGGGAAAGGTTAATTCCATATTAATTGCATTTACGCCCTTCAGAAAAACGTAAATATTAACATGCTAATTTTCAAGCGATAGAGCACAAAATCATCTATAATGTGATTATCTTCAAGTTGAGGGAGCTGTTATACTTCGAGAAATTAATTTTATAAAATAGACTTTTTAAAACAATACGATAATTTGACAGCTCTATTACTCTTTAATTACATCAAACGAAGACCTGAAAATCGGTTCAGATATTCAGTATATCATAAAGTTTCACTGTAAAAACTTTTAAAGATGTGAGTTCAATTTTCACAATTTTTTGCCGATTTCGTATGAAATGTCCCATATACAGTAGTAGTAGTAGTAGCAGTAGCAGCAGCAGTATCAGCAGTAGCAGCAGCAGCGGCAGCAGCAGTAACAGTAGCAGTGGCAGTGGCAGTAACAGTGGCAATAGCAGTAACAGTAGCAAAGCAATAGCAGTAGCAGTAGCAGCAGTAGCAGCAGCTGCAGCAGCAGAGCATCATCATGATCATCACCATCGTCATCACCATCATCATCATTATTTAATTATAATTATTTATTTTATTTTATTGTTATTATTTTATTATTATGATTATTTTATTATTATTATTATATTATTGTTATTATTATTGTTATTGTTTTATTATTATTATTCTTATTATTGTTATTATTTTATTATTATTATATTATTATATTATTATTATATTATTATACTATTCTTCTTCTTCTTCCTTCCAAGTATTAGGCCAAGGCCTGTTACGAATCTATAGAAAATTTTCCCTCCAGCGTTTCATAGGACGGCCCAGTGATCTTCGTCCTCTTGGTATATAATTATAAACAGCTTTGGGGATCCGATTTGAACGCATTCTTTCAAGATGGTGTTTCCAATTTAGTTGGTACTGTTTAATATATTCCAAAATTGGCGTAGTTTTCAATTCTTTTAAGATATCGGTGTTCCTTTTCCGATCCCATCTGGTGTAACTCGCTGTTCTGCGCATGAATCTCATTTCACAAGCCGTTATTCTGCTTTCATGTTGTCTTTTTAGTGTCCATGCTTCAATACCATAGGTCAACACTGGTCTAGCCAAAGTGTTATATAAACGTAATCTGGTGTTTTTTGTACAAGGGGTGGTTTCATAACTTGATTAATAATTCCTAAACTTGTATTATAACTAGTAATTTTTTCAGGGATATCCTTTTCATCCCAGATTGAGAGATAATATTATACTATTATTATTATACTATTATTATTATTATATTATTATAATATTATTATATTATTATAATATTATTATATTATTATAATATTATTATATTATTATAATATTATTATATTATTATAATATTATTATATTATTATAATATTATTATATTATAATGTTGAGTGATTCCGGGTTATGTGGCCGTGGTCCATAGTTGGTGTTGATACCAGACGTTTCGCCCTCAACTGCGGAGGGCATCTTCAGTGGCGAGTGCTTCTATGCGTGTTTCCTGGTCGGAAGATCTTCCGACCAGGAAACACGCATAGAAGCACTCGCCACTGAAGATGCCCTCCGCAGTTGAGGGCGAAACGTCTGGTATCAACACCAACTATGGACCACGGCCACATAACCCGGAATAACTCAACATTACGATTACCGGCCGTGAAAGCCTGCATTCAACTATTATTATATTATAATAATATTATTATATTATTATAATATTATTATTATTATTATTAAGACGCTGCAGCTTTAATTGGAGAATAATTTGGCCTTCTCAACGAGTTCTTTCCACACTTTGCTATCCTGATCTTCACCAATTTCATATAATTTAGAACATAACCATGTATATATACCTGCCACCTAATTCATGGTTTACTTTATAAAAGTCTTTATTCCTGAATTAAAATCATTTCAATACTGAACATTTTCTAAAATGACTGTTTCAAATAACATGACCAGTGTGATCAGACGAATGGAAAATTCCCTGTGGTTGAAGAAAATATAACTAAAAATTGCAGTGAGGGGAAAAAAAATGATTTTATTTTTTTAATGTAGGGAAACGTTTAAATTTCTAATTGGCAGAATATTTCCTAAAAGCCAATCAAGAGTCATATTTTTTAAAATCTGAAACTAGGAACTAGAAAAGGACTCAACCATCCTCAATGGTTCTATATATATCTTAAAAATCATCTTCATGCTCAGTCTCCAAATCCTGTTTTTATTTTTATTTTCCCCTTCATTGAGAAATTCCTTTTCACATACACTTCAGTTACAACGATACCTATCATACAAATTTTAAACAATTGAAGTTTTGTCCCCACATTATCTAATTTTTATTGTTTTCCTTCTCTGTATTCAAGTAAACTTTGTCACCTTTGGCAAATCTTACTTGGGTAAATTTAATAAAATAAGAAAGAAATAACCAATTCATTGCCAAATTTGAAAACTTAATTTAATCTTACGGTTCAGATAGAGGGTTAGTTGAGTGATTATAAAACTTCAAATCAGATTATGTTTTTATTTATCATAAATGAAATTAATTTTTGTCTTATCTGCACAGAGGATTCAACTTGCTTGTTATGTGTTTTAAATAAGATTGAAATTTGTTTAAAAATACCAATATTGTACGTAAACTGCAAACTTCTAAAACTACTTTTAAAAGCAGAGTTAATACAATAAAATTTTATTACACATACGTTAATATACCTCCAGTTATCGATGGAACCATCATATCAGTGTATGCAATTTCTTCATTCTCAGGATCAGTATTTGTATAATTTACAGAATATTTATTCAGCCTAGCCAGAATCCCTTCAGTTATAATTGGCCAGAACAGAATGCCAGAAATGTCATAAGAAAGCTCTATCTATAATGGCGTAGCACATTGTTGAGCCATAGCCTATCCTTTGCAAAGAGCTGCTAGACCAAGTTAATTTTTAGTTAGCTTATTTGCTCACAGATTTCATAGATGGGATGCGATCAACACACGAACCCAATAAGACATCTTTTACAGGCAACTGTGACGTTGATGTCAGTACAAACTTTGCTTAGAGGCTTCTTTATTCAGGCTTAGGGATATTTTACGAGCCTGAAAATCTTCAGACTCGGGACCTACGGCCCCGGGCCGGGTTTGAACCCGAGACCCGCGCAACTAGAGTTAAGGAGCTGTAACGGGGAAAAAAAAGAGCGTAGTAATGCCGGGGCGAGGGCTATAACACTCTCAGGGTTGTGGATTTTCACCGTGGGAATAAGGCGAGGAGCGAACTAAGGACACTGAGTATAATCAGGAGGCTTACCAAGACAAACACTTCTTGAAGATATATCTTTATTAATTAAAATTTAGCACAGGCGATCAATTGTTACATTTGTCACATACCCTATCCTGAGTATGGATATATATGGATATATTCCGGCATTTTTTTACTTCGGAATAATACAAGAGCTAATAGCGGTCGACACCGGACCAATTCTAAACTGCTCAAAAAAATTAGGGGATATTGCAGAATAACCTATTAAGACTATGTTTTTTGGAATAGTATTAGATGCAATCACTTTCCATTACTCCAAGATAATGTAAATAAGAGTTTGAAGTTGTTACGTAACCTCGGTACCACACTAGAGGGCAGTGTCTGTACTGTTGATGTGAAAGGGTGGTGTGGGGGTGAATGTTTTGTTGCTGTTTTTAAATCCAGTCCAGTTTTCAGTTAGTGAATGACTTGCCTTAGGGACAGTGATGTCTCGACAATGTGATTTAACTGAACCAATGGCTTGGAAGGCCATAGGAAGGATGGAAGCTGGGCAGACACAACAAGAGGTGGCACAAGCCATTGGGGTGTCTCAAAGCGTGATTTCCAGACTTTGGAATAATTTTCAAAGAACATACTGTTCACAGAAGAGCCGGAGAAGGTCGACCAAGGGCAACAACAGCAAGGGATGACCGTCACCTCTTGTTAACAGCCCGTCGGAATAGACAGCAGAATGCTACTCAACTGCGAAATACACTTCAAACAGCAACAGGACGCAGGGTGTCAACTCAAACTGTCCCTAATCGACTGCATGGAAGTGGTCTCTATGCCCGTAGGCCCATGATGTGTACCAGGTTAACTCCACAACACCGTAGAGATCCAGAAACTGGGCGGAGGAACATCGTGGGTGGAGGCATGCTGAATGGAGATCAGTTCTTTTTTCTGATGAGTCGCGATTCAACGTGGAATGTGATAGTCGGCGTGTATTCATCTGGAGAGAAAAAGGGACACGAAACAATCCAGTTTTGTACGTGAAAGATCCCCATATGGTGGCGGTGGATTGATGGTGTGGGCAGGAGTCTGTAGTGGTGGACGTACGAACCTCTACGTCCAAGGTGGTACTTTGACTGCGGTAAGGTGTAGAGATGAGATTCTCCGACCTTTTGTCGTGCCTTATGCTGGTGCCATAGGTGATTCTTTTCTTTTATGGACGATAATGCACGACGCCACAGAGCTGGCTTGGTGGACGACATGCTGGAAGTGGAGGGTATCGAGCGTATGCAATGGCCAGCTTCCTCCCCAGACTTAAATCCGATTGAGCATGTGTGGGATGCATTAGGCAGGTGCATTGCAGGCAGACCAGCACCTCCCACAACTGTTCCAGAGCTGCATTGCTCTTATGGAAGAGTGGCCACGTATCCCCCAAGAACTCATTGCTAACCTCATTGCATCAATGCCACACAGGTGTGAGGCAGTGCTGGTCGTTCGAGGAGACCATACACCATACTAAAGAAACATTTTCACCCATGTTAATGTTGCTTTGTTTGTTTGCCATATTCCTAATCAGGATCTCTTTGACATCTGGTGTGGTACAGAGGTTACGTAATGACTTCAAACTCTTGTTTACATTCTTTTGGAGTAATATAAAGTGATTGCATCTAATACTGTTCCTAAAAACATAGTCTTAATAGGTTATTCTACAATATCCCCTAATTTTTTTCAGCAGTGTATTAATATTATGGCGAATCTATCGCGTTTTAAAACACTGTTAAATACTGGTCTTCACTCGACCAGAAGTAAATTATTATGTTGATATAACACCTGAATATTACAGGATCGCCTATAATGCGATAAGCACACTGATGATTTTAAGATTAACTTTTAAACTTGCCGTTAATTACCGGCCTAACACTTTTCTAAGTGGCTAATAGGTCGCTCGCCTGCGACCGGCGAAATATACAAGTCCGCACTGCCGCGGAACTCACTCAAGTAATCCTAAGCGGGAGTCTTATGTTAATTTTGCTCCTCTCGGGAGCACTTCCCGGAGCAGACTAGTCTCGATATATTCCACTATATCCATACTCGTCATTAAAACACAATTTCCAAAACCAATATTTTCATTGGCTGAACATATAATTAACATATATAAAATTCGCCTTACTCGCAGAATAATATTTTCTTATGGACGCTGTATCAACATTCGGGTTCCCACTCTACTTAAACCAGAATTTCGGGAAAATCATTTGTCCGTGTATTTCCAGGGTGTGTTTTTCACACTGCTGGTGAGAAGTTAGCTAACGAAGGCGGAAATTGGTCATTAATTGAAATATAAAACAGATGGATATAGTTTTTGGCTACTGTTACCATCTCAACAGGCGGTCTAGTGGTCTTCGACACCGAAGACTGACCGTCATTTCTCTTAATGGAAGGATGACTTCCAGAGCCGGACAAGGGACATTTCCTGTCTCCAGCAGTGAGACCTTTTTACTAGAGAAACAATTCGTTCCGGCTGTAAAACCATTTACACTTACATGTGTTCATCTTCAAAACTTGAGATATAAAGACAGAAATGTCTTCCTAGTATTTACTCAAGCGTAACCAATTTAGTAAAAGCTTCTCACGAAACCTTTTTTGGACAGTGTAACTACATATTTAATAATCATGTAAACATGATACTAACATTAATTAGTGGAGTTATTTCTGCTACAGAGCATAAACACTACTCCACCGCGACTCTATTAATAAAATTGTGGATAATAAAGAATGGATTATGTATACAAATCATATTGGCGAAAAATGTATAAAAAACAAGTAAGTTCCTATTTTTAAATTATACAATATACAGTAATAAAATTTGGCCATAGGAAATTTCTTGCAAAATATATGTACTGAAGCAAGATTTAGATCCCTCAGCCGTAATAATTTGAATTTTATAAATTTAAACTATAATTGATATAATATAAATTCCTATGAATGTATATCAATGTATGATATTTAAGGGAATCTAATATTAAATATTAACTTCTTTTTACTTCTCAATCGACAGTCAGACATGGGCAGATGTTTTGCAAAGCTATTAAACATGTCGCCACTTTACTATGTTTATGTCAGCAAATCCCATATGCCGCAAGTAACTTTTATAAAGGGCCTCAAGATATATTTTTCTCATATTTTCGTAGTTCTCCTAAGAAGACTGTCCGTCAACTTGATATATTTATGAGCGAGCAGGTCTGCTCGTTTCTGTATTTTTATGAAGGACAAGCAACTGGATAACAATACAGATCCCTTTGGACAATAGAGTATGACTTCCTTTGGGTAACTTGTTTTTGTAGTACAGGCTACTGTTTAGCAAAAACACCCTTAATACGGGAAGACCCTTATAAAAGTGAAGTAAGAAAAAAACAAGTGTTATTTTCTCTTCCCAATAAATCAATTAGGACTGGGACATCTTTTTATTGCCGATATCCGGCCTTTTGAAACTTTCTTAATGTTAAGGAAAATATATTACCCAAAAATATATCGCGTGGGAAGCCCAGAAGAGAAAGGAAGGAGGAAGTAGGCCATCTATTGTTGCCCAGAAAAGACCTCCAGCCAATGGGCAAATAGAGTTAAAAAAATCCCTTTAGGTATGAGCCAGTCAAATTTGGCAAACGCCTCTGCAATTAAAATCCTATTTATCGATAAGTTGTTACAGTAATGATGATACGTCCTACCAGGGTAAGGCCCAATCAGAGGGCACATTAAAATAAGTTGTAAGCCGGACAGAGAACTTTGCTGTATGTAGGCCAACAATTTTTTTGAGAAAAGATTATTGTGTGTGAGAATCCGCAGGGGAGTCAAGGAGGCATGTGGTCTCCCGAGTGCTGTTAAGTGTTGGACTCTGTAAAGATTAGTATTACCGGACAACCGCGGTACATATTTCGGTAGAGACATAAATCTACTGCATATAAATTGGCTCTACTCAGCAAATATCTCCGCCGGCAGATTAACTAGTGTAAAAAAGGAGAAAATTCAAGTCTAGAAGAATAAAGAAGTGTGATTCTTTTTGTGTAAAACTGAGCATTAATGTAGAGCAGTTGGTATTTTCCTGGCCTCCATCTCTCACCGACAATCCTCCGTTACACCTGTGATAAGATCCTTTTGCTCTCCGATAATAAGAACCCCTGAGAACCTTAGTCCGGTGCACCATTAATCCAAACTGTCCAGCAGTAAGGATCCCTCATCCTTAACAAGGAAGGAGTGAACCCTGAGGCAGACTATCCCGCTTCATAGTGGTGCTCCAAAGTGGTGTTACATAGTGGCGCTACAAAGTGGCAACCAACAACGTGGGGCAACACAAAACCTCACAGAATCAACACGCTTCATAGTGGCGCATCAGTACATATATATTATCTTACATATGTGGAGAATATTTCTATCGACTATTTGGCAACACTGGTTCAGACCACAACCTGTTATGACTTCTGCACTCATCATTAATAAATTGTATGCCTTTCCAACCTTGAAATGTAACAACCATTGCGTGATACAGGCAATTCCATCGCAACGAACTTGTTTTCTGTACACTTTCACACCTCTTTACATTATATAAATGCGGGATTTGAAGCAATTTTGAAATGAATATAGGCCCTATATATTCATTTATTTATCTATATAAATGTAAAGCCATATCCACAAATACAAAATATCTTGTCTGCTAATAGATTATAAAATTACTGTAATTTCTTAATGAAAGTTATTTCTATCGTACAAGAAAATGACATTCTACTCGTAACTTCGAATATCTATTCACAAAACTTAAAATGATGGCTAAAAAAATTAAACATCTGCTGGATTCGCGGTTATCAGAAAATCTAATCCGTAGGGAATTACCTAGTTACATTATAATATAGTTTTATATAATCATGGAAATTGAGTAAAATTAACTTTACGACCTCCAAGGTCTTTCAATCTAGAATGTTCCGGACTTGTTGGATCAAATTAATACAAACAATGGCTGTTGAAGACTGTAATAATAGGTCGTAAAATTTACCCAACAGAGGCATATATATATATATATATATATATATATAATATATATAATGCTTTCCCATTGAAGCCATAGCTTCCAAAATTTTACCGAATTCCGAAGGTTATACTCGTGTAAAGAATTTTCATTTTTTTACTAATCCTCATCGATAATATTTACTAAGCAAGAAAATTACTAGAACAAACACACACACACACACACACACTATATGTGTATGCGTCCGTGTGTGTTTGTTAATGCTTGAACAGCCTATTTTTTTTTTGCAATAAAACTCGACATACAGCAAACAATCAAGAAACATGGGATAGAGTTCGTTAACCAGCAAAATCGGACCATTAGGAATGGAGGCTTACATGGAACTCAAAATTTGAAAAAAATCTCTAGCGGCCGCAATTTTTAATTTCTCGGAATATAACTAATTACAAATTATTCAACTAACAGAAGAAAAATGTATCCCGTAAACCAGCAAAATCGGATCATAAATATTCGATTTGATGAGGAATATGCGTAATTTATGCGAGACATACTTTAATATTATTATTTGTAGTTATTTCAAAATCCATCACCGAAAGATTATATTCATTGAAAATTCAACTTTCTCTAGAATAATTTTATCTACCTTCCTGTTGGTAAAATCTGCACCCTTTCTCAAATGTTAAGTCCTTACATCCCTAAGTTAATGCATCTTTAAGTGCTGACTTAACAAATACATCGGAGGGGGGAAGCAATCGACTTTGGGTAGCAAGTGCATTGTTTTTAAATCCGGATGTATTAGGTTGAAACTTTTGGATGCTTTCAAAATATAAACTGTATTTCCTTTTACTCCTTAGGCCTACGTACCTACGGATAATGAATGTTCTAACTGATCTAAATAGACCATATTTAATTTGTATGTTATGATCTAAAAATGACTTAATTTCGCCTTTTATTCTATCAGAAAATGGAAACTGTTGGTTCGCAACCAGCTGATCTGTATTTTATGGAATAAACTCCCCAAGATTCGTCCGAATATTATCCTCCCATCTACGCCTCCTATTTTTCCCAAGAGTTTCGAAATACAAATTTTGAAAGCATTTCTATTCTCATGTTAGAGCTAAACATTTCAATATCCTGCACTTAATAAGCCTAACATTAGAACAATCATGGAGATCTTTGCTGTAAAGATTCATCCATTGTTAATATCCATCAATAAAATTACGAGATGGACTATTCACCTTAGGAACTTACTTTCTGATAATTGTTTTTTTTTAATTCTTACAGAACATTACAATGTTAACAGTTATTTTTTCATTAGTAATTTATTATCCCTACACCCTTTTGTTGGTATCTTTCATCAAAAGACCATGTAATTGATATTTTACAGTATCTGAAAGATCTAAATTCATTATACTTAATTTGGATTTCAGCGAATATCAAAGGAATTTGAGTTTGTTCTCATGAACCGACTTTTGAAAAATTTTACAGATCCTCACGGAGCCTATCTCCTAGACACCAAATCAGCAAATCCCGATTATAGGAGTGATTACCTGAAACCTGAAATTAAGTAAATCGCTCCAGTAGAAGCCATGTTTGCTTTGTGGCAAATTATCTGTTATAATACGATTTGAGCAACACCTAAATTGGCAATATATCCTATTGGTTTTTAATTTATTTAACAATTTAAATAAAGTAATGGTAAATTAATCAGTAGAAATTATTTAAATTTGTATGACATACTATATGCAACAAACACTGTAATATGTTATTTTTATGCATGGTTTGTTTTACTGCTGTCGACATATTTAAAAAGCTGGCACAAGACATGCATTCCTACAATTCAAGGATTAACAAAAGAAACACATATTCCGCAAGAAGCATAATCGAACCATAAATCGACTTGCTCAGAAATTCGCTTAGTTTACGCAGTTCCTGAGTGACTGAATTTTTGGTCTTATAAATGTTTAATTCTTACTACAATTATATTAAATTGAAACACGGGTTGCAGCTTTTATGTTGAATATTAAGAAAAATTATCGTACTTTTATTTTATTAAATTTAATTACCTTTTAATTTGCAAGGCATTCTCTGCAGTATCCATTATTTTGATCAGAAGTACTTTTTTTCTGTCTTATTTAACGACATTCTTATCAGCTAAGTTCATTAGCGTCACAATTCAAACCTGGTATTAAAAGCTCAACAAACTTTCTTTTTCATACTTGAGGTCCTACTACATACAATGAATCAATGACACGGGATCCACAGCTTTAGTTCCCTTAAGAAGGATTTTTCTCCCTGAAAATCAATTGACCTTGGGATGTTATGAACCCGCGAACCTAAGAACAAGAAGCGGGAATGTAATCATTAATCCATCAGGACTGACCTCTTTTTTTTCTCGTTTGAGGTTTTTTTACGTGTCATAAATGAACGGCTTTAGTTCCCTTCCGAAGGAACCCATACTCAGCATTTTTATGATCTAAAAAATTCTTCGACGCGCCCAGGGTTTTCAACCCGCGAAACTTGGAAACAGTGGCGAGCATAGTAACCAAAAGGACCTACTATAGTAGTTCGAGTATGCGCGTGAGATAAAGTATGTGATTGTCAGCGAATAAGTATTATGCTCCTTGACAATAACGTTTTGTTATCTGATCCCTGGGACTTACGATTAAGTCTTGGCTTCATCATTGTACGAGGGCGGATCGGAAAGTAACGCACAATATTTTTTTTTTAAAAGTTTAATAGTAAAAAAAAGGAAAAAATCACAAATGAACTTACATCTTTTACCTACTTTTCGACATAGTCACCAACTTTCTCAACACATTTTTCCCATCGTGTTACCAGGTTCAATATGCCCTGTTCGTAGAAGTCCTTTTGGTTGGAGTGTAGCCATCTGCGCACTGCTGAATTCACTTCCACATCTGTCTCAAAGCTTTTGCCGGCCAGGAATTTCTTCATGGGACCAAACAGATAAAAGTCCGATGGTGCAAGATCCGGACTGTATGGTGGATGCTGGAGCACCTCCCAACCAAATTCGGCGATTTTCTGACGAACGACAGCAGCAACATGGGGGCGAGCATTGTCATGAAGAAGTTTAACGTTAATGTTGTGACGTTTGTCACGAATGGCACGACGCAACTTCCCCAAAGTTTTAATGTAGGCCGCAGCATTCACAGTGGTCCCGTGTTCAGCAAAGTCCACCAATAAAACACCATGCATATCCCAGAACACTGTCACAAAAGCACTTTCCTGGCAGATTGAGTCACTTTGAATTTTTTCTTTACTGGGGAACAGCATGTTTCCACTCCATTGATGCCTGCTTTGTTTCGGGCGTGTAGTGGTACGCCCACGACTCATCACCTGTGACGATTCCTTCCAGAAAGTCATGTCCTTGTGCGGTGTACCGCGTTAAGTGGTCCAAGCTTGCCATCATTCGCTGGCCCTTGTGGTCGTCTGTCAGGTTCTTAGGCACCCAGCGAGCACTAACTTTACGGAATTTCAAATTTTCATGAACAATATCGTACACCGCACCATAGGAATGTTGAACTTCTGCGATAAGGCTCGCAGTTACACACGCCGGTCGTTCAGAATTGCCGCCTCAATGCCTCTGACATTCTGCGGGATTGCTGCTGTTGTCGGCCGGCCGGAGCGTGGCGAATCACTAAGGTTCACGCGTCCCTCTTGGAAGAATGTGCACCACCTGGAGACATTGCTACGGTCCATACAATCATTCCCATACACGCCACGCATGTCCCTGTGAATTTCACTGGGTTTATGCCCTTTGGCCCACAAAAATCGAACAACACTTCTCTGTTCCTCACAGATGGACGACTGTAGCATGCGCGCCATCTTTGTTGCATAGTTCAAGCTTCTCTCGCAAGAGGTGCACCTGAGAAAAAAATACCATCTGTAGTGAAAACGTCAAGCTATATCTCTGTGAAATTTCAACATTCTAGCTGCAATACCAAGGCAGAAAAAAATTATTGTGCGTTACTTTCCGATCCGCCCTCGTACCATATCTTGTAGTAAGATATCATTTTGGACCATCTCACGCACTACAGTCAATATTTTTAAAATTTGCTACCAAACATATTTGAGGCTACTGTGTAAAAGTTAAATATATATATATATATATATATATATATATATATATAATTGGTGCCTAAGATCTTGATCGTCCTGAACTAGATAAAATGCTATGATATTCTGGAGGTCAACGTTCTAATGAAACATATTATGACGCATCGTATAGCGGCGTTTAAATTTCGCGGGGTGAAGGCGAGAATAGTGGTCTCACATTGTTAGAAATAGATTCGTGGATCGCTGATTCTCGAGTCGACAGAACCGCGCAAATCATCGATGGGTCTAGACTCCTGTTCTGGATATTTCCCTAAGTCTCTACTTTCCCTGTCGGGAAACATCGATGCCAGAAACTTCCATAGTGTAAAGGTCTCGATTAAAGGCCGAAAGATGTCCGTCCCCGGCCTATATAATATATTGTCAAGGACGAGAGATTGTCAGCTGTGAAATGATAGTGATACAGGGAACTGTGAAAGAGAATGAACGTTGGTAAGTGGACTCGTTAGACTGTAAAACAATTTTTGTGATAAACTTTAAAACAAGATCAATTATTACAGAAATTTGTGAGTGAAATGTCAAGGAGAATTAAATAAAGTTCTGTGGAGTTCTGCACGGTTAACTGTGTTGTTTCATAACGCCAAAAGATCTGAAATCCGACCCCGGTAGCCCGCGACATATGTTATCGAAAGACACACATGTTATCGAAAGTATCACAACATTTTATCTTCTCTATTTCAAACCAGTTGGTAGAGATCCTCTCTTCACTCACTCCACTAACAGGCACAGGCAGCTAGTAAAGGGGAAGGTACTACTCTCTGTTATAAATACATCAGTCTTCTAAATTATGTTATGAAAATAAATGATATTGGATTATATACTGAACAATTCGAAAATTTATAATAGTAATATACTGTAATATATAATAGTTATTTTTAAAACTTATACCTATATATACATTTTTTTTTGTTTCTACTTGTTTAACATCTCCTTTGTATGCATATTTCAATTCCAGCTTCTACTGTGTCTAAATTATGTTAAAATATATACCTAAACTAATATATATATATACCCACAAACGTTTAACTGTATTTTCCTTATATCTATCACACAATAACTAAGCACTAAGTATTACTAAACAATTATTATTATCTAAATAATTTAAAAAATGTATTAAAAACAATCTATTAAACGCTAATTACACATCTAACTCTACTAAATAAATTATGTATTAACTGAAATTTCAAGACAATTCTAAAATCCACCACACTGCTAGAACTAAGTACAGTCTACTGAGAAAGACAAATGTTTTTCGTTCTGTCAATACAATGTCAGTACTGAACTACACTATTAACAATAGATGGCCCTCCGCCGGTCTGCCATCCCGCAAATTATAATAATAAAGTTGGGTGTTTTGTATTATAATAGTTATAGAAATCTTAATATAAATTCAAAGTGTAACAAAATAAGTCAGGAATTAAAATATATATATAATATTTTTTTACAAAAATCCTCTGAAAAAAAGGATAAATTATAATGTTCTATTTTCTGGTTTTCAGAGCTTTGGAGGAGGTGGTTTAAAACTGGTAACAGCCACATTCCTAGCTTTTGCCTAGTTATTGTATGCACTCCTACAGTAGTGGGGGTAGTATAATGACGTCCCCTCTATCAACTCCGTTGACATAGATAATACTTGATGATGACTGAAATCTCAGATACCAATTTTATATTTTTAGCTTTTATAAACTTTTGTGTCATATACGCTTGCTGTGTGTTGGGCATAATACACATTATATTATAGCCTCACTATGATGGTTCTCCAGCGGCTCGCTTTACTTCCCCGCAGTTATATATAATTAAACACAAAAAATGCCGACTACCGCCACTACAATAATTCCGTATGTTAATTACTGTCGCTGCACCCGCTCTTATATAAACGGACAACCACCATAGTGAGGCGACAATACTTAGATGATTGTGAAGGCTGACGTTAGATGAGTTGGAGTTACGTATCCCCGGGGTAGACTAACGAACAGTGTTGTTAAGTTATAATTTGTGTTGTTTTTTTAAGCAGTTAATACCTAGAACTCTAATTATATCGTGACTAGTATTATTCGTGACGTCATCAGGGATCATTATAACATTTTTTCCCTGGTAATCGGTATGAGGGGGGTAATCGGTATGAGGGGGGTGTCGATTTGTGGTGGGGAGGTCAGTTTCAGTCGTACCAGCTTATATACGATTAAGGAAGTCTATTACTAAAACTCACCGTACACGTGTGCAGCAACAAACCAAATTGGCCTGACAGCCCTCAGAACAAACAAAATTATAATTTATTAAACTCGTAGAACTCTAATAGCCTTCAAGATGATGTTGCCAGGAAAGAACCTCGACTATTTTAATAACCAACTCACTGGCAATATCGAACCCGTTTCTTCATGGCCGCGCGGACATAAACTCTCCATACACCTCTAATCTGAAATAATAAATTCCAATCTTCCTTTGTATAATTTACCTACCTCAAATAATGGTTAATTTCCCACCTGATTCTTGATCTACCTAATCCAGGTAGAATTTAAATATTAACTTCTGCATGTCCAAATAATCGAAATTTTGTGTTGATGTAGGACAGTCTTCCCCTTCAGAAGGGTTAAAAAATTATGTACTTAGGTTCCGGTCTGTTAATAGTACCCTATAGTAATTTCCCTACAAGGAGTTTGCACGCCCCTTTTTTACACGCTTTATATTAGCTTGACCTGTATCTATCTATCTATCTATCTATCTATGTAACGGAATCTTTTAGCGCGATTTTCACCCACTTGAAATCATTGGATTGACTTGAAACTTTGAATACTTGTAAAGGACCCGTGACAATACAATAATTTCTCTTTTTTTTGTAAAATCCTGGCCAGAATCATCAGAAAATTAAAAAAAAGTGTCTTTGTATCTATGTAACGGAATTTTTTAACACGATTTTCACCCACTTAGAAACAATGGATCGACTTGAAACTTTTTATACTTGTAAAGGACCCGTGACAATACAATAATATCATACTTTATTTCTAAAATCCTGGCCAGAATCATCAGAATATAAAAAAATGTATACTGTTATAATAGGTTGCGGAGTTCCCGACTTTTTAGTCAATCGTTGTAAGAGCTCAGTTGATAGAGCGGTGAACTATAGTGGTACATAATTTCAGTAATCCATAGGTCGCTGGTTCAAAACTGGTTGGGAGGAATTTTTTTTAGAAGAGTATTGCTTTTAGCTCATACTACGATAGTATCGAATTTAAAGATAATTTTCATTTTTATATTATTCTGTAAAATATTAAAACTAAAAAATAAAAAATTAATAGTAGTTTTAAAAAACTAAAACAACAACGCTTTATTAGAAAGTCGAACTAAAAATGAAAAATGATTTTAATTTCCAACACGCTTGGGATAAAATTAAAGTGGTCAACAAAAAAATTATCTACAACACATATAGAATACATCTAGAGTTATCAACAAAATGAAAATAATTTTATCCATCAAAAGCGTGGGGTGCTTTTTATGATTTTTACATTTTTTTCTTTACCAATATCTGGTTATTATCAAAACACCATCAATCCGTGTTATTTTCGGCAGTCTTCTTCCTCTACCAAGTGACACCCATTCTAGTATTCTTGAGAAAATGTCTTCTGTTTGATAATGCAGAACCATTTTTACACGCTTTATATTAGCTTGACCTGTATTTATCTATCTATCTATGTAATGGAATCTTTCAACGCGATTTTCACCCACTTAAAATCAATGGATCGACTTGAAACTTTGTATACTTGTAAAAGACCCGTGACAATACAATAATTTCATATTTTGTTTCTAAAAGCATGGCCAGAATCATCAGAAAATAAAAAAAGTGTCTTTGTATCTACGTAACGGAATTTTTAACACAATTTTCACCCACTTAGAAACATTGGATCGACTTGAAACTTTGTATACCTATAAAGAACCCGTGACAATACAATTTTTTCATATTTGTTTCTAAACTCCTGGCCAGAATCATCAGAAAAAAGTGTCTTGTATCTATGTAACGGAATCTTTGAACCCGATTTTCACCCACTTAGAAACATTGGATCGACTTGAAACTTTGTATACTTGTAAAAGGACCCGTGACAATACAACACTTTCATATTTTGTTTCCAAAATCGTGGCCAGAATCATCAGAAAATAAAAAAAATTAAAACTCGTATAATAGGTTGCGGACTTATCGACTATTTAGTCAATCGTTGTAAGAGCTCAGTTGGTAGAGCGGTGAACTCTTAGTGGTATATAATTTCAGTAATCCATAGGTCGCTGGTTCAAATCCGGCTGGGAGGATTTTTTAGATGAGTATTACTTTCAGCTCATACTACAATAGTATCGAATTTAAAGATATTAACATTTTTATCTTATTCTGTAAAATATTAAAACTAAACAATAAAAAATAAATAGTTTTAAAAAACTAAAACAACACTCTTTATTAGAAAACCGAACTAAAAAAATTTAAAATAATGTTAATTTTCAACACGCTTGGGATAAATAATTTTACCATCAAAAGCGTGGGGTGCTCTTTATAATTTTTACATTTTCTTCTTAGAGACTTTACTTTTACCAATATCTGCTTATTATCAAATACATTAACTGATAAAGAGCACCCCACGCTTTTGATGGTATAATTATTTATCCCAAGCGTGTTGGAAATTAAAATTATTTTTAATTTTTTTAGTTCGGTTTTCTAATAAAGTGTGTTGTTTTAGTTTTTTAAAACTATTATTTATTTAATATAAAATCCACAATTGAAGATGGAACTTCATCATTCCTTTAATTATACTGTTCCTTATTTTACTCTTCAAGAAATTCTAGATGAACGTGTCCAAAAATTCATTTCTGCACATTTTTACTGATTGTTCTAGATTTGGACTGGAAGTAAATATCAATAAAACTAAATATATGTTCACATATAGAAATATATCATATAATGGAAATTGGCAGTTAATGACAAAGGAGGGAAATTTTGTAGAGGTGGCTGAATTCAAATACCTAGGAACTATAATTATAAATATGAATGAGATGCAGAGAGAAATTAAACATCTGCTCAATTCTGGAAATCCATGCTATTGTGCATTACACGGACTACTGTCGTCCCAGCTCCTTTCAAAAAACGTTAAGCGGAAATTATATAAAACTTATTCTCCCGTTATTATACACGGACTCTTACTTTAAGGGAGGAAAAGTTTTTGAACCAAAGAGAGGTGAACAAACAGGCGAAAGGAGAAGACTACATAACAGTGAGCTACATATTTATAGGAAACCAGATTTAATAAGAACAGTTACATCTCGTACACTGCCATGGGCAGGACATGTGCCACAATGGGGATTGAAAGAGGGGAATAGCAGATTACTGTAGGAAACTCAGATATAAAGATGGCAGAACAAAAATTGAGGTAAGAGAATAACATTAACCATGCAGAAGATGATTGGAAAACATTAGCTCAGCATAGGGATGTGTGGAGAGTTTATATCCGCCTGGCCATGAATCTACGAGTTTGATAGTGCCAGCGAGTTAGTTAATGTTATTGTATATTTCACCATTCAACTACAATTTCTTATATTTACATCATAATACGTGATTTACGAATTCGATTCGAAATATCTTAACTCTTATGTAAAATCTCTCTTCTGACCTTCAAACTTGGGATACACACTATTACGTGATCGTACATTACAATATACTGAATAATAATAATAATAATAATAATAATAATAATAATAATAATAATAATAATAATAATAATAACAACAATAATAATAACAATAACGATAATAATAATAATAATAATAATAAGTTAAAGGCAGACGGTTGGAAGAAGAAAAAAACTTGATCTAATGAAAATGTTATATTTCTGATTCTAATTATTACTTGATACGCGGCAAGAATACCAAATCAAAATTGTTAATAAATTTGAAGTACTGGAATCTTCAGATGACAAAGTGGCAAACGAAGAAGAAACTGATATAAATAAAGAATGGGAGGCTATAAGAGATACTATTAAATTGTCAGCATCAGAAAGCATTGGTTGTTTAAAAAAGAGGCAAAACAAGAAATGGTTTGATGAGGAATGTGCCGACATTATAAGGAAAAGAAAGCTAGCAAATATCAAATGGTTACACGATCCAAATGAGGTAAATTTAGAGCAATTGGGTAGTATTAGACGGGAAACCACCAAGTTACTAAAGAGTAAAAAGAGGGAATATTTGACAAAGAAGATTAATGATCTTGAAACGAACGCAAAAAATAGGAACATTAGAGAATTATATCAGGAAATAACAGTAGAGGAGAAAGGGTTTCAGGCTAGAACACACATAATTCGGAATGAAAGTGGGGATTATATTCCAGATTCCTGGAGTATATTAAATAGATGGAAAAATTACTTTCATCAGCTATTAAATGTACATTGGACATTGAGGAGGATAATTTACAAACACAAATGCTAGTCGCACAGCCAAGTGCATTAGAGGTTGAAATGGCGATTGAAAAATTGAAGATGTATAAAGCATCAGGTTCAGATGAGATCCCAGCAGAACTGATAAAATCAGGAGGAGAAACATTGATGGACAAGATACGCTGGTTGCTTAGTAAGATTTGGAAAAAAGAAGCTCTACCAGATGAATGGAAGGAATTAATAATCGTACCAATTTATAAGAAAGGAGATAAAACTGATTGCAACAACTACAGGGGCATCTCATTACTTTCAACTTCCTTCAAAATTCTAACAAATATATTAGTAAGCAGACTTACTCCCTATATTGATGACAGGAGATCATCAATGTGCATTTAGAAGAAACAGGTCTACAACAGATCAGATTTTTAGTATAAGACAGATTTTAGAAAAGAAATGGGAATATAATGGTACTGTACATCAACTATATGTAGACTTCAAAAAAGTATATGATTCAATTAACCCCTCAGCGTAGTTTGCCGTACATATACGAGACCGGTTTCCTCCCTTCTGTGTGGTCATTTAAAAGTCCATGCAGTATCCCTGTGTGGTAGTACTTTTAAACTCTACTCACCCAGTAACTTATTTTAGATATATATCAAATTGTGATTAATAGAATGTAAACAATGAATGGCCATTCTATTCTATTCTATAGTGTTCTGCCCAAGGGCAGGTCTTTCGCTGCAATCATAGCATTTTCATTCTATAATTTATAGCTTTACTAGGGAATTATAGGTGTGGTAGCTTCCCGTTGCTTCCACACCGGTGAATGATAATGATGATGATGATGATGATGGCCGGATAATTTTCGGGGACCGTTGGGCCCTAAACGTCCTGACATTTGTCTTACAGGTGAGGAAAACCTCCGAAAAAAACCTCACCCAGGAGCCTGTCCCGACCAGGAATCGAACCCGGACCCGCTACCTCGAGACCATGTACCCAATTCTAGATTCACACAATTCATAAGTTTTAAAATCAAATTTGGCAGTTTTAAGTGGAGGGAATTGTTTGCCCCTCCATAACCATAATGATTCATTAATTACAATATCTTGATTTGGAAGGTAGAGAGATTGGAATTTATTATTAAAATATTCAATGAAAGGGGCAAGTTTGAAAAAAAGAATGAAGGACATAGGAAACCAAATTGTTTTGTGTTGACTTGAAATTAATGGCACCATCGAACATGGAGGTCATGATTATGCATACATAACATCTCCATACATAGCTATCCCAAATAATGTTTTCCAATTATTCCTGTATAGTTTATAATAATATCTTCAATTCGTGTCCAAGTCAGGGTCGAGGGATGAGATGTGAAGAAGCCGCTATATATAGAGGTCTGTGAATGACAAGGCTGTGGCCGACCACGACTGACACACCAGTACAGAGGCAGATGAACGAAATTAAACGAAATGAATGTGATGAGATGATTATGGAGAAATGGTGGAATGAAATTGTGGCAGCGGAAGGCGGGAGAAAACCCCGAGAAAAACCTGTCCAAGCTCCGTTTTTTCCGCCACGAAACCAATATGGAGTGACCGAGACTTGACCTCGGGAACCCAGCAGTGAGGGTCCTGTATAATTTATCTCCCTCAAATCCTGGTTAATATTTTTCTTGCACTTTATGGTTATCCCTCCGTAGTGGGCACTTTGCTTCTAGTTTTCGTACATGAAGTTCCTATATAATTTCCTATTCGTGCCATATGCCCTACCCATAGCAGCCTACGAGCCTTGCAATGTTTTATTACATCTAGATTTCATAGATATCACGTTGATCAGTGTTATGTTCGTCTTTCTTCCAAGTTACACCTTAATTTCCTAATAGATCTCTCATTGAGGCGATGTGCTAACCACATGAATCTTGTTGACATGTTGGTAAATAAGTGTAAGTGTCAATAAATAAAAAAATAATAAAATGAAAGAGTCAATAAAATAGTAATTATTATATATGTGGTCTCGAGGTAGAATACAATCTTGTCATGCAGTGGGCGTTTGGGCCCAAACGGTCCATGGACATCATCTGGCTTTAATATCATTTCTACCATCATTATCATCCCCTGGGTGGGAAGCTACCACACCTATAATTCCTTAATGAAGTAGCATGAAAATTCTATGATTACAGTGAACAGAACACTAGAATATAGTATCGAAACATAGAATGATATAGAATGGTGTCATTCATCGGTTAATTACAAGTTATATTTAATTGTAGATGGAGCTTCCCTTATACTTTCATCAAGATATAAGTTAAAATGCATTCATTTTTTAAGCATTTGCTCTTCTCGCGCATGCACATTACTATTTTGTAGAACTTCATTCACTATGTCTGAGTAATTGTATACATATTTAAAAATCATCGTAAGAAAAGTTTAATTTTTTTTTCCAAGATCGAGGCAGACACCACGCGCATGTGCCCGTAGATGAAAGTGGATACAATTTTTAATCACGAATCGCTGCCCAATACGGAACGATGTTTGTATAATTTAATTTAACATTTTAGGCCTAAAACACCTAAAAGTTATCCTAACACAATTTAAGTACCCTAGCCTCATGGGCTAATGGTCAGCGTTTCCGACTACTGTTCATGAGGTACCGGGTTCGATTCCCGGTCAAACCGTAGGAACGTTTCCTTAAAGGGAATAATTCCTTTGCTTGTCCATGGTCTGGAATTTAGGTTAAGAACTCTCCTGGCGCTTCATTATCATTTATCACTCATCATATCTTTTGGGTAACGTAACTCCGCCGTCTAGGCGCCCCAAATTCAGACGTTGGTTACAATTAAGCCAATGCAAGGAGAGAACACCAGAAATCTCGAAATGACAATCTGCGGCATTGAATAAAAAAAATCTGTTAAGGAATGCAATGCCCAAAAATAGGTTATGTAAATAGTAAGTTGTGAAATTCTTAAGTACATGTTGGCTGCATTGGAACAAAGAAATAAAATGATTGGAAAAACAATATTGCTGCTACGTACTGTTAAATATTCCATTAAAACATAGGCCTAATGAAAAAATATTCATAAAATGTATAAAACAGGTTTTAAGTGATAGTTTATATTAAAAAATATTAATCCGTGAAAGTAAAATGAGAACAGAATATGTGTGAGGTATATTAAAATGTGCGCTAGGTGTTGGAAACTTGAGCCCTAAACGTAATTAAAAGTGGTAAAAGTGTAAGAATGTTGTATGGAAATACAAATACTATATTTGAGCCATAATGATGGCTAGATAATAATATTGGCGGACCATATGGCACTTAAAGTTTCCTGACATTTGTCTTAATGTGAAGAAAAAACCCGGAAAAAAAGCAATCACGCAAGATATTTGTACAGGCCGGGGATTAAACCTGGCCCGCTTGCAAATGAGGCAACGCTTCCTTAGACCACGTAACAGGTAAAATCAAGATTGCATTATTATCTTGATCATCTTGTAACCTGTTAATCTATATTTAATGGAAAGCATTTTTAATAATCATCGTACTTTTGGATTATAACGTTATATTTATAATATATAAACATTAAACTGTAAATATATATTTAAATTAATGTATGAAGATTTTTTGTGTAATAATGATTCAATTAAGAGGGAGAAGTTATATACTATCCTGCTGGAGTTCGGAATTCCTAAAAAGTTATTTAGACTTATACGAATGTGTCTAAATGGCACAAAGAGTAGGGTGCGTGTAGGCAAACAGTTTTCGGACACTTTTGAAATCCAGAATGGGTTGAAGCAAGGCGATGCACTATCTCCTCTACTATTCAATTTTGTACTAGAGCATGCCATTAAATCTTTAGAGAATGAGGGAGGCTTACAACTCAATGGTATTAATAAGCTGTTAGTTTATGCTGATGATGTAGTATTATTGGTCGATAGCGAGGAGATACTAAAGGACAACACGCACACACTATTGAGGAACACTAAGAAATTAGGACTGGAAGTAAATATCAATAAAACAAAATATATGGTCACACGTAGAAATTCATTATATAATGGAAATGGACAGCTAATGACAAATGGGGGAAATTTTGAGGAAGTGGCTGAATTCAAATACCTAGGAACAATAATCACAAATAGGAATGAGATGCACAAAGAAATTAAACATAGGCTCAATTCTCGAAATGCGTGCTATTATGCATTGCAGAGACTCTTGATGTCCCAACTCCTTTCAAAAAACGTTAAACTGAAAATATATAAAACTATTATTCTACCAGTTATATTATATGGGTGCGAAACATGGACTCTTACTTTAAGGGAGGAAAGGAGATTACGAGTATTTGAGAATAAAGTACTTAGGAAAATTTTTGAACCAAAGAGAGATGAACAGACAGGTGAATGGAGAAGACTACATAACAATGAACTACATGGTCTTTATAGGAAGCCAGATATAATAAGAACAGTTAAGTCTCGTAGACTGCGATGGGCAGGACATGTTGCACGTATGGGGAATGAAAGACGTGCATGGAAGCTTTTTGTAGGAAAGCCAGAGGGAAAACGCCCAGTTGGTAGACCAAGAATGAGGTGGGAGAATAACATTAACTATGATTTGAGGGAAGTAGATTACGTAGGGAATGATTGGAAAGCATTAGCTCAGGATAGGGATGTATAGAGAGCTTATGTCCGCGCGGCCATGAACCTACGGGTTCGATAGTGCCAGTGAGTAAGTAAGTAAATAACATTTTTTTAATTGTGTAATGTTACTGATATTTTGGTAATTAAGTGAGAGTAGATTACGCCAGTGTTTTCAAACAAAGGTTAGATGTTGACTTGGAAAAATTATTTATGATTATGATAAGTGATTTAGTTTTAAAATACTAAATTAACTGACCATAACCTTGAACTATTCATTTCTGTTCCCGCAAAAACCGTTAAATTTTGACGTGCTCTCGGGGAAAATAAGAACTATAGGCCTATACCTAAAACACCGGTATAGTTCTCAGTAATGAATATTGCCATATATCAATAAAGATAAATTCAAAATATTATAAGAAATAAAATTTGGGTATAAAATAACAATGTTAGAATATTAATACTTACCAAAAAAAACAGTCTGGGAGAAGTCGCTTTAGTATGGACGAGATGTTACCACGCTGAAAACTTGACACACACTGTGCTCCTAGCGCTAGCAGTGGCTAATGATGCGATGAATAACCTCGACAATGTTATACGCGTATTTCATTTGTTTATAATTTTCCCGGCGTCTTATTTTGTCATTGTTATTATAAAATTTAAATAATATCTCTTCAGCCGTAGCCCATGGCCAAGGTTTAATCAAGTCTTTCTCGTTTTTTTTTAATGTAGGCCCTAACCAAATTGAATATTTATCAATAAGCACAAGGCGAACATAAATAAAGATATGTAGTTTGAATGCATACAGTGATATGAAAACGTTTTTATTTTTATTTATGTTAGAAAAATATACGAGGCAACAATGTATACAGAAAAATCAAAGTTTACTTCAGTTTAGTTAATTGTTATTATACACTAGCTAATATCAGGCGTGCACTGCTACGCCTAAATAAATGGAAATTAATGTGCTTTTATGTTTAGTTGAACAAGTAAAAGGAAAAATAATTATAAATTTATATTTTTAGATACCCCGAGCTGATTACCCGGCATTGCCCGGGAATCTACTTATCCCGATCTTCTTGACATAAATGACCTGAAATACGAAAATTAATGTGTTTCATGTTTAGTTAAATAAGTGGAAACAGAAGGTTATATCGTAGTTATTTTTAGATACCCCGGCGTTGTCCGGGAATCTACTCAACCCGATCTTCTTCGCATAAATGTGCTGAAAGACAAAAATTAATGTACTTCTTATGATTAGTTGAATAAGTAAAATGAAAAATAATTATAAATGTACATCGTAATTATTTTAAGATTCCCCATGCTGATTTCCAGGTGTTGCCCGGGAATCTACTTATCTCGATCTTCTTTGCATAAATGAGCTAAAAGACGAAATTCGTTATTGTGAGTTATCCGTAAAATAATACCCGTCATGTGCTGCTATGCTTGCACAGGAATATACGTACTTGTCTCGATCTTCTTGGCATCTATGAATTACACAAATAGGTATTGTGAGTTATCCGTAAGATATAAACATATGCTGTCGCGGACTTTTTTGTACAGCTTTTTGAGATATTCAATTTTGTGTACATTCATTTTGTGCATTTGTAATGGTTTAAGCAGCGTAAGCCACTTAAGCGTACAAAGAGCTACTTTTTTCACGTTTTCCACTACAAAGGGCAATTTTGAAGGGTGTTAGGAGTTGAGTATCACAACTCTCTTATAGCCTATGTTCATCCTGGGAATCTCCTGAACATTTTGCAAAAAGTCCCATCACAATCAGATCAACGGTATTGCCGCGCATATAGTACGAACAAACAAACAAACATTCATTTTTATATATTACATTCTTACACTTGTCATTATTACGAAAAAGGTTTGCAAACCAAAATGTACATTTATATAAAAAATTATTTATGTTTGTGTATATGTGCTCATCTCATGCCGGACTGGTCGAAGGTGATAAGCCAGACGAAAAAAGTACCTTGGGCGAAAGAGTGACGACCTTTCACCGTAAAAATACAACTGTCAAGAAATGCGGACATGGGTTCATCTGGGGTAAAATTTTCCGGAGGTCAAATAGTACCCCATTCGGTTCTCCGGGCGGGGACTACTTCAGGGAACCCATGCCAAAGGCTCAAACACAGGGACATGTTCCTAGGAACATGGAATGTTAGGACTTTATACAATAGCGGTGCACTAGAGATATTAACGCGGGAATTGGATGGATCGCCCTTGGATATAGTCGCTTTACAGGAAGTTAGGTGGCCAGGAGAAGGTAGTCAGGAATCAGGAAGCTTTGCATTATACTATGGGGGTGCAGAAAGACCTGCATTTGGAACGGGTTTTTTAGTCCGAAGGAGGATCCTATCCGCTATCCGAGATATTAAGTTTGTTAGTGATAGGATATCATACATAATTCTAAAGGGTAAACGACATGATTTTATAATTGTAAATGTACATGCCCCCACAGAAGATAAAGATGACAAGATCAAGGATGAGTTCTATGAAGAATTAGAATGCTTATTTGATAGCCTTTCACGATATCATATGAAAATTGTCTTAGGAGATTTTAATGCAAAAGTGGGGCGGGAAAGATATATTCAAACCAACAATAGGCAAATTCAGTCTTCATGAAGATAGTAACGACAACGGGGTTAGATTAGTCACATTTGCCACATCAAAGAATCTCATTGTTAAGAGCACAACATTTCAGCATAAGGATATTCATAAATACACCTGGACGTCCCCAGATGGAGAAACTCGGAACCAGATAGATCATGTATTAGTGGATAAACGCTGGAACAGTAGCATCATTGATGTTAGATCAGTTAGAGGGACAGACTGCAATTCGGATCATCATCTGGTCAGAGTGAAAATCAGACAACGGCTATCGCTTATGAGAGGAACAAACGCTAAAGATGATTCTGTAAAATATGAATTAAAAAACTTGAAAAATGATGAAATGCGGCAAGAATACCAAATCAAAATTGCTAATAGATTTGAAGTACTGGAATCTTCAGATGACAATGTGGCAAACAAAGAAGAAACTGATATAAATAAAGAATGGGAGGCTATAAGAGATACTATTAAATTGTCATCATCAGAAAGCATTGGTTGTTTAAAAAAGAGGCAAAACAAGAAATGGTTTGATGAGGAATGTGCCGACATTGTAAAGAAAAGAAAGCTAGCAAAAATGAAATGGTTACACGAGCCAAATGAGGTAAATTTAGAGCAATTGGGTAGTATTAGACGGGAAACCACCAAGTTACTAAAGAGTAAAAAGAGGGAATATTTGAGAGAGAAGATTAATGATCTTGAAATGAATGCAAAAAATAGGAACATTAGAGAATTATATCAGGGAATTAGTATAGAGAAGAAAGGGTTTCAGGCTAGAACAAACATAATTCGGAATGAAAATGGGGATATGATTGCAGATTCTAGGAGTATATTAAATCGATGGAAAAGTTACTTTAATCAGCTATTAAATGTACATACAGAACAGGACATTGAGGAGGATAAGTTACAGACAGCAGAAATGCTAGTCGCAGAGCCAAGTGCATTAGAGGTTGAAATGGCGATTGAAAAATTGAAGATGTATAAAGCATCAGGTTCAGATGAGATCCCAGCAGAACTGATAAAATCAGGGGGAGAAAAATTGATGGACAAGATACGCTGGTTGCTTAGTATGATTTGGGAAAAAGAAGCTCTTCCAGATGAATGGAAGGAATCAATTATCGTACCAATCTATAAGAAAGGAGATAAAACTGATTGCAACAACTACAGGGGCATCTCATTACTTTCAACTTCCTTCAAAATTCTAACAAATATATTAGTAAGCAGACTTACTCCCTATATTGATGACATTCTAAGAGATCATCAATGTGCATTTAGAAGAAACAGGTCTACAACAGATCAGATTTTTAGTATAAGACAGATTTTAGAAAAGAAATGGGAATATAATGGTACTATACATCAACTATATGTAGACTTCAAAAAAGCATATGATTCAATTAAGAGGGAGAAGTTATATAGTATACTGCTGGATTTATTTGTATTTCTGCTGGTTGAGTGGAAGAGAGGGCCTTATGGCCTTAACTCTGCCAGAATAAATAAAGTATTATTATTATATTATTATTATTATTATTAGTTCGGAATTCCTAAAAAGTTAGTTAGACTTATACGAATGTGTCTAAATGGCTCAAAGAGTAGGGTGCGTGTAGGCAAACAGTATTCAGACACTTTTGTAATCCAGAATGGGTTGAAGCAAGGAGATGCACTATCTCCTCTACTATTTAATTTTGTACTAGAGCATGTCATTAAATCTTTAGAGAATGAGGAAGGCTTACAACTCAATGGTATCAATAAGCTGTTAGTTTATGCTGATGATGTAGTACTACTGGCCGATAGCGAGGAGATACTAAAGGACAACACGCACACACTATTGAGTAACACTAAGAAATTAGGACTGGAAGTAAATATCAGTAAAACTAAATATATGGTCAGACGTAGAAATTCAGTATATAATGGAAATGGACAGCTAATGACAAATGAGGGAAATTTTGAGGAAGTGGCTGAATTCAAATACCTAGGGACAATAATCACAAATAGGAATGAGTCGCACAAAGAAATTAAACATAGGCTCAATTCTGGAAATGCATACTATTATGCATTGCAGAGACTTTTGATGTCCCAACTCCTTTCAAAAAACGTTAAGGTGAAAATATATAAAACTATTATTCTACCAGTTATACTATATGGATGCGAAACATGGACTCATACTTTAAGGGAGGAAAGGAGATTACGAGTATTTGAGAATAAAGTACTTAGGAAAATTTTTGGACCAAAGAGAGATGAGCAGACAGGTGAATGGAGAAGACTGCATAATAATGAACTACATGGTCTTTATAGGAAGCCAGATATAATATGAACAGTTAAGTCTCGTAGACTGCGATGGGCAGGACATGTTGCGCGTATGGGGAATGAAAGACGTGCACGGAAGCTTCTTGTAGGAAAGCCAGAGGGAAAACGCCCAGTTGTTAGACCAAGAATGAGGAGGGAGAACAACATTAAGTATGATTTGAGGGAAGTAGATTATACAGGGAATGATTGGCAAGCATTAGCTCAGGATAGGGATGTATGGAGAGCTTATGTCCGCGCGGTCATGAACCTACGGGTTCGATAGTGCCAGTGAGTAAGTAAGTAAGTAAGTAAGTAAGTAAGTAAGTATATGTGCTCATGCGTTTATATGCTCACCGGTAAAACTGTCGAACCTCTCACAGTGGAATTTATAAGTGAGCACTCTGTGACGCCAAAAATAAAATTATCGTTGATTATAATATGGTTTTTCATCATTGGAATTTATTTGTATAAAACCAGACCATACGTATACTCTAGAACGAATACGGAAACATGTTATCTACCCTCTTGAGATTATATGGGAGAGACAAAAATAAGCAGTGTTTTGGTCTCTGTTTCCGGCGGTTCAGTTTCCTCTGAACAGCAATTATTGTTTATTGTGACAAGGCCGTGCATTGATTACTGTATTTCAAGCGTTCATTATGGAAATCCTACGCTTTATATTAGCTTGGCCTGTATCTATCTATGTAACGGAATCTTTCAACGCGATATTCACCCACATAAAATCATTGGATTGGCTTGAAACTTTGTATACTTGTAAAAGACCAATGGCAATACAATAATTTCATAATTGTTTTCTAAAATCCTGGACAGAATCATCAGAAAATCAAAAAAAAAGTGTTTGTGTAATTATGTAATTGGATCGACTTGAAACATTGTATACTTGTAAAGGACTAATGCCAATACAGTAATTTCATAAATGTTTCGAAAATCCTGCCTAAAATCAGCAGAATCTCAAAATAATAAAAACCGGTATAACAGTTTGCGGACTTATCAACTTCTTACTCAATCGTTGTAAGAGCTGAGTTCGTAGAGCGGTGGAATGTAATATATAATTTCAGTAATCCATAGGTCGCTGGTTCTAATCCACCCCGGAGGATTCTTTTTAGTAGAGTATTACTTTTAGCTCATACTACAATAGTGTCGAATTTAAAGACATTTACATTTTTATCTTATTCTCTAAAATATTAAAACTAAAAAATAAAAAATGAATAATAGTTTAAAAAAACTAAAAACACGCTTTATTAGAAAACCGAACAAAAAATAAAAAAAAATCCAACACGCTTGGGATAAAATTAAAATGGTCAATAAAAAAATCATCTAGAATAAACCTAGAGTTATCTACAAAAAAAGTAATTTTACCATCAAAAGCGTGGAGTGCTCTATATCAATTAATATATTTGATAATAAACAGATATTGGTGAAAGTAAAGTCTCTAAGAAGAAAACGTAAAAACTATAAAAAGCACCCCACGCTTTTGATGGTAAAATTATTATTTTGTAGATAACTCTGGTTTTATTCTAGATGTGTTAGAGTTGAATTTTTTGTTGATCACTTTTAATTTGATCCCAAGCGTGTTGGAAATTAAAATTATTTTTCATTTTTTAGTTTGGTTTTCTAATAGAGCGTGTTCTTTTAGTTTTTTAAAATATTATCTATTTTTAAATTAGTTTTAAGAAAATCAAATATGTTGAATACAAAATTCGTTCGAGCTCCTAATAAATAAAATGTCTAAATACTTAAAACTTTGGTTTTAAAAGTGTACGCATTACAAATAATACGCATGATTCATTTAAAATTTTACATAGTATTTGATCCTTAGAGGTTTTAATCCTATTCCTGACTATAGCTGCTGACTTTGAAGGTTATTAGTTTAATTTTAGCTTAAAATCTTGGCTAGAATTCAAGTGTAGCTTATTTTTCTTGTAGCTTATTTATTCATATCGGTCATTTAATTCTAAACCTCTTAGAGCTTTTAGAAATATTAATTTTTTTAGGGGCGTATGTAGAGTGACGCAGTTGAAGTTGTTCGAGGTGTTATCGGGCAGAATACAACCACAGTTGAATGCAACAAAAACATGTCATCCGGGTTATCAGCCCTGCGCGATGGCCGTGTTAACTCCAGAACAAACGTCTGGTACTCATTCCAATTAGAAACTGAGTCTACACCATAGTGACTTAACCAACTACGCTACGTCAGCTTATATATATATATATATTAGCTAATACTCGACGTGCGCTGCTACTCCTAAATAAATGTTAATGTGTTTTTACTACCCGTGCGCTGTTATACTCTACTTTTTTTGTAGAATTTTTTAGGTGTTCAATTCTGTGTACATCAATTTGTGTATTTTTTATGGTTTAGGCAGCGTAAGCCATTTATCCGTCAAAATAGAGACTTCATTTCACGTTTCTCACTACATAGGGTGACTTTTATGGGTGAAGTGGTTGAGTATTACAACTCTCTTATAGCCTATGTTCATTCCCGGAATCTCCTGAACATTTTTCAAAAAGCCCCACCTCAATCGGATGAACGGTATGGCGGAGCACGCTTGCCCGGGAATCTACTTATCCCGATCTTCTTGGTATCAAAAAAAAATACTCAAACCACGTCAGGCCTAGAAGGCTGTTGGCCTCACATCCACATGTGTTAATCACAGAGGTAGAAGATCATCTAGCCAGTGTAGGGCGACATGTCGGATCTTCCAGCCGTTATAGCTGGTATTCTCAACCTGGAGTCGATACGTATTGTAGCTACCCAAATGCCTCACGATGCTGGCTGGACACCGCACAGGAGGCCAGACACGAATTCTAGCTGGACAAACGTATTTTACTAACTCTCGTCAATTCATCTTTCTTCACTCTAAAATTATTGCCAGATGACTGTTATTCACTTATCTGCAAAGGAGGGTAATTCTAAAATGTATATAGACAATATAAACATCGGAAATTGCCGATAGTTAAGAATTCATCTGGTCCGCATCCCAGTTGTGTACCGAGCTGTTGAAATAAATACGTTTTGCATTAAAGTTCAGTGAGTTATTGTTCTTATTCTATATGGATACTTTACCTCAAGGTTTGTACTTTTCATTGATATATTTAACATGTTTCTATACAACCAGATATTGTGTTAAATACACTAAAAAAATTACAAAATCTTTTCCTTTAAATTGAGCTACGAAAAAAAATCTGAAACAATAGAATAAATGTTATATGTGCATATTATTGCGTTTTTTTGTAATTATTTTTTTTATTAGAGGAGGTGGCCGGCAACTGAGGCCTATTGTCACGCGCAGATAATTGTTTGATTTAATATATGGAGAAAAGTGATCGATAGAGGCAATAAGTGATCCTCTATCAATAAATTAGAGTTAGGGGATGTTCGGAGAATATTTTTTTTTAAATATTTGAAAAAAAAAAATTTTTAAAGCGATCATCTAAAACGTAGGAAGTAGTGCGAGAGAAAAAAAAATAGATTGCTCCTGAATTATTCTTATTGGCTAAAAGTAAATGTAAGCTTTGCCGTCATTAAGAATTTAGAACACTGATAGTCGTTGGAAGATCCTGTTTCCTCTGCTTATGGAATTGTACGACCCAAAATATCTTCCGAAGAGGCTGGAATAAAAAAAAGTCTTATTTCTGCTGAAACGTGTGTCTTGGGAAAGGTAGCATAACAAATTTGCTTCCCTAGAAGCATTATAGGGTGGATAAAATATCACAACTTCTCTTTTTGACACCTAGTCTCATGTTAATTATATCGATTTATTGATATTTTATTTTCAAAAAAGACAAAGCTTGGTCCGACATAAAAGATAGGGGAGTTGAGTGGGGTGATTTGTAATGTTTATTACTATTTTGAAGCTATTTTTGTGGGGTTTTGCGTAATGTCTTTAAATTATCAGCAGTATCTCATATGACCAAAGTGATATTTCTGTTACAAGAGCAAGTTCATCGCGAGAGAATTCCTGCTTAAGTGAACATTTATTTTATTTCAGCCTCTTCGAAAGTTATTTTGGGTCTTCCAATTCCATAAGCAGATGGAACAGAATTTTCTAACGACTGTCATTGTTCTAAATTAATTCTTTATAACGGAAAAGCTAACATCCACTCCTAGCCAATCAGAATATTTTATTACATTTTTTTTCTCGCGCACAACTGCGTACGTTTGAGAAAATTGCTTTTAAAAAAAATATTGATTTTTAATATCAATTAAAACATTCTGCTAATATCCCCTACACCTAATTTGTTTACTAAATGATAACTTATTGCCTCTATCTAACATTTATTTCTGTATTAAATCAAACAATTATTCTCTGCGCGCAACGTTAGGCCTAAGTTGGTGCCTGCCTCCTGTAATAAGAAAGCTAATTAAAATACGCAATAATTTGCACACATGTTATTGTGCGGAAATTAAAGTCCATAAAGCACGCTATATTATAACAATAATTTGTACTACTGTTCAGAACTGCTTTCTTTGTACCTCAATTTAAAATAAGATGATTGTGTATTTTTTTAGTGCTTGGAAGGCATGATTCCACATATGTTTAACACACTATATGGTTATATAGAAAAAACATTAAATGTATCAATAAAATTACAAACCTTGAGGTATAGTATCCATATAGGATAAGAAGAAAAGCTCACTGAACTTGAACACACAACGCTAATAACCCAACTGGGATACAGATCAGAAGAGTTCTTAACCATCGCCAACTTCTGATGTTTATATTGCTTCATAAACATTAGAATTGTACCCTCCTTTGCAGATAAGTTAAGAACCGTCATATAACAATTATATATACTCCTGGCGCAACAGGCCTACAAGGCCCTTAGCCTACCAGCCGGCTGCTGGCCTCACATCCACATGTGTCAATCACAGAGGTAGATGATCAACAGCCAGTGTAGGGGTGACATGTGGTTAGCATGTCGAGTCCCCCAGGCGTTATAGCTGGTTTCCTCAACCTGGAGCCGCTACTTATTGTAGCTACCCAATTGCCTCACGATGCTGGGTGGCCACCGGTCCCATACTGGCCGAAATACCATGAGAAAATTTCTTCCCCCATGGAGACTCGAACCAGCGCAGGTCCCGTAGCTCTGCGCCAAGACTTCCTACCTTAACCGCTCGGCTACGGCGCGGGACATATAACAATTATACTGGAATGAAAGAAGGTAACTTGATGATGGTGAGTGAAAATAGTTTTTTCCAGCTAGATTTCATTTCTGGGCCACTGTGCACTGGTTCCATACTGGCCGGAATTCCATGAAAAAAATTTCTTCTCCTATGGAGAATCGAACCAGCGTAAATCCCGTACTTCTGCGCCAAGACTTCTTGCCTTAACCACTCAGCTACGGCGTGGGACTCTCGGTATTAATGAAAGACAAAAATGATTATTGTGACTTATCCGTAAGAGATAAACGTATGCTTTCGCGGACGTTTCTGTAGAGCTTTTTGAGATATTCAATTCTGTGTAAATTAATTTTGTGTATTTCTTATGGTTTAGGCAGCGTAAGCCATTTAAGCGTCCAAAGAGCTACTTTTTTTCACGTTTTCCACTACATAGGGAGATTTATAAGGGTGTAGTAGTTGAGTATCACAGCTCGCTATTTTCATCCCGGGAATCTCCTGAACATTTTGCAAAAACTCCATCACAATCGGATCTACGGTATGGCCGCGCATAATGTACGAACAAACAAACATTAATTTTTATATATAGGATATATATATATATATATATATATATATATGGTATGATAAGAAAAATAAATGCCTGGACGGGATTCGAACCCGGATCTCTGAGTCTGTACCTCAGCGTGATATCCATTACACTACCAGGCGAATCCAATTCTAACACTTATTTTTCTTATATATGTATTATACTCTCCATTATTACTAGATGTCGCGAGAACACTGTCTTCACTGCCATCTAGTAGCTGACTATATCAAGTAAGCAAATTAAAGAGAATATTTATTTTACTTTATAGCAGTGACGCTTTATCGATGTTATAATTAAATCTTTAACATTGAGCAATGCAAGCTTAATATGGTATGATAAGAAAAATAAATGTCTGGACGGGATTCGAACCCGGATCTCTGAGTCTGTACCTCAGCGTGATATCCATTACACTACCAGGCGAATCCAATTCAAACACTTATTTTTCTTATATATGTATTATACTCTCCATTATTACTAGATGTCGCGAGAACACTGTCTTCATATATATATATATATATATATATACAGGGTGTATCAAGAAGGATGGCGCAAACTTACATGGTTGAAAGTACACGATAATAGAAGTAACAATGTCCCAGTAAACATGGGTCCGTAAACGAGCCGTTTGTGGGATAATTTCGAATGTATGGTTACAAGCCGCCACTGACGTCAGTGTTTGTAACATCGTACGGTTTACTCCTTGCGCACTTGAAGCTGTCCTATCTTCTTTGTTTACAAAACTGAACATTGCCGAGATGTGGAGTTGAATACAGTACACAGTCTCAAAAGGTATCAGTCTCGTCTGGGGAGTGCCACTTGTACTGTGTTGTAGTTACAATGGAACCTTACAGTACCGAAGATTATGCGGATATGCATTTCATGTACGGTAGGGCTAATGGCAGTGCACGGCACTCTGCGCGCTTGTACCAAGAAACATATCCTGATCGAAGAAACCCCGAAAGTCCTAAATTTACAAGGGTCCATCAGCACCTGAGAGTAAATGAGGATTTTGCACATGACAGAGCAGTAGGTAGTCCTGCTCGCATTACGCCTGAGGTTGAGGATATGGTGTTGGAAGCAGTACAGCTCTCGCCAGGAACCTCGACGAGAAGAATTGCCACACAAGTGCCTGTACCAAGCCACAGTAGAGTATGGAGAATTTTACAGCACAATTTACTGTACCCTTACCACCTCCAGCGAGTTCAATGTCTCAATGATGCGGACTTTGTTCCTAGAGTGGATGCAATAACAGACTGTAGTCAACACTCGTTTCGCATGTAACATTTTATTTACAGGGGAAGCAGGATTCAGAAGCGATGGTGTTTTTAATTATCATAATCCACATTATTGGTGTGAAATAAACCCACATGCTCTTCATGAGTTACCACATCAGCACCGTTTCTCACTGAACGTGTGGTTAGGGGTACTAGGTGATCATCTTATTGGGCCACACATTCTTCCACGAAAACTTAATGTACGGAGGTACCTTAGGTTTCTGCGGCATCATCTTCCAGGATTGCTTGAGGATGTTCCCCTTCAGCAACGTCAGAGTTTGTGGTACATGCATGATGGAGCTCCGGAATATTTTGCTGCTGCCGTGAGACGGCATCTAACGCGCAGATACGGCCAAAGATGGATAGGTCGAGGCGGATCTGTACCTTGGCCTCCAAGATCACCTGATCAAAATCCTTTGGATTTTTGTGTCTGGGGTCACCTCAAAAGCGAAGTGTACAGCACAACCGTTTAACACGGTTGAAGAAGTGGAGCAGAGAGTTGTACATGTTTGTCAAGAATTCAAAAATAATCCAGGGGTTTTGGAAAGAATTCGACATTCATTGCAGAGACGAGCACAGTATTGCATCCAAATGCAAGGAAGACGCTTCGAACACCTCCTTTAACAGGTAACCCATAAGTGAAGTGAACTGTGAAATGTGAACTAAATGGGATGAAAAAGTTATAGTAAAGTCTAAATTCAAATTAATTTGTACTAACTAGGACGATGTTTACAATGAAATCAGTGGCGGCTTGTAACCATACATTCGTAATTATCTCGCAAACGGCTCGTTTGCGGACCCATGTTTACTGGGACATTGTTGCTTCTATTATGGTGTACTTTCACCAATGTAAGTTTGCGCCATCCTTTTTGATACACCGTGTATATATATATATATATATATATATATATATATATATATATATATATATATATATATATGGGGAATATAATACATATATAAGAAAAATAAATGTTTGAATTGGATTCGCCTGGTGGTGTAATGGATATCACACTGAGGTACAGACTCAGAGATCCGGGTTCGAATCCCGTCCAGGCATTTATTTTTCTCATCATACCATATATATAGACAGGCCTGCCTTGACAATAGTTCAATAAATGCATATGCCTCCAAGATTTTGGTATATACATCAATACACTTTGTAAATATATGTCCACTATTATTCGTATTCTTAAAACCAATATCGTAATGAATTATGTTACGGGTAATATCCAACACGAAGGAGGAATCAATACGTGATGTCAACGTAGCTAACAAGAATAACTTTTAACCACCACTTTCTTAAAAAGCTAACAAATATAACAAATCTTGACTTAACCACTCAATGGAATTACTTACCAGAAATATGTGAATAATTAATTAATGGTTAGGATAAGTCAGTTTTGTTAGCTTCTTATCTAAGTTTAATTGTTATAATCAGAACCACCACTTTCTTAAAAAGTTAACAAATATAACAAATCTTGACTTAACCACGCAATGGAATTACTTACCAGAAATATGTGAATAAATAATTAATGGTTAGGATAAGTCAGTTTTGTTAGCTTCTTATCTAAGTTTAATTGTTATAATCAGAACCACCACTTTCTTAAAAAGTTAACAAATATAACAAATCTTGACTTAACCACGCAATGGAATTACTTACCAGAAATATGTGAATAATTAATTAATGGTTAGGATAAGTCAGTTTTGTTAGATTCTTATCTAAGTTTAATTGTTATAATCAGAACCACCACTTTCTTAAAAAGTTAACAAATATAACAAATCTTGACTTAACCACGCAATGGAATTACTTACCAGAAATATGTGAATAATTAATTAATGGTTAGGATAAGTCAGTTTTGTTAGCTTCTTATCTAAGTTTAATTGTTATAATCAGAACCACCACTTTCTTAAAAAGTTAACAAATATAACAAATCTTGACTTAACCACGCAATGGAATTACTTACCAGAAATATCTGAATAATTAATTAACGGTTAGGATAAGTCAGTTTTGTTAGCTTCTTATCTAAATTTAATTGTTATAATCAGAACCCCATCATAGTATATAGTATACAGTATAAAAAATCAATAAAAGCAATCAGAAGAGAAACAAGTCAGGGCAGAACATGAACTCCAAATTTTAAGCCCTAATCAAATATACAACTTACTAATCGCAACAGCGTTCTACATAGTTATTTACAAGCAGAATTTCAATTTCGAAAGATCAACTGATGCAATACATAGATACCCTATATAGAGAAGAGGAATCCGTATCTCTAATCTCATCATTTAAAATAAATACAGCTATTAGAACCCTGAAAAATGGAAAATATCCAAGCTAAGTTGGCATAATTAATCCGCCATGAAAATCCAAGCAACCAACTTCAAGGTGTATGTTATACATTGCTCGCAGTCCCAAAGATCAAGCATCGGATCAAAGACGGAAACAAAATACGATAATTAACAAATATCTAAAAAATTAATCTGAGCAACGTTTTCTCAATAGTGGTTCTCAAACACCATCACACTTCTACATAAAAAAAAGGTCCCAGAGAAGATAAAAGTAACTAACATCTGATAAGCCGAATGTCCAACATATATAAGTTGTTTTCAGCAATAAGTTCAACGATAGAGGATTATTAACCACCTGAGCAAGCAGGTTTATAAAGAAGTTACTCAACAATAGGGCAACTCCAAGCGCTGTCGAAGCGCTGACAAAACTTGTAATGAAAGCAAACGTATATATATATAAAGTTTTATATAATATTTGTCGGCTTCACAAATGTTTTTGACTTTCCTATCTTACAACCGATAAAATGTCTACATGTACGTACATCAGAAATACGTCAGGCTTCTCGGTAATTTATACCGTATACCTAAATAACAAAGCGAGAGTCAAAATGGGCACATTCAGCGGCCTAAAGCGCTGGAAAAGCGCTTTAGCAAAAATGCCTGCCTTTGCAGCCGAAATTTAAGTATTTTATTGTATGGATCGCTGCATGCACCGGAACCGCCAATTTAAATTTGTTCATTGGTTCATTACTCATATTACTACGCGATGCTATTGAAATTAATCATAATACTAATAGGGATATACAGAATTTACGATTAAATTTAATCGGTGTAATTTATGAAATGGACGAATAGATAGTTCAAAATAAAATATTATTATAGCGAAAAAAGTTTTCTTTTTTTAAAATACCAGGTGGCTCCGTGATGCAAGCGGTTAGACGCTCGCCTCTCACCGCTGGGGTCTCGAGAACCTTAATTATAATATTTACTATTAGTTTAATCTCAATAAATTGCGTTTTAGTAAGAGTAGCTTTTTAACTTTATTAGAATCTCGGCTATTATACGTGAATATCGTAGTGGGAGAAACATAGCTACGGCAGGTTTTTTTGGGGTTTCTACCATTTTCTCCTACAACAATTTCATTCCAACTTTCTCCATACTCATCTCATCCATTTTGTTCGTCAGACGTACTCATCATGCTCCCTTGTTACTCACACACTCTATAAATATAGGAGCTAAATCCCATCTCTCGATCCGACCCTGAATTGATATTATTTTATTAAAATAAAATATCACTCCTGCAAATTCCCTATATGATGTATATCTCGCTTTTTTGTCATCACATAACATGTATGTTTCATAACCACACTAAAGGAATTACCAAGTGGAGTGTAGGGCAAATTTTATTAAACTGTTCAATCATATTATCCATACCATTTGATACTTTTAGGCGTATATTTAAATGTATGAGCATTAGGGGTTACATTTAAAAACACAGGAAATATAGGCATATGTGCAAAATTAATGTAAGTAGTGCAAAACATGGCGTAAGTACAGTTACCAAATAGTTGTATAAAGGAAGGGATCATTGTATTTTTTCAACCTCTAACATTGTAGCGAATAAGATAGTAGCCCGGTCAAGTTAGCTCAAAAAATAGGGGTAGGCTTACAAAAACTCGCATATAGCTGAAAGGTGGTATGAATGTTGGGAACACCTTTATGAATAAAATGTGAAAAGTCCCCGTGGATTCCACATCTGCAAAAATTATTACTCAAGGTCAAAATTCGAAATGTAGGTTTTTTACATTTTTCAGTCAAACGGTAAGTTTTCTCATAAAAATAGGTCAGACAAAAGTTACAGACAATGCAGTTATCTACAAACATTGTTCTTATACGTTTTTTCATAAGAATCACCATTCTTCAGATATCACCATTTGAAACCTCCTATACATCATGGGATATTTAATATAATAAAAATATTGGTTGAATAACTTATATATACAAATTATATATTATATGATTGTGAGAATATACATAAAAAAGAAACTCAGTCCCTAATTTAATTGGGCCGTATAACCTTAAGCAACATCTGCCGAGTATTCTATTTTTGTCCGAGTGGCGACAGTCATATACCTGTTTTTTTCTGGAAGGCATAAACGAAAGACTTTTAGTATAGTTTGTCATTACAGTGAATACACGTGGCTATTGATACACGTACGAAGTAATATTTCTTAAAACAATTCGTGTTGTTCAATAATTTGAAAAATTCGCAATTTTGCTCTGTTTGGTGCAAACCTTTGACTGAAAATGGAACAGTTATTGTTGATCGTGGAATGATGACTTTCATCGATTCATGTGTTGAAAGAAGTGAAGGGTTTTCTGAATACCTGAAAGACAATAAATATGTAAAAATTCATGTGTACTGCCGTAAAATGTACACTCGGAAGAGTTCTACTGCTGCAGTTAAAAGACCGCATGAAATGGAGCAAGCCAGTACATCTGAAATCAGTCCACCTCGTACTAGAGCACGCGTAAGTGAATCCGTTGCTTGTTAAAAAATATATATTGCTTATTTTGTGGAGATAAAGTGAATGAAGAGGCTGTGAAGAAAAAAGCGTAAAATGTTAGATGTAAAATTCATAACGTTGCTACACTTGAATTCAAATAATCCATTCTGAAGGTAGCTCGGATTCGTTCTGATGACGTAGCAAAACATTTTACTGCACGTATTCAGTACGAATATGATTTAGTTGCTGCCGAGGCTAGGTACCATAATAATTGCTATAATTCCTTCTTCAGACCCAACACTGGAGGTAAAATCGATCGTTCTCAAGATTAATCTACTAATGTTGCGATGGAGAAAAATTGATGACTGTCAATTTTCATTGGAAGAATTACAAAATAATTGTAGAAATCCAGCTTAGATATTAGATCAATTAAGATTCGATAGAAGTTAAAGTATGATCATCACGATATTCCTAACTAAGCATGGTATGGGGAAAAAGTCAAAATGAAAATGAAGCAGCAGCAATCATTCGAGAGGACATTCAATCTTTAGTATTTGATAATACCAATTACCCCACGCCTAGTCGAATGTTTGAAAATATTAACAGCGATATTCGGGAGTCATTGACTTATTTTTTGGAACACGTAATTCTTAAAAATAAACAATTTAAACTAGAACTATTAAACCTAGTATGTACTAATATCAGCCACAGTGTTATGGCTGCTGTTATCCTAGATATTTGACATCAAAATTGCAATTGGATCAATTAACAGATAATACTTTGGAGCCAATTCAAACGTTAATCCCACCTGCTCCACAATTATTCTTAACACCATTTTTTTGCAATTGCAAAAAGGGTTGTAGTGCAAAATGTGGATGTAAAAAAGTCGGATTATTTTGCTCACCAGTATGTACCAATTGTCAAGCCCAGTCTTACTCCAATGTTGAACCCAATGGAACAGATGAAGATTTATATGATTTCAATGAGGAAACAACTGATACATCTTTCTCAGAACAATTAACAAATACCCAGCAAGAAGAAGGAGAAATCGAAGAAGACATTACTGTCGTAGTAGTATTCGAAGATTATCAGTCAGATTAACGTTACCCGAAATTAAGAATAATTTTTGTCACTTAAATCATTCCCAATAGTACCATTTTTTAATTAACAGAATATTATTTCCTTAAACTTAATCACAATAGATCGTGGAGTATACCTTTCCAAGACACTACATTAAAAAAATGTGCGAAATACACTACCTCATAGATGGTGCGGAAATGTGTGCATATTATGTAGAATACGACTTCTTCAAATTTTAGAATCGCGATATCTCAAGAATGGTGATTCTTATGAAAAAAAAGTATGAGAACAATTTGTGTAGACAATTACATGGTCTACAACTCTTGTCTGACCTATTTGTATGATAAACTTACCATTTGGCTGAAAAATGCAAAAAACCCACATTTGCGAACTTTGACCTTCAATAACTTTTTTTTGCAGATGTGGTATCGGTGGGAACTTTTCAGATTTTATTTATAATGATGTTCCCAACATTCGTACCAATTTTCAGCTCTATGCGAATTTTTGTAAATTGAAATGTCTCTTTTGACCGGACTAATAGGGCCCTAACCAAGTATACTGATTAATAAATACGATTAATTAATAAATGAAGGAATGAACTGAATACAGAAAACAAAGTAACTTAAATAAATATCTTATTGTTAAAACTTCACACAAGTAGCGGTGGGAAACCTGAATGCGAAGATGTCATAAAGATGTAGCCACCGAATTAGACTGGAAATTCTTAAGCCGGATCTAGCTTGAAAAATCACGTTTGGGGGAAAACTTCAAACTTCTAAAATTTACAGCCGCGGGGAGCCCAAACTTGAAAATACGCTCCCTAGTGGTGAGAAGAAATTAAGAAGTAGGTGGGAAGATACCACGCTTACGCCCCTAGGAGACATGTGATTGAAAATTCTAACCAATCAAAATCAGAGTTAGGGTGTACAACCTTATATGGAAATAAAGGGTCCTGACTTCGATACCAAACTGATGGGGACAAACTAACTTACTTACACTTAACAGTTCGTGGAGAGAAGACTTACGTCAAAGATTTCATAGGGACCGGTTCGATACTCGAGAAAGGATCCCAAATCATGGGACTAAGTAATTTTTTTGCAAAAATAGTGATTCTGAACTCTAAGTGATAGTCCTCATGTAGTTAGGCATTGAAAGTCAACACCAATTCAACGGTGCACAATGTATCGAGTGTATTTTAAGAGCTAATTTAATTAATTAAATAAAAAAAAATATATTTTCTTTATTCATGATTGTCTGTTCCCACGCAACTCTCCTTTCGGTCCCTATATTAGATGGGAATCTCAGCGCTCACCCTGAAACAAATAGGAACCGACTAGCTACCGAGGTAGGGCAATCAATAACTAATATTAATTAAAACAGCGAACTTCAGTGACAACAAACATTTAACCCTGGAACCTGACGATGGGGTCTTGGTGACCCCACAGATATTTATATTCTTGTGAACATTCGTAATTTCGGACTCACTTTTTCAGAGCTTTGTGAGAATTTAGTTCTAACCATGTTCTTTAAGTTGTGAGATTTTTGTGAGTTTTCATTAAATAGTTTACAAGAGGGAGAGGGAAATATTTGTTGTGGTAGTAGTTGGGGTCATACATACCCACCGTCACGTAATAATATGCGTTTTTCTTCAAACTGAATTTCGTGATTAGGCCTATAGGCTGTCAAGTCTTTCAATTATATAGTAATTATCCATGTTAAGTGAAACAGTAATATCTTACTTTTTAGGTTATTTTATTTTTATAATGGCATTTTAAAGTAAATGGCTCACGAGAGATGAAATAAGTGAACTCGTAAACAGAAGTGAAAGTAAAGTGATCCCACTACAGGCCCTTGGGGTAGTACGAGGTTAAGGCTCCCAATTTTTTAGGACAATCGGCATTTGAGGTCAGCCGAGTTGTCAGCCCTGTATGACGGTCGCCTTTACCCCCAGAAGAAGCGTCTGGTACTCATTCCCGTTAGAGACGACTCTACTCCTGGGCCATAATGCCGCCAGAATGTTTGGGTCAGTTTAAATAGCCTGGGGTCCAACAGAAACAGGTGCAAAACATCATGACAGAAGCTGTAGCTTTCAGTGGAAGATAACATACAATTTCTGCCCTAGAAAAAAGATAAGAAGTTAGCTATGGAATGTGTGGACTGCAGTAATCCCGTGTGCAATGATCACAGGTCCCTCCTTTGTGCTTCATGTAATGAACTGTCAAAATAACATTTCGTTGTTCTGGCGTGTGATTACAATATGAGATAGTTATTCTAGTCTGGTCTGCTTAATGGTATTAAATATGGAAGTTTAATTTACCAGAATGCATAATATGATAAAATAGAAAACCTTATACAAATCCTATTAAAATAAACACGTTTTAAAGCTTAAATTATGTGAGGGGTCACTGTGACCCAACAATCAGGGATATTGATGCAAAAGTTTAACCGTCAGATTCCAGGGTTAAAATTATTGCCCCAACATACTTCATCTTTAGTTTAAATTTTTAAGGAAAAGGAATGAAAACAAAGAGGAACATAAATTTATAACAATTTAAATAGTTTACTTAATAATTGATTAATTTTATTATTTTACATTACCTGAAATTACTTATAAAAGTAACAAACATAATCTTTATGGCTAAAGTAAAACAAAAAATTATATGTAATTTTCAACTATATATATATATATATATGGAATTCTGTCATAACAGCAGTTAATTATAGATAACCACTCACTCGCCACACTTAAAGACATTATTTAACATAATTCCTAACATTAGCAATGCCACTTCCTAGTAAAGTTTAATGTTACATTAAATATATCATTGAGTCATTTAAAATATATGAAAAACATTTACCACTTTAGGCTAATGGTACTTTCTATACAGTGAATAGCAATATCCCATAAGAGAGACTACATGCATCTGAATTAAAAGATATAAGACAAAATTTTATTTTATGAGAAATTGGGAATTAAAGTGAAAATTGAAAATTATTCATACCTGGTCAAGTAATTGCTCTCAGTATCTCAATGATAGGATATAGTATATAAAGTTGGAGTTTAAATAATGGATCAGCTGTGATTAAAATCCTATGTAGAGTGCAAATTTTTCTTTTAATACATTAACCAACTCAGGCTGTAATTTAATTTTATTAATACACATCGCACTAGAGTATTTGTATATTCACTTGTCAAATTTAGATAAGAATTCTAGAATATTGTAATATCTCAATTGAGGCGGTCAGAGAACAAGGGGTACAAGTGACAAAAAAATAATTTGGAGAAAATTAAGTTTAAAGATCAGTGAGAATATAAAATTCCAGGAATGTCTGGCAGGTCTCATAAATTGTGTTTGTGTTTCTTATATATAAGTTCATTTTTCCGCAAAATATAAACACATTCAATATAAACATTAGCCCATATTATAACTTTTCTTCGAATTAAGAGTCAGTTGTACCCCTTGTCCTCCAAGCAATATTTTGAAACAAATTATCCAAGAAAAGTAGATTCAAAATCTCAATTGAGGCGGTCAGAGGACAAGGGGTACAAGTGACAAAAAATTAATTTGGAGAAAATTAAGTTTAAAGATCAGTGAGAGTATAAAATTTCAGGAATATCTGGCAGGTCTCATAAATTGTGTTTGTGTTTCTTATATATAAGTTCATTTTTCCGCAAAATATAAACACATTCAATATAAACATTAGCCCATATTATAACTTTTCTTTGAATTAAGAGTCAGTTGTACCCCTTGTCCTCCAAGCAATATTTTGAAACAAATTATCCAAGAAAAGTAGATTCATAACAAAGTCTTGATTATGACCGGAAATACGTACATACTTTTAAAAAAGTTACATATTACGGAAAGATTAATTGACAAAATCAGTCTTAAATTTCATTGCACTTAAACCAGTATTCATGGATACACACTTCTCCATATGAAAGTTTCCCTTCCCGTGTGTATAGGCCCTACTCTTCTTGCCTTCATTCCATCCTATGCTTGCTTTATTATTTATCAAATTTTCTGGTTTACTAATCCTCTTTCTGCCAACGTGCAGTTCTTCTTCTGTAGGTCCGTAATGCCGGGTCCCTCAATGCCATCTTTATTAGAATCTGACAAGAAAACAAAAACAACATCAATGATAAATCTTCATATTTAAAAAAATACCTTTGTTATAAACATTATTAGATTGCAAATCATGTATATCTAATTCTTATTATATCTTTAGATTGTTAATTAATTTCAAATTATCTCAAATATATTGCTAAAAAGTATTTTTAAAACTAATAAAACTTTACAAAATATAATAAAAAAACAATAAAACCAAAATAAAAAAAGAAAAATTATCAGGTGTATATAAATTGAAGTGTGGCACATGTGATAATATCTATATAGGACAAACTGGTAGACTTTTATCTCTCGTATAAAGGAATACATGAGAGCATATAACAGAAATGTAGAATATTCAAAATATAGGACAAACTGGTTGACTTTTATCTCAAGTATAAAGAACACATGAGAGTATATAACAGAAATGTAGAATATTCAAAATATGCTAACCACCTATTCCAATTTAATCATTGTTTCGATCCAAATTTTTAAATTTTACATGTTTGTGATAAGGGTAAGAAGTTGGACCTTTTGAAGGCCGTAGAAATAAATAAATAAATAAATAAATTGAAAAGTAGTAATAAACTGTTAAATTCTCAACTTGATTTGAAAAAAAAAATTAAATTAAATTAAATTATTCTAAAACTTTTTTGTCTGTAACTCCTCTACAAACAGATAAAATACTTGGGTTTATATAATCAAACATGTAGTACTTATGTAACTTTCAAACATATTAACAGGAGTGTATAAACTGTCTACCTGACAGATAAAAACACATTAACATATAATAAAAAAAATAATTCGTTGCACAACAGATACGTAACCCACGGGCGTCAGACCGTGGAATACGGCAAACTCGTTCTTGATCTATTTTGAGGCGAAATACTTAAAAATACTAATTTTTATCAGCCAACAGTCTAAATGTAATTTTTTCGGACAAACTTCATATATTGAATTCCCCTCTAGATAGTCCCCAGAGGAATGGAATAGAAATTAAGAAACACCATGTAGGCTATAGGCCTCTCAATATATAATACAAAATACAATATAGCCTACATGAATTATTCTTTATTGTGTAATTTTATGTGACCTTCGCTGAAGCGAACTTCCTATATGTTTATATAATTTTGGGTTTCATGTAGGGTTCCATTATGTAAAACATTCTTGAATAGCGATTTTTTGTGCAAGAGTTTCCGCCGGTAAAAATCGGACAGAGGAATAAAACACTCTTAATGGATGTTTGAAGTAGTTGTTTATTTTGCCGACAGGCGTCTGTCCAATTTCAGAGAACACTATTTCCATCTGTTGATGGATGAACTAACTTCTAAACACTACAAAAGCGATTACTCGTAATGACTTTTGTAAAATCGACATTTTAAAATTAACCAACATAGCATTAGTATATATTCCGTGCAGAGTGACATTAATATTTTCTTATGATCAAAATTGTACGTAGACTGCTCACTTTGTCATAGCGAACCAATATACAGAAATTCATATTTCAGACGTCAATAGATCTTAAGAAATTGGTACACAAAGTGATAAACAAATACAGTTTCACGAATTAAACTTTAAGTTTACGTTTCTATTTAAAGATGCCATTTAATAGTGTTGGAATTCAAATTTGGTTTAGAAACGGCAGTCATTTTTTCAGGCTTGAGAGTCTTTTACTTCTCGCAAATCTATGATACGTCATCCATGCTCTAGTTTACGTCCAAAAGAACCATACTCAGGATTTGTATGCCCTGAAAAAGTCATTGACCCGTTCTGGTCTGAAGCCGCGAATCTTGGTATCGTAGGCAACCAGTACTCCATTTAGAGCGACATCAGGCTTTGAAAAGTAAATGATACCCGTCAACTTACTCTTGATTACATACTTCGAGTTTAGTGTATGATTCTCAGTGCTATTACCCGAAAAATTGGCAACATATAGCTTTTTGTAAAAAGAGAAAACAAATTTTGAGATTTTACTTGAAAGATTTTTTATGTCCGATCATAGTGGTAGGCATGTTGGTATGTTTTAGACGGCGCTGGCTGGTCCACGCCAAGAGAAATATTAATTCTTGGAGAGAGTAACAGAAGTGAATGACAGCAAAATTAGGATTCATTGAAGATATTTATATTAACTGTAAAAAATGAATTCACTGTGAGTTCCGGTTTAAGATTAGGTACGTAATTAAAGACCCGCTTTGCGAGGCTCCATGAGCACAGGAATACCCTGTAACTCAGGTCTAACTGAAGACATTATTTCGATACTGAATAACATTATTTTTCTCATGCATTATAAAGGTAACTTATATAATTAACCCGGCGTGCGCTGCTACTTCTAAATAAATGTTAATGTGTGTTTACATCCAACCGTGCGCTGTTATACTCGCCCGGGAATCTGCTTACCCCGATCTTCTTGTCATCAATGAAAGACAAAAATGGTTATTGTGAGTTATCCGTACAAGATAAACATATGCTGTCCTTGACGTTTTTGTAGAGTTTTACGAGATGTTCAATTCTGTGTACTTTAATTTGGTGTGTTTGTTATAATTGAGGCAGCGTAATCCATTTTTGCGTCAAAATAGGGAATTTATTTCACGTTTTTCACTACAAAGGGTGATTTTTATGAGTGAAGGAGTTGAATATCACCACTCTCTTATAATCTATGTTCTTTCCGGGAATCGCCTGAACATTTTGCAAAAAAAAAAACCCTCAAAATCGGATCAACGATATAGCCGCGCATAGAGTACGAACAAACAAACCAACAAACAAACATTGATTTTTATATATTAGATTTACAGTATTCTTAATAGAATGTCGATTATTTCACGAAACATTCTAAATTTCTGTTCGTTCTTTTCGTTAATGTAAATAGATTGTTTTAAACCTGGATTGTATTAGTAAAGGCTGTACTGTAAAAATGTATTAAACAAGAGAAATTACTATTTTAAACACTTAGAAATTGTGTAACGGGTTTACGACTACGTAAAGGAGACAGGTCAATTTAAACTGGTCAGATGCCACCCTCTCACATGTCGTAAAAAAAGGACCAAGCTAGGGTGGCTTAAATACAAAAAAAAATATCTGTTCATTCTTTACTCTAAGAAAATGTCTTTGTACTGTGTTTTGCGAAGGGGCTGAAAAAATATATATTCACCGTCTTGAGAAGAATCTTGGCTTTTTGTATTTTATGTGTGTCCAGGACAGACGCACATTTACTGAATAAAACTACACTTTGTTTTGTTACTAACTTCATCTTTTAATTCTTCAAGACTTCAACGTAACCTGAATCACCATAATTACCTATAATACCATAATTAATCTTCCAATCTACCGAATTAACCTACAACAATTATCCTTTTCACCAACCAAACGCTACCGTACCCACAGTATACAACATAAAATGGTGGCAGCTCCATGGGAAGTTTAAGGTGTTAATTAACTCACCTGATTGGTGAAATCTGCAAGCAACTATGTTTTCTTCAATCTTATCTTCAATTCTTACCAGTGTGGCGGCTTCCGAATCCAGTATATAGCTGAGCATCGATTCCGGAATTCCTCGACGGTCATCTCTAGGTGATTCTAAAATTGAGCTCTCATTAATTAGCAGAGCATCGAATCCGGAATTCCTCGACGGACATCTCTAGCGTGATTATAAGGAATTTGACCTCTAGCCCTAGAAGACCTCGACGGAGACCTCTAGGTCTAGAAGACTGAGAAGCTGTAGGACAACGAAGGGTGTTCATTCTGGACGGACATCGAGGTGTCACTTCCATCCTCTCATCCGAAACCCGTTGACATCTAGGCCCTTCCCCCACCCCTTGGGATACCTCGGTCGTCATGACCATACTCAGTCCTAGGTGTTTGTCCTCCCTATCGTATCTTCGCGCCCACGTTCAAGTTCTGGTCCTAAAACCAACACCCCTAGGGAGAGGGTGTTGGAGTTGCAACTTCTGGGAATTGCTGAGCTACATAGTACATCAGGTCGCTCATTCCTGACGACCCCACAGTTTTTCCACGGGCTCCATGAGCCTAGCCGGGAGGACTGCTGTCGCAGATCCACCGACCATTCCCCTGTTCTGCCTCCAGGGACGTGTCCTGCAGCTGTTGTGAGACCGGCTAGGGCTACAAGCCCAACAGTGTGAGACTTTTAGTACATCCAGGTGCTCATCTCCTGGCGACCCCACAGTTTGTCGACGAGCCCGTAGGCTGAGCCAGGAACCAGTACAGTTGCTCCCCTCTGCACTGGTCCGAGCCGAGCCCTGCTGTGCCCCCAGGGACGCCTTCTGCCGCTGTTGTGGGCCAGCACGGAGCTCGCAAGCTCCAACAGATGAGCAAATAGTACGACAAGGCGCTCAACTCTTGCCTACCCCACTAATGGTTCACGAGTCCCTTGGACTTGACCGGGAGGACTGTCTAGCAGATCCACCGACCTTTCCCCCAGTGCACCAGCTGGGGATGTGTTTGGTTGCTGAAGTGGGTCCAGCCTGAGCATTAGTACGTCAGGTCGCTCAGCTCCTGATGACCTCACAGATTGTCCTTGGGTCGCTCGGTCCCAGAGTCAGCGCTAAGTCCCCTCAGCCAAAAGACCGCGCTTCCTCCTTTCCCGAGCTTATTGGCCTGGTGGTAATTCCCAGGATTACGCCCGGTATTGTCCCAACCAGCCCGTTCGCAAGATTAAGCCTAGTCGTGTAGCTGCTGTGAGGCAGCCCACTGAGCAATGTAGGCATCCAGGGTGCTCATCTCCCATGGTGCCCCCACAGATGGTCTCGGGTTCCATTGAATCAAGAGAAAGGAGCTTCTGATCTCCAGTCTCCCAACGCTCCACCAACAGCGGCCCATGCTCCCGCTTGTGGGCCGGGACGTACAGGTTTGACAGCAGGCCCCTCTAATAAATTTTCCTGCTGACCCCACTCATGGTCCGCGAGTCCATCGGACTTGGAAGGGAGGACTGACTAGCAGATCCACCGACCTCTTCCCCACTACGCCATCGAGGGGACGTATTTTGCTGCTGGAGTGGGCGCAGCACGAGCTATGTAGTACGTCAGGTCGCTCGAGTCCTGACGACCTCACAAATGGCCCGCGGGTCCGGACTGAACCTAGCCGGGAGGAATGCAAGCAAACCACCTACCGTTCCCCTATCCGCCACCCGGGGACGCGCCCTGTTGCTGTTGCGAGCACAGCTGGGCCCCACGGACCCCCAGGGCAATCCGTTGACAGAAGTCTTCCGGTTGATGGTGGACGCAAGCCTAGGACGCCTTGACCTGTGATCGGCGGAGGTGTTGATTTCTTCATCAACAGGCGCCAATTTACGCGAACGTCTGTCTACTACAAGACACGTGATCCAGGTAAGTGGTAAACTCTGCGTAGTTAGGTTGCTCTTGTATTTTTCATTATTCAGTGTACAAAAGCCCTTGAATAGCTCAATCAATAATAATGGAGGAAATGATAAGGGAACTCCAAGAACAAGTGCAACAATTACAAGGTAGACTAGAGGATAAGCCAATAGCGTCGGTTTCGGAAATTGCTAAATTATTTAGTGCTGGTTTCGATGGTTCAAAGTCGAGTGAATTAAATCATTTCACAGATAATGTTGAAAACGCATATCAATTAGTGACGGAACCACAGAGAGCGTTACTTATAAAATATGTCATCGCTAAAATTACAGGGGATTAGAAACGAATCCTTAATATAGGCAATAGACAGAGTGGAAAAATAACTGGGAATATATCAAGCATAAATTAGAAAATCAGTATGCTATAAAAATAACTTTTTATTATTACGTGCAAGAACTAACATTAATGAGACAAAAAGAGAAAGAACCGATGAGTAAATGGGGAAATAGATTGGAAAGTATAATGGCCGACTTGGGGAGTTCAATGTGTAAAATAACATCAGGTTGGGAAAATGCTAAATTAGAAGGGGTCCAAGACATTATGATTCATGTAGGAAAACAAATGTTTGTACAAGGGATAGTAATAGACAAAATCAGACAAGTATTAAAACCTGTGATAGAAAAATTAGGTCCTCCTATAATGATTGGCAGAGGTATTCAAGTAAAAAGTGAAAGTCTTTCCATGAAAGGAAAAGTAGATACCCCTAATTATAATTGTTAGAAAAAGAGCCATTATGTAAGGATTTGCAGGGGTGTACAAATACAAAAGAGGAGACTCACATGTCGCTCATATAATTAGGGTTAAGAAAAATGCATAGTGAAGTGGACCCAGAGTCCGGGGTTGGAGAGAATGAATCAGCGGTTACTTATGCATTAGGTAATCCAAGTAAAGTGGACCAAGATTCCACAGGAGGACATTCTACAAGAGAATGTCGCTCGGTAATAAATTGCCAAGCAAAAAGGCACGGTAAAGTGGACCAAGATTCCACAGGAGGACATTCCCCAAGAGAATGTCGCTCCGTAGTAAATTGCCAAGTAAAAAGGCACGATAAAGTTGACCAAGATTCCACAGGAGGGCATTCTTCAAGAAAATGTCGCTCGGTAATAAATTGCCAAGTAAAAAGGCAGGGTAAAGTGGACCAAGATTCCACAGGAGGACATTCCCCAAGAGAATGTCGCTCGGTCTTAAAAGGAGGGCATTCCATAAGAGAATGTCGCTTGGTAGTAAATTGCCAAGTAAAAAGGCACGGTAAGGTGGACCAAGAGTCCGGTGTTAGAGAACACGAACCACAGATCCCTACACAAGAGGATCTAATAAATAAAGTAGGCGCTGTTACACAGATAACAGCGAAGTAGGTCGACACAGTAGTGAAGTAACGATCATACCATTGGGAGATGAAAATAATAAGGAAATTTGCATGGTAAAAAATCAAGTTGGTAGTACACATGAGTATGAAATATTTGTTCAATGTCCTGAAATTAAAGAAGGAAAGGGTTTAGCATTAGTCGATACAGGGTCGTGTATCTCAATAGTTAATAAAAAATGTTTAAGTGCAAATAACAATATTATACCTGTATGTGAGGAATTTCGTACTGTAAGTGGAGAACGGTGTCGAGCTTTAGGAAAAGTGAAATTGGAAGTGGAAGGAAAAGAGATGCTGTTTGATATAATGCCGGTGGAGATAAAAATTTTAATTTATTGTTAGGCAGAGATTGGTTGCAACAGCACGAAATTGCGTTAAATATTCCATGGAAATCAGTAGCGACATTATCCCCTATGAGTGAAACTCTTGTAGCATTTCCAACGAAAATAAATCCAGATGATTATAGGATAGAGAGACAGGAATTAGGAAATCAAGTTTATTGTGCAGAAAGTTTAGTATATTGCGACGGGGAAAATTCGTGACAATGGTACTTAATTTAAATCAGGAAGAGTATGAATTATAATAACTACCTGAACTAAGTCGATGGGATAAGACAGAATCTATAGGAAAAAAATATGTAATGGGTAATGAAAGAATTAAGAAATAAGTTAAGATTAGGTCATATCACAGAAGGAAAGGACGAAGTATGGGAAATATGTAAGGAATTTTCAGAGATTTTCAGGTTGCCAGGAGATAGGCTTACAGAAATAAAAACAGTGAAGCATGTGATTGATACGCCTACAATAAATGAACAGCAATTTGTGCATGCAAAGCCCTATAAGATACCGGAAGTTTATAGGAAAGAAGTGGAAGACCAAACCGAAACCATGTTGGAACAAGAAATCATTAGGCCTAGTACATCTCCATATAATTTCCCTATAATTGTCGTGCCGAAAAAGATAGATGCTAGTGGAAATAAAAATGGAGGATTTGTATTGATTTTCGAAAATTAAATGAGTATACGGTAGGAGATAGCTTTCCGATACCTAATATTCAAAACATGTTAGATCAGCTAGGTAAGGCGAGATATTTTAGTGCTTTAGAATATGCGAGCGGATATTGTCAGATAAGTGTTCGGGAAGAAGATAGGAGGAAGACCGCGTTCAGTACCAGGGACGGGCATTTCGAATTCTGTCGTATGCCGTTTGGCGTCAAGGGGGGACCCAGTACTTACCAAAGGTTTATGAATTATGCATTGGCAGGTATGTTAGGAGAAAATTGTTTTGTGTATCTAGACGACATTATTATATTCGGGGCTACTCTAGAGGAACACAATATAAATTTGAGGAATGTATTCGAAAAATTGAAGGAATATCGAGTACAATTAGAACCGGATAAGTGTGAATTCTTGAATATAGAATTACAGTATCTAGGACCATGTGATATGTGAAAAGGGAGTCAAACCTGATCCAAGTAAGATAAGGGCGACACAGTTGTTTCCAACTCCTAAAAACACGAAAGATGTAAAATCGTTCTTGGGTTTAGCCGGATATTATAGAAAATGTATACCACGTTTTAGTGAAATTGCTAAGCCATTAACACAACTATTAAGGAAGGGTGTAGAATGGGATTGGAATCAACAATGTGAAGAAAGTTTTGATACTTTAAGATTATTATTGACTAACGAACCAGTTCTGAGATATCCAGATTTTTCGCAGCCCTTTATAGTAACAACAGACGCAAGTCAGGTAGCAATTGGAGCCATATTATGTCAGGGTGAAATCGGAGAAGATAGGCCTATAGCTTATGCCAGTAGGACATTCAATCAAGCAGAAGAACGATATTCCACATTAGATAAGGAATTTTTAGCCGTTGTTTGGGCATGTAAACAATTCAGGCCATATCTATTAGGTAGGAGGTTCGTAATTGTAACAGACCATAAACCATTAATTACCATATTAGATAAATATAGAGAGTCCGAATCTACAAACACAAGGGTTATAAGATTGAAACTTATGATGGCAGAATATGATTTCAAGGCCTTACACAAGGCAGGCACTAAAAACACTAATGCCGACGCATTAAGTAGATATCCATTAGTAGGTGAAGTAAATCGGGATAAATTAGCAGAGAAACAGAAGTTAGAAATAATAAAAGAATTTCATGTATGACCAATTGGAGGTCATCAACTGGTACATCGGACATACGAAAAAATCAAGTTATATAAATATTGGGAAAATATGTTTAAAGATGTGGAACGATATATTAAGGGATGTCAAAAATACGCGCAACAGAAATTATATGAAATTAAAGCACACATGGAGATAACAGACACACCTGTTAGTCCGTGGAATAAAATAACTTTAGATATCGTAGGTCCAATGAGAAAAACGGAAGATGGAAACCAATATTTATTGACATGTCAGGACTTTTTAACGAAATATTTAATAGCACTTCCCTCAAAATCAATTACAGTGGAGGAGGTCTCGAAACAGTTGATGGATGGAATTATTCTAAGATACGGCATTCCTATAGAGTTACTTACTGACCAAGAATCACAATTTATGAGCGATGTTTTCAAGAAAATGACAAGATTATTAGGTATTAAGCACATATATAGCAGTGCATATCGACCACAGAGTAACGGAAGTTTAGAAAGAAGTCATAAAACACTGGTAGACTATTTAAGGATCTACATAGACAATAAGCCTGAATGTTGGGATAATTGGATTTCGTATGCAACTTTCGTGTATATCACCACTCCACATACAGGGACGAAATTCACACCAGTTGAATTACTGTATGGTAGAATTGCTAATATACCAGGTATATTACAACAAAACCAGCAACTATAATAATTATGTAAATGTCATGAAAAAGCAATTCCAAGAAATATGGAAATTAGCTAACGTAAATTTACAGCAGAAAAAATTTAAGACAGCAGAGCATAGGAATAAAGATATTAAATCTGTAAAGATAAAAGTTGGGGATCTTGTTTATATGTTAAGGAACAAAAGTCATAAGTTGGAATCCAAGTGGATGGGACCTTACAAGGTCACAGAAGTTAAAAGTGTTAATGTGAAGTTAGCACATGCATGTAGTTGATAAAATAAAGTGTGATCAGTGGTATCACATAGAAAGGTTAAAATTAGCTTAATTGATGAATGTGGGAGAGAAATTGTATCATAATATAGTGTTGATGTCATTAACACATGTGTACGGAAGGAAATGAAAAGTAAATGTTTCAGTAGTAAAATCATTAGGAATTATTTGAAAAGATGGGAGAAATAATCTATCCGAAGTTGAAATTATGTATTATATGAAAATACCAAATTTAACATATCTTTAATGAAATTATAAATTGTTTAACTAGAACATTTTTATATTAATAATAAAATTAACGAAAATGTATAAATTATGTTGAGTTACAGCCTATTCTAATTAAAATGTTAAAATTAGGAGCTTCCAAGTAAAATTATAATTATTAATTAAAGAAAAATAAAACTTAGTTTTATTTGATTTTCATATGTATTATATAATTCAGTGACAGCTGTTTCGTTACACTGTACCTTCTTCAGACATGTTAACAAATTATGAATTGTGTTCCAACTGATCTAAGCAACAATACAACAATATTTATTTAAATTTTTAAATTTAAAAATGGGGAAATTAAAAAATTTAAATAAATATTGTTGTATTGTTGCTTAGATCAGTTGGAACACAATTCATAATTTGTTAACATGCCTGAAGAAGGTACAGTGTACCGAAACAGCTGTCACTGAATAATATAATAAATATGAAATTCAAATAAAACTACGTTTTATTTTTATTTAATTAATAAATATGGATTTTCATCAAGAAAACACCAACTCAATTGATTATAAAATTATAATTATTGTTTGGACACATCATACGATGTTATCATTAAAAGTTGGAAGCAGAAATAAATAAAGATATAATAAAATATATACAATAAACATTTTTAATACTAGGAAACAGGTATACACATTAAAAGAATGATACATTTAGTATTATAATTATTGACAATTATTAATAATGGGTTATTGTATAATTATATTATCTTATAAGGAACTCAGTCAATTGCGATAATGTACAAAAGTAAACTTTATTAATTGACAGGCAACTATGGTAAAAAATGTAAAGGCATAACGAAGGTAGGTTTTTTAATACCATATAATGAAGAGAAGACGAATAGCAGCCAGGCCTTCATTCTGCCTCTCCTTTCCATATGAATTGTATTAATTTGAAAGTTGTGCTAAACAGAAAAGCACAGATTACTAATTCTTTAGTTCAAATATCTGATATAACCGTGGTGAGAATTAAAACAATGCTGGGCACGAAATTTATGATATTCAGAAAGAAATAACGCCCGAACAAGAGAAAATTATGATGAATACTTTTAACAATATCGTGAGGTCCGGATGGACTTCGTTTATTGAGTATGTTGTAATTTGTAATGTATTGTAATGATATGTGTTCAATGATTCTCAAAGACATGTATATATAGATTTCAGCCTATAATTCGTGTCAGGAAAGTAACTTAGAATTTAACAAAATAATAATTAGATAGAGATTGATCAGAATTAGAAGGTATAATGAATAAAGGTATTAATGACGAAATGTATTAATATACATTTCTTCAATAAGGGGGATGGTGTACTGTAAAAATGTATTCAACAAGAGAAGTTACTCTTTTAAACACTTAGAAATTGTGTAACGGGTTTACGACTACGTAATGGAGACAGGTCAATTTAAACTGGTCAGATGCCACCCTCTCACATGTCGTAAAAAAAGGACCAAGCTAGGATGACTTATATACAAAAAAAAGATCTGTTCATTCTTTACTCTAAGAAAATGTCTTTGTACTGTGTTTTGCGAAGGGGCTGAAAAAAAATATATATTCACCGTCTTGAGAAGAATCTTGGCTTTTTGTATTTTATGTGTGCCCAGGACAGACGCACATTTACTGAATAAAACTACACTTTGTTTTGTTACTAACTTCATCTTTTAATTCTTCAAGACTTCAACGTAACCTGAATCACCATAATTACCTATAATACCATAATTAATCTTCCAATCTACCGAATTAACCTACAACAATTATCCTTTTCACCAACCAAACGCTACCGTACCCACTTTATACAACAAGGCGGGTGTGGGTTTTAAGACCCTAACACGGCAATTTTACTTTTTGTTTATTGCACATTTACCCATCTTTACTTCATGGAATGAATGAGGTGTAATCTAGTCTATGATGATATGTAATCTGTTATGGCGTTCCTGGTTCGACATACATCAAGCATGGCTCATGGCTCATACCACCATTTATTTGCGCTTGGCGCAAAGCCTCGAGGAGGGGCTACAACCCTCCTTTTGGTCTCAATCTTCCCCTTAATTGATACACAGAATGATTCATTCCTTGATAATGGCATGTGGGATCGTGCCGAAACCAGTGGTCAGATGCCGACCTTAAATCCATGTCGCGGAAAATGCAAGAAAACTTTCTTAATCTATATATATATATATATATATATATATATATATAGCCCAAGCTAATTCTGCACGGCTAAAAGGGAAGTGTGTTAGCGCTAGTGTCGCCAAACTATCTCTTTATGGAAGGGAGAATCCCTAAACACATATGAAAGATCATTACATGGTTGTCAAATTAGTCATTTAGTAGACGACTGATTAAAATCATACTGTTTGTCATCTTTCTAATACCAGCCTCACAACAGGACACAGGAGATGGGAAGAGGCAAAATGTAATGAGGAAGGCAAAGGAGGGAAGCTCATTCCCCAGTAGTAATATGGTTGCCTGATCAGTCATTTGGTTATCAACTACTGTAAGCAATGGATCATTTAATACCCACAGTATTTGCCAGCTCTCCTCTCTCAGTCAAATGACACAATGTAGGGGACAGGAAGTGATAACGTAATAATAGAAGGAAGAGAATCGACAACATATTCCTAGCACATTTTCGCGTGCACGTTTAACTTGGGCGAGTTATATATATATATATATATATATATATATATATATATATATATATATATAGTTTAAGTTTTTTTTTAGTGAAGTTGCCATGATAGAAGTCCTGGTAATGCTTAGTAGCATGCGTTTTCAAAATTGAACATAGGCCTACGCATTACAGGGACAAAATCATCTAACTTCTGTCAAAAAACGTTCAGCTGAAAAAATGTAAAACTGTTATCATCATCATCATCATGAACAAATTCGTTTTAGGCCATGTGGCCTGTACGGTAAACCTAGCGAAGATGGTCTTGATCTTTCCACCGATGTTTTGGTCTTCCTTGGTCCCTATGTCCAGTTGGGGTATTATTAATCCATTTCTTGCTTTGTCGTCATCAGTGTGATCATTCCAGTCTTTGCTTAAGTTTCTTCGAGTAATAGGAAGTCCCCTGGGTTGGTTACTAGCCATCCACAGAGCAAGATTAGTGGTAGGGCTGCTACCTTATAGCCTCTAGTCAGGCGTTCAAAATATGGAATTTCCTCCATATCTGATGGAACGGTTATACCGCCGTGACTCGGTCCCCATTACCTCGTTAGTTAAAAGCAGGGTGTACCACGTGCGGGTGAGGTTGAGAATTAGTTAGGAGAGGTTATAGAATGCACATCACTACCTCTTACACCCCGTAAAACTGTTATTCTCCCGGATGTACGAGGATGGGAGTGTACAGTATTATATGTAAGTGCCATATCCTTGTGTATGGACTCTTACTTTAAACGGAGGAGAAAATATTACGAGAATTTGAGAATAAAGTTCTAAGATAAATTTTAAAAGCAAAGAGAGGAAGATTACATAACAGTGAGCTACACGATGTTTATAGGAAGCCATATATAATGCGAACAGTTAAGCTTAAGTCTCATAGACTGCAACGGGCAAGACATTTGGCACGAATTGAAAATGAAAGAGATACATGGAAACTCCCAGTAGGTAGGTCAAGAATGAAGGTCAACCGTAATATTAAACAGGTTTCGAGGGAGATGATTGCAAAATATTGGCTCAGGATAGGAATGTATGGAGAACTCATGTCCGCGCGGCAATGGACCTATGGGTTCAATAGTGCCAGGCAATTAGTTTATTGATATAGGCCTAAAATATAATATTCTTTTTCATATCAATTAGCTCTCTATATGAATCACGAAACACAAGCTTTCTCTTGCAGGAGGCTCTAGTCCTTCATGAGATAAAATGGTGTATCATTCATTCATTCATTCAACGTTAAATGTTTTTCTCCAACGAAAAGAATGTTAAACACAGATATATAAAACTTTTGACTTGAGCAGATATTAAAATAGCGGATGCAAAAAAAAAATACTGGTGGAGAGCTGATGCCTTCCTAGTTGTTATCGACGCTAATTCTTCGTTAACTACTGGCGTAACATAGAAAATAAACTGGCAGCAATTTCATGTGGAATTAAATATCTTACTCTTTATAATTATATAAACATGAGTGTGCCTGTCCTTTATGGACTCAAAACCACTAGACCGATTTGATTTTTTTCTTTTTTATCATTTAGAGATTTTTTTGGGACATATAACGTATGTAACATATTACCCTACGTACTATAGGGCCGGAGCTAAAAAAAGAGCATCAGTGTACTGAAAAAAGTAGCGTTTGGATTATTAAATGGTTTACGCTGCCTTTACCATAACAAGTAGACCAAATTAATGTACACAGAATTGAATACCGGTATATAAACAATGTACAAAAATGTCCGCGACAGCATATAGCTATCTTTTACGGATAATTCACAATAAACATTTTCTTTCAGCTCATTGATATAAAATAAATCGGGATAAGTAGATTCCCGGGCAACGCCAGGTAATCAGCACGGGGTATCTAATAATAATTACTAAATATATTTATAATTATTTTACTTTAGTTACTTAACTAAACATGAAAACACATTTCATTAATTTAACGCCATGTTTTAGTTAATTATATATAAAAATAATGAATCTAAATCACAATCTTTTAATTTATCATAAAGCAGCGATATAATTTTTATATGTCTTAGAACTAATGTGAGTGGATTATTGCATGGGAGATAGGCGAAACAATTGAAACACTTTGTCAGTACCTTGGCCTCTCCGCTACTCAGCGTTGTCTAGTTCATACCCACCTCTACCACTGAACATTTCTTTCCTTAGGCCTGGATATAATATTGGTTGTCAGGAATATATTCTTGAGAAACAGCTCTTTTGACCCTTCAAAACAGTACTGCAAAAGTCGAATTTTTCATTAATATAGTATTATTATTATTATTATTATTATTATTAACTCAATTCCACCACGTAATTTTCGACATTCTGGTATTCTCTCCTGGCATGGCGCTGTTGCAACCCACTTCTGAGGTTTGGGCGCCTAGAAGGCACAGTTAACGCTATCCCGATGATATATGATAGGTGATGATTATGATGATGTGCCAGGAGAGGCCTTAATGAATATGTTAATGATGGTAATGATGGCCAGATGATGTTCGGGGACAGTTTGGGCCTTAAAGTTTCCTGACTTTATCTTACAGGTGAGGAAAACCCCGAAAAAACCATCACCCAGTAAACTTGTCCCAACCGGGGATCGAACCCGTGCCTTCTACGTGACAAGGCAGTACGCTGCACCGAGACCACAGCTGTGGACTAAATGATCCTTTAACTATAAAATTTATTTTCTAATTAAAAATAATATTGCAATGAAAATATTTTATTCTGTACAGTAACAGAAAGTTTAGACGGAGAAAACACTATATAAATTTACTATAAAATTTAAATAAACAAGTCTACATATTTTAAGGAACTTTTGTAATCCCAACTTTTCTCACAAAAACTAAACAAAATACAAATACAAACAAAGTTATATGGATGCGAATCATGGTGTCTTATTTTAAGGGAGGAGAAAAGCTTAGGAATGCTTGAAAGTAAAATTCTTAGGAAAATGTTGTACAAAAGAGGGACGTCCAGACAGGTGAATGGAGAAAGCGACGTTACAGTGAACTACAATATGTAATAAGAATAGTTACCGCAAGTCATGGAGACTGCAAATGACAGGGCCTTTGGGGCGGATTGGAAATTAAGGAGGGACATGGAAACTACTTGTAAAAAAGAACACAGAGAGAGCGCCTAATAGATAGGCCAAGAATGAATTGGGAGAATATCATTAATCATAATTTGGGGGGGGGATGTATTACACAGGGAACAATTGGATAACAATAGCTCAGGATAGGGATATATCGAGAACTTATGCCCGCTCGGCGATTAACCTCCGGCTTAGGTAGGGTCAGAATGTTAGAATTATATTAGTATGGTTAAGATGAAATGTTAAACTAAGAGAGAGGGAGTGGGAGAAATCTTTCAATAGTGCGAACGTTTACGATTGGCAGTGATGTATCTGCCATTAAATAATTCACTATAGCAGGCGTGTTAAAACTAGCTCGCTAGGTGTGTAAAGACGCCCCCCCCTCCATCCCACGCCGCAGGTGCACTACTAATGAAACAACACAATTGACAAGTGAGTAGGTTCACGCCTACTGAGCATTTATTAACAGCCCTGCCCTATTTGGAGTGATTCACAGTAAGTATTACAGACTTCTAGGGCAGGCATGGGGAGCTCCGGCTCCGAGAGCTCATAACAAATCCTCCCCGCCAATACCCATTTCACTCATTTATACCTGCACTGGAGACGCAGGTACATAGTGATTGACAGTACACAGTGGGAGACAGTGGCGTTCAATCCAGCCTGAGCGGGGCAAATTGTAAACACCGATATAATTTTAATACGGACTGGGTAAATGATTATTACATTCAGAATGGCAGGAAAGTTCTTTGTTTATTGTGTTCTACGCGGTTCCGTCATGTGAAACACTGTAATATACCACGGCATTTCAGATCTTCACATGCAAATCAATACGGACAGACACAGGCACGATTACAAATATATAACTATATTTTCACAGGGACATATTAAATATATGTACTTTTAAAATATATTACGTAACACGCATAGAGATCAAATTCATAAATTAAATATAATAGACATAGGAAACATTGTATGTTTTGTTTACGCAGGGATGACAGGGTGGGATTTTTAAATAATCTAAAGCAGCAAACACTTCAAAACGATAGCAGACAACCACTTTAAGAGAATTCAGTACGTGCTAGTTACCGGATTTCAAAATTGATTGCTGAGAAATCATATCAAATTTAAAACACTCTCCAGATTAAACGATGACACCCTTGGCTCACTATTACGTCCCTCTACGAGTACTATCAGCCTGGCATAGATAAATTAGTGTCAGCGGTCTACTACGCGCAGCCTGGCATAGATAAATTAGTGTCAGCGGTCTACTACGCGCCCTTCAAACGTTTGCACAGATATACGTAAAGTAGTACGAATGGAAGGGATTAGTGCATATGTTTCAGGTTGTAAGTTTGTGCCGCCACTGATATTGCATGTTATGCCGAAATGACAATAACAACAGTCTTGAGTTCAATTAAAGTGGAATGAGGAATATGTCATACTACCCCTCATTCGCCAGCTCCCCATGCCTGTTCTAGGGGTTGTAGAGGGGCTCAGTAGATAAAGTTTTGATAAGGAACCCATGTCAGGAAATGTACAATTTTGATGTAAAATATGATTGAAGATCGAAACACAATAGGCTGATATCGCTTGTCTTGTGTTTCAGCAGAATAAGTATTACAGACTTTTAGGGGTTGTATTACAAGTGTTGTTTCACGTGGCGACCCTGTTGTTCGTTGCACAAAGTGTACCTGTGACGCATGTTTTAATACGCACGCCACACAATACCTGGTGTGTGCTCAATAATTTCTACTGCAGCCAGAATTCTTGCAAGAAGATCTTCCTCAAATCCGATAGGTGTAGTACAACCCCTAGAAGTCTGTAATAATAATAATAATAATAATAATAATAATAATAATAATAATAATAATAATAATAATAACAATAATAATAATAATAATAATAATAATAATAATAATAATATAATAATAATAATAATAATAATAATAATGTTTCATTTATTCTGGCAGAGTTAATGCCATAAGGTCTTCTCTTCCACTCAACCAGCACAAATACAAATAAATATTTGACAACATAGATAATTGTTGCAATATAAATTTCATATGCAAACAACATTTTATACGATAATAACAATAATAATACGATAATAATAATAATAATAATAAACAAGAATACAATTTGTGTAAAATATCCTAATATTGCTATAGGCCTATTGGAAGTATCACTCAAGACTGCCAAGTGTCATGTCATGAACTGTGACTAAAGCACTTTTTTTGTCTCGTTTCTGTTTCTAATCTTCATGAGAAGTATGATACTGCATGACCATATCTTAGATCCATAAATTCGCATATACAACTAACATATCTCATGTTTATTTCTTCAGTTATTTCAAACAAGGATGAGATAAATTCCCCAACTGTGACTCATTTTCAGGAAGTGCACAACTATATTTCAAGTTTTATAACAGATCTTTAACTTCAATGACGGTCTACATGAAAGACACATTACAAAATACAGAGTGTTTAGTCAGAAACACAAGACACGCGATATCAGCCCATTGTGTTTCGATCTTTTAACTTATTTTAGGTCAAAATGGTACGTTTCCGGACAGGGGTTCCTTTATCTACTAAGTCCTCTCTACAACCCCTAGAAGTCTACAATACGTATTGTGAAAAACCCTGTAGATTGTTTAACAGTTACTACTTAATACACGAAGCAGCACTTGCAGAGTTTTTTTTTTTTTTTTTTTTTTTTTTCACTGCTTCATTGTACTAAATCTAATATATAAAAATCAATGTTTATTTGTTTGTATTCTATGCGCGGCCATACCGTTAATCCGATTTTGATGGGTATTTTGCAAAATGTTCAGGAGATTCCCGGGATGAACATAGGCTATAAGAGAGTTGTGATATTCAAACCGTTCACCCCTAAAAATCACCCTTTGTAGTGAAAAGCGTGAAATAAAGTCACTATGTTGACGCTTAAATGGCTTGTGCTGCCTCAACTATTACAAATATACCAAATTAATGTACACATAATTGAACACTTAAAAAAACTCTACAAAAAAAGTCAACGGCAGCATATGTTTATCTTCTATGGATAACTCACAATAACCATTTTTGTCTTTCACTGAAGACAAGAAGATCGGGATAAGCAGATTCCCGGGCAAGTATAACAGCACACGGCTGGTGGTAAAATCGCATTATTTAGGAGTAGCAGCGCACGCCGGGTATTAGCTAGTTAATAATAAATTATCATTTTCAGAATCAGCTAAGTTCAGGATCGAGAGACGACGTTGATGTAGCGCACTAACATTTTAAACAAAATAGTAGCGTGATAGTTCTCAACAAACCTGTTCCCTTTTCGACCTTAGTTGACTAATGCTGATGTACTAATTATACACTCAATTGTCTTCGGCTGTTACATAGAATTTGTTATTTATAACACATTCTTGCAAAATTTTAAACACACTCTTGCACTTAAACCAATCGCCAATCTGGAAACCTTAATTTCCATTTAAGGACCGTAGTTCTCGTATTTTTCATCGAAACTCTAACATAAAGCAACAGAATCACTTCCATAAGTCAATTTTCGCTATTTTCGTGGGTCTGGGGGATTAAATATGGGAGAATTTATGCTTGGTCCGAGATGTGTGCCTAAGCAGCTAAAATGGTAGAGCGCCAGCGCGTGAAGCTGGAAATCATAGGTTAAAATCCCGGTTAAGGTGCGTATTTTTCTCTTTTGTTCTGTTAACTGGTAAAATTGTTATTGCTCTTATCATTAACAATATTATTTTAATTTTATTTTCATATAAAATGTTCTATATTATTGCACCACATGGTAAACAAAATATGCAATGCCTATGATTGATTACATGAGAGAAATAAAAAATATATATTCTCGTATAATAAAAAAAAGTCGATTGCTATGAGAATAGCTTCTTTTCTTTTTACGTGTTGAATTGAAATGACAAACAATTGTTTGTTATCAGACATGAAAATCTAAAATTCTCTCATAACAGTACAAGTGGCAGGTAATTATTAATCATTACTTCGTGACCTTCTAATTTTCCATCTGCCATTACAACGTTGTTTCTTAACATTTTCCAATTCTGTTATTTTAACACAGTTCCAATAATGGGTCATATTATAATATTATAATAATATTGTGAAAAGAAAAATTAATGTCTGAACCAGGAATTGAACGAGATTTGTAGATTTGTATATGTGGAAAGAATTGTTAATGTTTGTACCATGTCTCGTATAGTGAAGTGGCTTACACGCTTGTACGGAATACAAGAGGTCCACGGTTCGATTCCTGGTTCAGACATTAATTTTTCTTTTCACGAGATCATTATAATATTATTACAACGTTGGAGTTACTAGTTCCCTATTTTTGCCACCTTCCTCAATTCACCGATTTATTTCTCTTTTCCTCGCTAATTCTTAAATATCTTCATATATCCTTTCGTCTTTACGTTCAGTTCATCCTTCCATTTTTTGTTTTGGTTTCCTTTCCTTTTTCCATCCATAACATGTCCATACCATTCCAACTGTCGATACTGTAGCCTTTCTTCAATCAATGCTAATTTGAGATTTTCTCTTATTCTTTCATTTCGAATCCTTTCTTTATTTTACCCAAAATCTTTTTCTAACAATTTATTTCCACTGTCATTATATTACTTACTTCCTGGTCAAATTTCTCCCCCTTACACTTGTTGTGTAATGTGGTTACGGTAGCGTTTGGTTGGTGGAAAAGGGTAATTAAGTATAGGTTAATTCTGTAGATTGGAAGATTAAAGATGGTATGATAGGTAATTACGGTGATTCAGGTTACGTTGAAGTCTTGAAGAATTAAAAGATGAAGTTATTAACAAAATAAAGTGTAGTTTTATTCAGTAAATGTGCGTCTGTCCTGGACACACTATAATACAAAAAGCCAAGATTCTTTTCAAAAACATAGAGGGGTTCTAATTAATTCCGGCCGGCATTGTGTAAATAGCCGCTTTCTTAGGCTTGAGAATAACCATTTTTTTTGTAAGTAGTCACCCTCTTCCGACATGTGTTGAGATGAGCAGTGAACTTGACCCGTCTCCAATAGTAGTAGTAAACCCGTCACACCATTTCTAAGTGTTGAAACAATATCCTATACTCTAATCACTCTTATTGTGTAATACATGTTTTACGTTACACACTCGATATGACTAACTCCATAGTGCCACAGACTTTGAAGGACCTTGGCCTACAAGCCAACAACTGGCCTCACATCCACTTGTCATTTTGCAGAGGTGGCTGATCATCTAGCCAGTATAGAGGTGACATGTGGTCAGCATATCGAGTCCCCAGACGTTATAGCTGTTTTTCTCAACCTGAAATCTCTTACTTATTGTAGCTGCCCAAATTCCTCACGATGCCGGGTAAGCACTGGTCCATGATTGGCCGAAATTCCATGGAAAAATGTCTTCCCACATGGGGACTCGAGCCAGCATAAGTCCCGTAGTTCTGCAACAAGGCATCACGCCTTAAACCAGTCAGTCTCGGCGTAGGACACTCGATATAGAATATATTAACAAAATAAAATATATAAGATACAATTTTCCTAGTTCCCTAATTGTAATGTAAAAGATGTGTTACACAAGAGAATAGTTAGAGTGTAGGGTGTTGTTAAACACTTAGAAATTGTGTGACCGGTTTACAACTACTATTGAGACGGGTCAAGTTCACTGCTAATCCCAACACATGTCGGAAGGGGGTGACTACTTACAAGAAAATTATGGTTATTCTCAAATCTAAGAAACTGGCCAATTTTTACAATGCCGACCGGAAATAATTAGACCCTCTCTAAGTTAGTGAAGGGGCTGGAATATATATTCACCGTCTTTGAGAAAAATCTTGGCTTTTTGTATTTTGTGTGTGTCCAGGACAGACGCACATTTACTGAATAAAACTACACTTTGTTTTGTTACTAACTTCATCTATTAATTCTTCAAGACTTCAACGTAATCTGAATCGCCATAATTACCTATAATACCATAATTAATCTTCCAATCTACCGAATTAACCTACAACAATTATCCTTTTCACCAACCAAACGCTACCGTACCCACATTACACAACATAAAATGGTGGCAGCTCCGTGGGATATTTAAGGTGTTAATTAACACACCTGGTTGGTGAAAACTGCAGGCAACTATATTTTCTTCAATCTCATCTTCAATTCTTACCAGTGTGACGGCTTCCGAATCCAGTATATAGCTGAGCATCGATTCCGGAATTCCTCGACGGTCATCTCTAGGTGATTCTAAAATTGAGCTCGCAGTAAATAGCAGAGCATCGAATCCGGAATTCCTCGACGGACATCTCTAGCGTGATTCTAAGGAAATTGAGCTCTAGCTCTAGAAGACCTCGACGGAGACCTCTAGGTCTAGAAGACTGAGAAGCTGTAGGACGACGAAGGGTGTTCATTCTGGACGGACATCGAGGTGTCACTTCCTTCCTCTCATCCGCAACCCGTTGACAGAAGTCTTCCGGTTGATGGTGGACGCAAGCCTAGGACTCCATGACCTGTGATCGGCGGAGGTGTTGATTTCTTCATCAACAGGCGCCAACCTACGCGAACGTCTGTCTACTACAAGACACGTGATCCAGGTAAGTGGTAAACTCTGCGGAGTTAGGTTGCTCTTGTATTTTTCATTATTCAGTGTACAAAAGCCCTTGAATAGCTCAATCAATAATAATGGAGGACATGATAAGGGAACTCCAAGAACAAGTGCAACAATTACAAGGTAGACTAGAGGATAGGCCAATAGCATCGGTTTCGGAAATAGCTAAATTATTTAGTGCTGGTTTCGATGGTTCAAAGCCGAGTGAATTAAATAATTTCATAGATAATGTTGAAAACGCGTATCAATTAGTGACGGAACCACAGAGAGCGTTACTTTTAAAATATGTCATCGCTAAAATTACAGGGGATGCGAAACGAATCCTTAATATAGGCAATAGAGAGAGTGTAGAAATAACGTGGGAATATATCAAGCACAAATTAGAAAATCAGTATGCTATAAAAAGAACTTTTTATTATTACGTGCAAGAACTAACATTAATGAGACAAAAAGAGAAAGAACCGATGAGTAAATGGGGAAATAGATTGGAAAGTATAATGGCCGACTTGGGGAGTTCAATGTGTAAAATAACATCAGGTTGGGAAAATGCTAAAATCGAAGAGGCCCAAGACATTATGATTCATGTAGGAAAAGAAATGTTTGTACAAGGGATAGTATCAGACGAAATCAGACAGGTATTAAAACCTGTGATAGAAAAATTAGGTCCTCCTATATTGATTGACAGAGCTATTCAAGTAAAGAGTGAGAGTCTTTCCATGAAAGGGAAAGTAAGTACCCCCAATAATAATAGTCAGAAAAAGTGTCATTATGTAAAGAATTGCAGGGATGTAAACAGTGGGGTGTACGAAAATAAAACAGGAGGGCATTCCATAAGAGAATGTCGCTCGGTAATAAATTGCCAAGTAAAAAGGCAGGGTAAAGTGGACCAAGATTCCACAGGAGGACATTCCCCAAGAGAATGTCGCTCGTTCTTAAAAGGAGGGCATTCCATAAGAGAATGTCGCTCGGTAATAAATTGCCAAGTAAAAAGGCACAATAAAGTGGACCAAGATTCCACAGGAGGGCATTCTACAAGAGAATGTCGCTCGGTAATAAATTGCCAAGTAAAAAGGCAGGGTAAAGTGGACCAAGATTCCACAGGAGGACATTCCCCAAGAGAATGTCGCTCGGTCTTAAAAGGAGGGCATTCCATAAGAGAATGTCGCTCGGTAGTAAATTGCCAAGTAAAAAGGCACGATAAGGTGGACCAAGAGTCCGGTGTTCGAGAACACGAACCAGAGATCCCTACACAAGAGGATCTAATAAATAAAGTAGGCGCTGTTACACAGATAACAAGCGAAGTAGGCCGACAGAGTAGTGAAGTAAGGACCATAACATTGGGATATGAAAATAATAAGGAAATTTGCATGGTAAAAAATCAAGTTGGTAGTACACATGAGTATGAAATAATTGTTCAATATCCTCAAATTAAAGAAGGAAAGGGTTTAGCATTAGTCGATACAGGGTCGTGTATCTCAATGGTTTATAAAAAATGTTTAAGTGCAAATAACAATATTATACCTGTATGTGAGTAATTTCGTACTGTAAGTGGAGAACGGTGTCGAGCTTTAGGAAAAGTGAAATTGGAAGTGGAAGGAAAAGAGATGCTGTTTGATATAATGCCGGGGGAGATAAAACATTTTGATTTATTGTTATGCAGAGATTGGTTGCAACAGCACGAAAGTACGTTAAATATTCCATGGAAATCAGTAGCGACATTATCCCCTATGAGTGAAACTCTTGTAGCATTTCCAACGAAAATAAATCCAGGTGATTATAGGATAGAGATACAGGAATTAGAAAATCAAGTTTATTGTGCAGAAAGTTTAGTATATTGCGACGGGGAAAAATTCGTGACAATGGTGCTTAATTTAATTCAGGAAGAGTATGAATTAGATAAACTACCAGAACTAAGTCGATGGGATAAGACAGAATCTATAGGAGAATAACATTTAATGGGTAATGAAAGAATTAATGAGTTAAGAAATAAGTTAAGATTAGGTCATATCACAGAAGGAAAGGACAAAGTGTGGGAAATATGTAAGGAATTTTCAGAGATTTTCAGGTTGCCAGGAGATAGGCTTACAGAAATAAAAACAGTGAAGCATGTGATTGATACGCCTACATTAAATGAACAGCAATTTATACATGTAAAGCCCTATAGGATACCGGAAGCTTATAGGAAAGAAGTGGAAGACCAAACCAAAACCATGTTGGAACAAGAAATCATTAGGCCCAGTACTTACCAAAGGTTTATGAATTATGCATTGGCAGGTATGTTAGGAGTAAATTGTTTTGTGTATCTAGACGACATTATTATATTCGGGGCTACTCTAGAGGAACACAATATAAATTTGAGGAAGGTATTCGAAAAATTGAAGGAATATCGAGTACAATTAGAACCGGATAAGTGTGAATTCTTAAAAATAGAATTACAGTATCTAGGGATCATGTGATAGGTTGAAGGAGGGAGTCAAACCTGATCCAAGTAAGATAAGGGCAATACAGTTGTTCCCAACTCCTAAAAACACGAAAGATGTAAAATCGTTCTTGGGTTTGGCCGGATATTAGCCTATAGGAAATTTATACCACGTTTTTAGTGAAATTGCTAAGCCATTAACACAACTATTAAGGAAGAGTGTATGAATGGGATTGGAATCAACAATGTGAGTAAATTTTTGATACTTTAAGAATATTATTGATTAACGAAACTGTTCTGAGATATTCCAGTATTTTTCGCAGCCCTTTATAGTTAACAACAGATGCATAGTCAGGATAGCAATTGGAGCCATATTAAGTCAGGGTGAAATCGGAGAGAAGATAGGCCGATAGCTTATGCCCGTAGGACGTTAAAATCAAGCAGAAGAACGATATTCCACATTTGATAAGGAATTTTTAGCCGTTGTTTGGGCATGTAAACAATTCAGGCCATCTCTATTAGGTAGGAGGTTCGTAATTGTAACCGATCATAAACCATTAATTACCATATTAGATAAAATTAAAGAGTCGGAATATACAAACACAAGGGTGTTGAGATGGAAACTTATGATTGCACGAATATGATTTCAAGGCCTTACACAAGGCACGGCCACTTAAAAACACTAATGCCGACGCATTAAGTAGATATCCCTTAGTAGGTGAAGTAAATCGGGATGAATTACCAGAGAAACAAAAGTTACAAATATTAAAAGAATTTCATCTATGTCCAATTGGAGGTCATCAGGGTATACATGGGACATACGAAAGAATCACGTTATATAAATATTGGGAAAATATGTTTAAAAGATGTGGAACGATATATTAAGGGATGTCAAAAATGCGCGCAACAGAAAGGATATGAAATAAAAGCACAGATGCAGATAACAGACACACCTGTTTAGGCCGTGGGGATAAGATAGCTTTAGTATATAGTAGGTCCAATGATGGAAAAAAGGGAAGATGGAAACCAATATTTATTGACATGTCAGGACTTGTTAACGAAATATTTAATAGCACTTCCCTTAAAATCAATTCCAGTGGAGGAGGTCGCGAAACAGTTGATGGAAGGAATTGTTCTAAGATACGGTAATTCCCATAGAGTTTATTTACTGACCAAGGCGTCACAATTTCATGAGCGATCGTTTTCAAGGAAAATGACAAGATTATTAGGTATTAAGCATATACATAGCAGTGTATATCGACCACAGAGTAACGGAAGTTTAGAACGAAGTCATAAAACACTTGTAGACTATTTAAGGATCTACATAGACAATAGTCCTGAATGTTGGGATAATTGGTATTTCGTATGCAACCTTCGTGTAATAACACCAAAACTCCCCACACTACCGGGCCCGAATTCACAACCATTTGGAATTACTGTTTTGGTAGAATTGCTAATATACCAGGTATATTACACCAAAAGCCGCAACCATTGTATAACTATAATAATTATGTAAATGTTATGAAAAGGGGCAATTCCAAGAGATATGGAAATTAGCTAACGAAAATTTGCAGCAGAAAAATTTAAGACAGCAGAGCATAGGAATAAAGATATTAAATCTGTAAAGATAAAAGTTGGGGATCTTGTTTATATGTTAAGGAACCAAAGTCATAAATTGGAATCCAAGTGGATTGGACCTTACAAGGTTAGCAGAAGTTTAAAAATGTTAATGTGAAGTTAGCACATGTGGGCAGTAAAGGAGTTTGATAAATTAAAATGTGATCAGTGGTATCACATGAAAGGTTTAAATTAGCTTAATCTGTTGTATGAGGAAGTGGGGGAGAGAAATTATATCATAATACAGTGTTGATGTCATTGTCACATTTGTACGGAAGGAAATGAAAAGTAAATGTTTCAGTAGTAAAATCATTAGGAATTATTTTGAAAAGACGGGAGAAATACAGTTCTATTCGAAGTTGAAATTATGTATTATGAGAAATTACCAAATTTAACATATTGTTAATGAAAGTATAAATGGTTTAACTGGAATGTTTTTATATTTAATAATAAAATTAACGAAAATGTATAAATTATGTTGAGTTACAGCCTAATTCTAATTTTAAAATGCTTAAATTAGGAGTTTTCAAAAGTAAAATTATAACTATTGTTTGAACACACCACACGATGTTATCATTAAGAGTTGGAATCATGAATAAACAAAGAAATAATTAAAATATATACAAGGAACTTTTTAAATATTAGGATAAAGGTTAGAGACATTAAAACATTTGATAAATTTAGTACTACGATTTTGGAATATAATTAAAATTGGGTATTGTATAATTATATTATCTTATAAGGAACTCAGTCAATTGCGATAATATACAAAAGTAAACTTCATTACTTGATAGGCAACTATGTAAAAAAAATTGTAAAGGCATAACGAGGTTAGGTTTTTTTATACCATATAATGAAGAGAAGACGAATAGCAGCCAGGCCTTCATTCTGCCTCTCCCTTACATATGAACTTATATTAATTTGAAAGTTGTGCTAAACAGGAAAGCCACAGATTACTAATTCCTTAGTTCAAATAACTGATTATAACCGTGGGTAAGAATTTAAAACAATGCTGGACATGACATTTTAGATATTCAGAAAGAAATAACGCCCGAACGAGAGAAATTATGATGAATACTTTTAACACCATCGTGAGGTCCGGATGGACTTAGTTTAATGAATGTATGTTGTGTTTTGTAAAGGATTGTAATGATATGTGTTCAATGATTCTCAAAGACATGTGTATATATATATATATATATATATAACTCAGCCTATAATTCGTGTTAGGAAAGTTAACTGGTTATACTTCAACAAATTAATAATTAGATTGAGATTGATCAGAATTAGAAGAAGGGATTGAAGCCAAGTATTAATGACGAAATGTATTAATATACATTTCTTCAATAAGGGGGAAAGGGTAATTGTAAAAGATGTGTTACACAAGAGAATAGTTAGAGTGTAGGGTGTTCTTAAACACTTAGAAATTGTGTGACGGGTTTACAACTACTATTGAGACGGGTCACGTTCACTGCTAATCCCAACACTATGTGCGGAAGAGTGTGACTACTTACAAGAAAATTATGGTTCTTCTCAAATCTAAGCAAGTGGCTTAATTTGTACAATGCCGACCGGAAATAATTAGACCCTCTCTAAGTTAGTGAAGGGGCTGGAATATATATTCACCGTCTTTGAGAAAAATCTTGGCTTTTTGTATTTTGTGTGTGTCCAGGACAGACGCACATTTACTGAATAAAACTACACTTTGTTTTGTTACTAACTTCATCTATTAATTCTTCAAGACTTCAACGTAATCTGAATCGCCATAATTACCTATAATACCATAATTAATCTTCCAATCTACCGAATTAACCTACAACAATTATCCTTTTCACCAACAACCAAACGCTACCGTACCCACATTACACAACATCATAAGTCCCGTAGTTCTGCAACAAGGCATCACGCCTTAAACCAGTCAGTCTCGGCGTAGGACACTCGATATAGAATATATTAACAAAATAAAATATATAAGATACAATTTTCCTAGTTCCCTAATATAGAAATCCGTAAATGTTTGCGAATCGAAGTTTAACAAATACTTCTACCCTTTTTAGACATTAGGTTACACAGTGGCTGCTGAGGAAATATGACAGGCATCACAATAAATTAGTGACATTAAAATGCGCGATACCTTATATCAATTCCATAACATTTCTGGACAATATACTTACTTACTTACTTACTCACTGGCACTATCAAACCCGTAGGTTCATAGCCGCGCGGACATAAGCTCTCCATACATCCCTATCCTGAGCTAATGCTTTCCAATCATTCCCTGTATAATCTACTTCCCTCAAATCATACTAAATGTTGTTCTCCCACCTCATTCTTGATCTACCAACTGGGCGTTTTCCTTCTGGCTTTCCTACAAGAAGTTTTCATGCACGTCTTTCTGGACAATATATGTAATGAAATCAAAATAGTATATTACAATACGAGATTCTGTAAAATACTTCACAAACGTGCGTTGTACATTATTTTTTGCGCGATGGTGTTTTCAAAATAATAAATAATAGTATAATAATATCTTTGTTGGAATATTTGCGTTCGTTATAATAATAATAATAATAATAATAATAATAATAATAATACTAATAGCTTTATTTTACCTGGCAGAGTTAAGGCCTTAAGGCCTTGTCTACCACTCAACCAGTGCCTTAACCACTACGCTACGGCAGTGTGGGCAATGTTTATTAGTAGAAACAACAGGAGGCCTTGAGAACAATTATTGGTTCCATGGAAACGAGTACGTTTTTATGGTTTTATATTATTTCAAATAAAGTTCAGTTCATTTAAAATGCAGTGATTTGTTTCGTGTATTGTATATTAACACTACCTTTTGGATATTTTCTGTATATACATTGTACGTAGTATACATAAATGGCAGTGGTTTTACTTCCCGCACGTGGGTTGTAATATGTAATATTACAGTATAGTTATTTAGGTTGGCAACCCCGAAATGTTGGAAGCTGAACTTTCAATCATGGTCGCCATTGCTGGTAAGTACGACAAAACGCACTAGCGCGCAAAATCGTCTTTGAAGTCAGTAGATTACAAGGCAGTAACAATTAAGTATATTACATTTTAAAAGTTTACCTGAAAATTTCCTTGTAATGAATCAAATTTGTTAATTATAATAATTTTATTCAAAGTCATGAATCTAATAAGTGACGATAAATACTGAGCATCTTTCCTAAGTAGCGGATATTTTATTCAGGGTAAAGAACAGATTCCCTCATTAATGTTTGGTTTGACCTTAATAGTAACATTTTATCCATCTTTCGTATTTCCATTTTTACCCAACAGAACTGATTTCTATTTATTAAAATACATATAAATGCATTTTTATTAATATTACACAATTTTCTTTGAAATATTAAACTTACGAAACATCATCGGTCTCGGTGGACTAATGTTTATCGTGCTCGTCTCTGATTTGAGGTTCGCGGATTCAAACCCGGACAAGATACATGGAGTTTAAAGCTGTTATTCCTTCCTTGGCCTACAGTTAAAAAAATAACCTTATGCAGGCGATATATTATGTTCCGAAAGGCCTGAATAAAAAATAACCTTCTTCTGACGATGAGGTGTATTACGAAAGACCTCAGTTAAAAAATAACATTTTGCTGATGATGGATTGTGTTCCAAAAGGATTACAGTTACAAAAATAACAGTTTGCTGGCTATAGAATGTGTTCTGAAAGGTCTATTATTTTGGGTGCTACGCAATTAGCGAAGATCAAAACAGTACAAAAAAAGAAGAATTTTTCAACAAATTAAATTCAATAATAGAAGAAATTGGACCAGAAAGAAATTTAATTATGGCAGGGGATTTCAACAGCTGAACAGGAAGACAAAAACAAAGTAAAATTATAGGTCCACATGGAGAAAATGTTGTAAACGATAATGGAAAAAGAATTATAGACATCTGTGGGCAAAATTCTCTGAGAATATTAAATGGATACTACCAGCACAAAGATATTCATAAGTATACAAGACAGCAAGATACTCTTCAACAAAAATCAATTATTGACTACATTATAATTAAACAGGAAACTAAATTAAGAGTAAATGTTGTAAGAGCATATAGAGGTACCGCAATCGGAGATCACTTTTTAGTCAATTCTAAAATCATATTTCCATATTTAAGCATTAAAGGAAAAAACGATCCCAATCCAAACGAAGAAAAAGATAATTTAGATACTAATATAATAAGTGATTATAAATATAATTTATTAAGTTTGGAAAATGACAGTACATCATATTTATTTAAGCAAAGACTAAATGAAAAATTAATAGAAACTACATTTGAATCTACAGAAAAGCAATATTAATACATTAAAGACAAACTGCATGAGGCAGCTAAAGAAGCTATTGGGGAAGAGAAATATACTAATAATAATAATAATAATAATAATAATAATAATAATAATAATAATAATAATAATAATAATAATAATAACTATTGCTGGAGTGAAGAAATTGATAAAGAAGTAAAAATAAAAAGAGATCTTTATCTAAAATGGCTTAATACTAAATCAATAGAGGACAAAATTAACCTTCGTAAACAACAATCAAAAATAAGAAAATATATATCAGATTAAAGAACTAATGCTCGAAAAATACATGTCAAAAAATACAATGGTACATTGGAGGAAAAAGAAATGCGGAAGCATTGAAAACTTTAAAGAATATAAGAGAGAATGACAAAGAAGGATTTAATAAATACATTAACTTCCAAATTTGGGATAAATACTTCAAAGAATTATTAACAGAAAACAGAGAGCAATAGGCTATATAAACCCTATAGAGGAGGAATTTGATGCAGAACTAAAAGAAAATATACACCTAAACATAGAAACAGTGAAAGAAGCAGTAAAGTCATTAAAGAACAGAACGTCACCAGGGAAAGGAAATATTCCAGCTGAATTAATAAAACATGGAACAGATAGGTTGTTCGAATTATTGAGAAGTTTATTTGAAAAATGCATAAATGGAGAAGATATACAATCAGATTTGAAAATAGGATATATTTCAACCATACATAAAAAAGGAAAAAAAAAAGATGAATGCAAAAACTATAGGGGAATTACAGTCAATAGTACACTAAGTAGACTATATGGAAAGATAATCAAGAATTTCCTAGACATTGAATACAAAGAGTTAGAACCAGAGGAACAGGCAGGATTTAGAATGGGCAGTTCAATAATAGACCACATTTTCAGCATACGACAGATTATAGAAAAGAAAACAATCAGAGCACAACCGCTACATCTAATATTTATAGATATAGAAAAAGCCTACAATAATATTCCTACATCAAAATTATGGAAAGTCTTAATAAAAAAAATCCAACACTGATTGAAGCAATTCAAAAACTATATTCAGAATCATATGTGCAAGTAAAAATGGAAAAGTACTTGTCTAAAGGTTTTCAAACAAATAAAGGATTACGACAGGGACGCTGTATATCTCCAACATTATATAAGATTTATACTGAAAAAGCTATTGAAGAAATATAAAACGATGGGAATACCATTACATGATAACTCAAAAATATATACACTCCAGTTTGCAGATGACCAGTTGATATTGGCTCAAGAATTTGAAGATATGAAATGCCTCACTAGAATATAGTTTATGGGGTTTAAAGATCAATATGGATAAATCTAGATATATGACAATAGGGGACCTTCCTCAAGATTTAATACTAGAAGAAGATTTAGGGACAATTAAACACACTGAAGAATATAAGTATTTGGGAATTAAAATTACTAAAGATGGAAAACAAAAAACAGAGATAAGAAACAGGATCAATATAGGAAAGTATGCTTTATCTGCTCTAAATGGAATAGTATGAGACAAACATATCTTCAAAGAAACATAAAAAACTATTTTTAATACAATAATCAGAAGCGTTATTACCTATGGAGCTAATGTGTGGGCTTTAAATGCACAAATGAAAAAAAAAATTGCTTGCCACTGAAATGGACTACTGGAGACGTGCTGCAAGAATATCCAGGAAGGATAAAATCAGAAATTCATATATAAAAGAAAAAATGCAGGTACAATATGCAATATTAGATTTTATAAAGAAGAAACCATGAAATTGGTACGGACAAATTAAAAGAATGGAAGAAGGAAGACTACCTAAGATAATCATGGATTGGGAACCACAGGGAAGGAAAAAGAAGGGTAGACCAACTATTACGTGGATTCAGGGAATCAATGAAGCTAAGAGGGAATGGGAAATAGAAGAAGATATATGGATGAACAGACAGGAATGGAAAAATGTGTTGAAACAAATGTGTAGTAATCTGTGAACATGGGTACCGGAAAAATGTATATTCATTGTAAAAGCCGGAATAATAAAAAAAATATTATTATTATTGTTGTTGTTGTACCTCAAAACCTTGTCATGGATTAACGGTAAGGAAATATGAATCAAAATTAGTTAATAAATGTGAATATGTTTAAATAAAATACATATACACAAATTTACATATATGAAGGGTTTCTGTTCAAGCGGGCAGATGTTTAGGTGAAAGTTAGAGACAGCTGCAATTCCAAGAACATATCAACAGGGAGTAACGAATGTTAAAGCTTTTAAAATAGCCACTCGTGAGTAAGAAGGGTCAAGACATAATTCTTTGGAGCAATTTAACAAGGGTAAGTTGGGTATTTTCAAAAGAACAAGGGAGGTTTTCTAGGCGAAGTTAAAAAAAAAGGTTCGTTGATTTTAGGACAATTTTTCACAAGTTATATTGAAGGGATGAGATCGTCCTTTAAGGGATTATTTTTTTATTATATAGTAGAATGAAAGTGCACGCAAGACTTCCAACTAGGTTCAATAGTTATAAAAGGGAAGATGACCTTTGAAAGTATAAGGGTAAATAAGTTACTAACATTAAGTACGTACGTTCCCAAATTGTGTGAGTGATATACAGGTATGATTTATGTCCAACTAGCGATAACCTCGACGTTGTTCCCGTGCACAAAATTTAAACAAGTTACATCTATAGGCCTATATTAATACGCGAAGAAAAAATGTTATACCCCTTTTTAAGCACATTGCGAGCACGAAGGAGTGTGATATTTGGCATAATTGAAGTTCATTGAGAAGGAGTGCAGAACAATTAAATTTATGTATAATATGTGTTACAAATAGATTAAATTAAACAAAATAAAATAAATTTCCTCTAAGGAATTTATGTGTAGGTTATTACTCTTTAATTTGTTTACGTTCATACTGAAAGTGCATTGTTGCAAAAAGAAAATTGTGCAGCAGCAATGTGTATTGACTTACTCTCGAGTATTTATTATTAGTGGTTTAAAAAAGGTGAGTATATTCTATTGATTTAATTTAAATTAAACTCTATCTAATAATGATTTTAGCAATTTCAGTACATTTAATTTTAATTTTTAGATATTCGTACCTACTTTCATTATGCTTCGACATAGAACATTGACGGGTCTGAGTGACAAACAAAGAAGAAAGGATATATATATATATATATATATATATATACACATAATAATAGGCCAAATGAAAATTTAAATAATATAAATATTATACAAATATCAAATTACGCGTTACTGTTTTTAAATATGGCTCAGCCAAGCTATAGCCTACCACATACTTCTCATCGTTCGTATTTTTAAAACAAATGGAAAATTGTATGGTGTATTTGTAACAAACGTAAAAAATGAATGTATTGTGGTCGAATTTCGACCGCTGGGCGACCACTTGGTATAAACTAACATATTTAATTTTATAAGAATTAACATTGTATTGTTGGGAAAATTGTAGTAATTTAATTACCCGCCGTTGCCCGGGAATCTACTTATCCCGATCTTCTTGTCATCAAAGAGCTGAAAGACAAACATTGTTATTGTGAGTTATCCCTAAATGGAAAACATATGCTGTCGAGGACTTTTTGTAGAAGTTCTCAGATATTCAATTCTGTGTACATTAATTTGGTGTAAGCCATTTAAAAGCCCAAACGCGGCCTTTTTTGCACCGATGCACTTTTATCTTAATTCCGGTTCTATAGTACGTTCGGTAATATGTTATAGGTCTTATACGTTAATCGTTCCAGAAAAATTCTCTAAATGTTAGCCAAAACCCATTCAAATCGTTCAAGTAGTTTTTGAATCAAAAAAGGACAGACTCACTCATTTTTATATATAAAGATAAGATTATATATGAGGCTGTTAGAAGCAAAGAGGTGTAAGACATTAAAAAAAACTAATTTAGTGCATAATTACTTTCTTGAAGCATCATTATATTTAGTGGCGTTAGGAGTAGAGAAATTATGATTATAATCTTCATTTACATATGATTTTTTTACACTACCTCATCTTTAAACTTGCACTTACACCACTTTGCTTCTAACCGCCTCATATGTAAATATAAATCGTGTGATAGCCCTGTACCATTGTTTATATTTATTGCTTCAATATGATGGTTGTCAAGCGGCTCGCTTTTTTTCCCCACAGCTTTTATATGTAATTAAATACAACGATGCCGACTATCGCCACTATAATAACTCCGCATGTTAATCATTGTCAAGCATAGTCGCGCGGCAACCGCTTTTATATAAACGGACAACCATCACAATGTAAAAGAAACACACCCTTTTTAGGAATTGGAAGCACGGGGTATGAAAAAGTAATAAGATGAAAACCACACAATCTTTAGTCACTTTAGCCCTTAACTCCACCAGGCTAAATAAATAAATAAATAAATTGTCGAAGCATTATTTTCTCGTGCTAGTTATTTTATGTGACGGACCGTAGTGTAAACAAAATAATGTGTAATAGTTACTGCTCTATATTTTGTAATCCAATTCAAATTTTAAGTAATTTTTTTACTGATTTGTTTTCCCACTGTTTTATTAAAATATTAAATAAATTAAAGCAATGTATCTTATAGGATGCAACGTAAGGGCTAGAAAGACTCGTCTCGCGATAAGAGCATTGCGGTTGATGTTATTCTTCCATCTTATTCTTTGCCTACTTACTGGACTTTTCCCTCTGGTTTTCCTACTAGGAGTTTCCAAGCCATTCTTTCATTTCCCATTCGTGCAACATGCCCTGCCCCTCGCAGTCTATTAGACTCAACTGTTATTATTATATCTGATTTCCTATAAAGATCATGTAGCTCACTCTTATGTAGTCTTCTCCACTCGTCTGCCTGTTCATCTCTCTTTGGTCCAAATTTTTATCCCTAGGAACCTTATTCTCAAATACTCGTAATCTTTTCTCTTTCCTTGAAGTAAGAGTCCATGTTTCACATCCATAACTGGGAGAATAACAGTTTTTATGTTTTCAGATGTTTGCGCTACCGAATTAGAACCGAGAATTTATTAACGAGCTAGTAAGATCCGGCAGAACCTTTTGCTGAAAATGAAAGTCGGTATCCGAAAGGCCTTCGAGCTTTAAATGCTTTTCACTTAGTTCACCCTAATTTTATTAAGAGTATTTTATATTGTGCCTAATTCCTCGACGAAATTGTATCATGTATTCTATCAATATTGATTTCACATCTATCTACACACAGGAAACATTAAACCGGAATCTATACAATTAATATATAATATAAGATAATTTAACTGTATTGTTTTTCGTATTATTATACAGAGATAAATTACATTAATTTGAAAATAATTGGCATTTTCTTATTTCATTTGCGCACTACAAACTGTTAAGAACTAAAGGGCCAAACGTATCAGTGGGATCAACTGCATACTCAAGTATGGTAAGTACACTACTTTTACACCTCTTATTGAAATCCACTATTTACAAAATTTCCTGATAGATATCGTAAAATAATCTTAGGCGTGAAAAATGAGGCCTCTAAACAAAATTTATCGACCTTATACATTCCAGTAATACTACTTTCTCATTGGGTCGGAATGCTGACCACATGCCCCTCATGACATCTGTAGGGAAATATAATAATCATCATAGTTCATCCAAGAAGTTAAGTAATTTGTTGACCTGTTTCTGTCTCCATAGAAATACCAACCATTAGACTTTTGAGTGGACGTCCTGGTCTTTGTGAAGATTGATAGCTTAACATTGGCTTGGGTATCCTGTGATCCACCATTCAATGAACATCTTTCTTTCTTGACTCATAATAAGAAATTTTGTTTTCTAAAGGTACCATGTGTAATTCTTGTAAGATGTCTTCATGTTATTTCATTAATTAGTAATGTGTATCCAGCAGACCTTCGAATATATTTAATTTGGGCAGATCTAAGTCTCTGTGTATGCTTCTGTTTCAATGCCCATACTTGGCTATCATACTAAAGAGTTGGAAGTGCCAATGTTATACACTTTTAATCTTTAATGTTTAAAAGCGTAACTTGCTTGGTCTAGAAACTCCTAACAAATGAGAAGCTAAGGCAAGACTCAGAGGGCCGTAAAGCCAAAGAGAGAGCGTGATAAACGAAATAGACCTATAGCGTGCAAAAGAAAGAGCTTTTAAATTATGGTTGTCATTTTGTGAAAATGGCATAAGATATTAGATGGGTTTAATAGTAGATGGGATTTTCTTTGAGTTTTAATACCTTATATACTTACTATATTCTTGAAAGATTTTCTAGCTGTACTTGAATCGCAAACATATGTAATACGTGAAATTATGCGATATCAGTTCTTAGATTAAATTCAATACAAAGGTTTTAATGATAAGCACTGTGTCATCACTGCAAACTTTTTTGTTTAATTTACTCGTATTATGTTGGTATCAATTTCACATTTCATTTAAGAACTTGAAATGAGTAATTAAACACACTGAAAAAAATACTTTTAAATACTTTATTTTTTCTTGGAACCTCTATTCGGTAATGTTATTACAGTATTACTACTAACTCTTAAATCTACAATGTATATTATAAGATATATTGGCAATAAAACAATAAAAAAAAGAACAAGTAAAAATTACTTACATTTCTGTCGAATTGCATAATATGCAATTTGTTTAACTGCGATCCGACTCATTTAAATAGGACTAGAAATTAGTATTTCGGCTTAACTTCACATTCTCTTATAAATACGATTATTTATTAATAACACAATTATTTACTAATTCATCGCTCCGGTCATCGGAAATTAATACCAATAACAAAAACATATATACGGAGCCTAACATAGCTACGAGTCACAGCCATGATCCTATTAGTGTTTTATCATAATAAATAGTATATTCCTCGGCAATACAGGGATTAATGGACTCGGTCTTCGTCCCCTTGTCAACTTCTCCCAAAGCTGGCAGATAACACAGTAGCCGCAAAACCAGGCTCATTCTGCGTTGTCTATCTATCTTTTGACTTGACTCGACTTGCCAATGTAAGGGTTCAAATGCTTATTTATTAATACAGGTTTTACGCGCTCTAAAAAGCATGCTTACACTATGTAAATTGATGAATAGAGGAAATTTACTTATTTATAAAGAAGTTACAAACGAGCAATTTGAAATAGAGAATACAGGATCTTAGAAAGAAAGTCCGAGTTATAAGTCTAAGTTGTTCATATGTAATGCTCACGATCTTTATTAAATTTAAGTAGGAGAGTGTAATTGCATGAGATGACTTCGAACTTTGACGAGGGATTGGATGAAATTCAGCTATTAGGAACCACTCAATCTAATTTTAATAAATCGTTTTACTGTATGATGTCTGTCGTCATAATCAGTAATTTTGAAAAAGCAAAATTTTGAAAATAGCACTGGTGTGCAAGATTCTGGAGTTTTCTGTCAGATTCACTATTTCTGACTTGTTGATCTCAGAACTGCAAAATAATTTTGTTGTATGAAACATTAATTTAGAATTAGTAACATAACTTGGATAAGAACGAGGGTAAGAACATTTATTTTATTTTTTATCGTAATGTGAAAACTTGGTACGCGATGGAGGAAATTTGAGTTAATATTTAAATTTAGCAGTGGTTCAATTTGGTCTATTCACATATTAGAATTGAAATCACAGAAGAAAAGATAACATTTACATAACGGTGTAATTTATAAGATGCTCGAATTTTACCCAAATTATTAATAAGGTCATGAAGCCATTCCACAAATTCCATATATGAATTTAATTACATTACTGGATTATGAGTATTGTTGTTTTTACCATTGATGGCAATGCAGCCATTAGCTCTCGTTTTCACCAATTTTTCCCAGAGTATGTGTATAAAATGAAAATTTTAATAGCAGAAGCGTCTGTTGTGTAATGTGGGTACGGTAGTGTTTGGTTGGTGGAAAAGGACAATAAATTACAGCTACCTTCTATGTTTGTCTGGCTAGGGGTTAGAACTGTCGAAACTGTCTGGCTACTGAGGAAACATCTTATAATAGTTACCCAAGTAACATGCATAAAATTCAGCTTTTATACTATAACGTAAGTACAGTTAAAATTTATTGAAGTTTAAGGGTGTCTGGCAAGGGGTTGCCACGATATTAAGTGTCTGGCAATGGATAACGTGATTTATAATATTATTTCAAAGAAAAATATAAGAAAATTACGCTTTATTATTTGATAAATTTAAGTCGGTCTTTTATACAGCATTTCTACCTGTAAACTGCCAAAGCCACGATGACTCGAAGTACATAGTAGCCCATCATTCCTACGTGTGTTGGAAGCATGCGCTGAGAAACTTTCAGCTTTTATAAAATAACGGAGGTCTGGCACTCACGGGCTCTTAGACTATTGTAATAAAGTGAGTCCTGGCAATAAAATTCCAAGTTAGCATTTGTTTTGACAAATGAGGAAATCAGATGGTGGACGGGATTTCCCGAACACAGTACTTATACTAGTATAAACAATGTACACAGTTCTTGCTGTAGTCCATTTTTTCATTAGTGAGATCAAGGTCACACTGAAATGTCAAATCTTCTCCCTCGTGTCTTAAAACTCAGTTCAGGATTGTATGATGCAAAGTGAGAATCTCACCCACGCTACTCTACACACAAGACAACGTATCACTGAGTGTCAAGATAAACAGTGACCTTGATTTGACTAATTGAAGTATGTACACTATATAGGCTACGGCTTCATGGCGCAAGAGGTTATACATTCGTCCTTCAACTCTGGGATCCGATTTCGCGTTTCGATTACTCCATGTGGCGTTCGTGGAGGGCGAATAGGAGCCAGATAAGGTCTTTCTCCTGTTTTATGCTGCAAAAATTTGATTCCACCACTTCATAATGTCCATGGTGGGCGAATAGAAGCCATTCTCCTGTTTTATTTCCACTTCATCTTACTCATATCATCCATTTCGTTCCATTTCATATTATCCTTGTGATGTTGCGACAGGCCTGCACAGCGCCATACATATCTTCAATGATAGGGGCTGCGTCTCATCTTATCCCAAATCGAACACGATTACCGCTATAATAGACACGAAGTATTACACAGCGCGTATGTAAAACACCTCAAAAGTCATTTTTGACGGCGCATTTCTTCCGCGCCATCTAAAGAATACATTTTACAGATAAAAATATTCTATAGTCTATATGTCAATTACAAAATGCAGCATTTTGATACAGTGATCTCTACATTAATTAAATTTTATCAACTCTGCCAAATAATTTTTTAAATAAAAAATGGACAAAAATAATTCGAGGTCACGAAACACCATATTGTTTATGAAGTCCGCCATATTGTCTTGTTATACAAGGTTCATACACTATCCCTCTTACTAATAATCCATATATAACTTTTATACAAGGTTTATACACAACTCAGTTGAAAATTCTTACTAATAAACACTGTATTAGCTGTTCAGTGTATAAGAGGTGTACAACTTTACACGGGAATCGTTATACATGCATCCAGCCTTGTTTAAAGATTGTATAACTATACAAAATTTCGGACTTCAAGATCAATTGATTGTTTTCTTATGATATTGATGAAAGTTTCCTTAAATTTAACGCAAAATACAATACTTTAACGACTGTTTGATGGACATAATATTAATAAATAATATTAATGAAGCTCTGGGTAGCAAAATAAAGACATCATAAAATGCCTTTTATTACACTCATTCTCGATTCGGCCTAATAATATTTTTAAGTTGAACATCATCATCATCATCATCATGGACAAATTCGTTTTAGGCCATGTGGCCTGTACGGTAAACCTAGCGAAGATGGTCTTGATCTTTCCACCGATGTTTTGGTCTTCCTTGGTCCCTATGACCAGTTGAGGTATATTGGAATGCCAATTTTGGAACCTCAATGTTCAACTTAACATTGATTCACAAAAGAATATGTTCTACAATAATTGCTGTAGGCAAGATTTAACCTGAATATAGTTTAAATGCTTCATAATATTATATTATCAAAACTTTGTTGCATCATTAATACATAATACACATACCGATATAAAAATGTTTTTAATTGTAAAGGTACTATTATTGCAGCAATCCACATGTTAACTTGATAGCCTTGTGGTTAGAGCTTCTGACTACATTCCGTGAGGTCCTAGGTTCGATTCCCGATGAAACGGCATTGATTTTTTTCGCTTAAAGCATTATTCTGTTGTCGGTAAAATTTCCTACTATTTTTAACGTTTTCTAACGTATATTAAAAACACTGCATATAATTCATAAATAATGGGAAAAACTTTTATTAGTTTCCAAGAATTTTTCGAAATTCTTGACGTTAGATGGCAGCACATTATCTGTGAAACTAATTCTACGATATATTTGACATAGCGTGAAGTAAAATGTAAATAAATTAAAACACACTTATTTTTTCCGTGCCTCCTCTTACTCATTTCTTACACAATTAATTACCAGTTGATGTTGTTTTACTTCTGTTACAAACTGCGCGTAATATTGTTCTGACGACTTAATGATGACGAATATGTGACGTATTGTGTATAACTGTTGTATTGTTGTATAGCTCCGGCACAATGTTTATTAGTAAGGAAATTATACATGATCTACATAAGGCTTATACATTGTATAACTAAACAACGGACGAAAGCCTGAATAAGATATTTTTATTAATAAGACTGTATCAGGTCCTTCACTCCAATCATAGAATTTTCATGCTATGCTTGCAGCTTTATTAGGGAATTGTATGTGTGGTAGCTTCCCGTTGCTTTCCAGACCGGTGAAGGATGATGATGATAATGATCGTGATACGGATGATGATGATGATGATGGCCATATGATTTCGGGGACCGTTTGGGCCTTAAAGGTTTCTGACATTTGTCTTACAGGTGAGGAAAAACCCCGATGAAAACCTCACCCAGAAAAACTGTCCCGACTGGGGATCGAACCCAGGCCCGCTGCGTGACAAGGCAGCACGCTACCTCGAGACCACAGCGGTGGACTAAAAGGGTATATAATGATTATAAAAATATGATACCAAAGTCAGATGCTGGCCTCATATCCCCGAGTATCAATCTCAGAGGCGGACAATCGTCCAACCAATACAAGGTGACATGTCACCCAGTCGTTATAGCTGGTTTTGTCAACCTGGAGTCACTACTTCCCATAGCTACTGAAATTCCTCACAATGCTGGACGAGTACCCGAGAGGAAATCATATTACACATGGTAACTCGAACCAGCCTGCGTCTTGTATCTCTGTACCAAGGCAGAATTTCTCAGACTCCTCTTATAAGTCAAGATACTAGCGTGCATTAAACAGAACGTTATTTTATTCTATTTGTATTCAAAATGTGTTGGTCCCGATGGACTTGTAATTACCGTACTAGCCTTTATTTCCAAAATTTGCAGGTTCATACCTTACCAAGGTCCGTGAATTCTTTCAGGGTGCAATAATTCTGAGAATGGATTTCGTTGAAAGGGAAGCAAATCTGTGGGCCCCGTGTAATATGATTATCCACTATGCCCTTTCCAACTTCTCTACATAATTCCACTAATGTAATTTGAATTAAGTACACTGATTAAATGGTCGTAATAATGATAGGTACAGTAATAAAACCCAGGTTTTGAACAGCTAGGCATTTAAGAAAATCACAGGCAGATTGACCGGGATGGGTGTCTAAACAGAGACCTAACAGATACTCTACCGTCTGAGACAACCCCTCTTTTAGTGATTTAAAGTAGCTATTTTAGTATCTTTAGATATGAGTACCATTTGTGTAACTCTAAACATTTTGGACTGGAAATTAACATCAATAATATTAATATATGTTCACACACCCACACACATATATATATATATATGTGTGTGTTATATAATGTAAATAGACAGTTAATGACAAACGAAGGAAATTTTGAAGAAATGGCTAAACTAAAGTACCTAGGAACAATAATTACAAATAGCAATGAGATGCATAAATAAATTAAACGTAGGCTCAATTCTGCAAATGCATGCTATTATTCATTATAGGGACTCTTATTGTCCCAACTACTTTCAAAAAACGTTAAAAAAACATATTCTCCCTGTTATAATCCTATATGAAGCGAAACATGGACTCTTACTTTAAGGGAGAAGAAAAGATTACGAGTATCTGATAATGAAGTTATTAGGAAATGTTTGGAGATGAACAGACATGAATACTACATAACAATGTGGTAGATGATCTTTACAGGGTACCAGATATAATAAGAGCAGTTAAATGTCGTAGACTGCGACGGGTAGGACATGTGACACGAATTGGAAATGAAAGAGAGGATGGAAGCTTCTTGTTGTAAAACCACAGTGAAAACGTCGAGTTGGTAGACCAAGAATGATGTGAGAAAATAACATTAGCCATGATTTGAGGGAAGTAGGGGAATGATTGGAAAACATTAGCTCAGGATAAGTTTTTATAGAGAGTTTATGTACACCGGGCCACGAATCTACGAGTTTGATAGTGCCAGTGAGTTAGTAATTAAACATGTTTTGATATGAGTACCATAAGAACAAGTATTGAGGACTCAAATAACACACAAAATGACAGTCCAAAGGGACAGAAAAAAAAAAGTCCCAGGAGAAAACAGAGTTACACGCGAAAAGCTGCGCCACTTTTCCGTCTCTCTATGTATGACCACCACATCAATATTTAATGGATTGCTTAGGATAGGATGTTTTCTAAAAATACGGAAGAGCATAAAATTAAACCAATAATAAAACCAGCGACGAGGTATCAAAATTCCACCCAATCACCTTGTTGAATGTGACTGCTACGACTTTTGAGAGCTTAATGATAAATATAACCATGCATCATTTATACTCAAGTAATTTACTAAGTAATAATAATGATTATGGATTTACTCCGCAAACAAGCACGTTCGATGCATTGATGGATATGAAGAATCAAGCTTTTCAAGCCTAAAATATAAAATAGTCTTTACAAAAACAAGGAATTTTTAATTAATGTTATTTCGTGGATCAAAGGAACTTAGTATTATTTATTGTACACTGAAAAATCAGATTACAATTAACATAATTAATTTCCTTAGGCCTATAGGCCCAGAAGTAATCTCTTACTTAAAAAACTTACACTCCACACAGAAATTATCAATAATTATTTTAAAAAATCAAACTAAATTACTTCACAAAATTATGTCACACATATTTAACCTATACATGAGGAAATATGCTTAGAATGCGTTATTTTTTTTATTTGGCCAACAATTTGAATATATACTGATTTAGGCTTTCACGGCAGGAGTTACAGAGGGTTGTTTCTGATCTCTGATAACAAATTATTTTTAAGTTTTACCTTAAGAAAAGCAGTGTCTCCACCATTGACCATGCTCTGTTTGATGGCCCTTCACCCGAGCTATGGCTCGGTATTGGAGTTTCCACTGCAGAAGACTCTTACGCAGCACAGCCATGTATAGAAGTTCCCACTCCTCTTTATACGCTTTCCAGAGACCGTCTATTGTTCGAGGACGCCTGTTTCCCAGTGCCCTTTTGAAGAATTAAAAGGCACAAAAGTCCATCGGTGATGCATCAGGAGACTTCACTGGGATGTTGCTGAATGGAATAACATATATTCCAGTTTCCTGCTCCATTCTCTCCAGGAACGACAGGGTTGAACCCGAAGTGTGACTGGAGGTCTTGTCTTGGTGAACCCAGACTTGGTTTTTGTCTGTACCATAGAGAGCTGGGATTTCGGTCCGGTAAATTGGGGTGAGAACTTCTTCCTAGTAGTACTGGAAGTTGATTTTGACCTCTTTAGCTACTCTACGAATGGTCTTTTCCATTGTAGCAATATCCCGCGATGACCATAAATCCCTTGGAGAAACTTTCTCTGCATTCGGCATACCACTTTTGAATTTTTTTTTCACCATTTTCTCTATAGTAAACTGCCCGGGGTTTGTTACAGTCTCCTAGATAAACACATGCTTCATGAAGTGTGACCACAAATTTCTATTTTTCTCCTGCCAGGTGCTTCTCATAGAGTTTCCTGCTGTTGGTGCGGCGTTCGGCAATGTGACGTGGCAACAATTTATGAACCCTGCTTTAGTGGCGCTTCTCCGTGTTTAAATCTTTGTTTATTATGGTGTTTACACGCAATCACCATTTGTGTGGCAGGGTTACCACCAGAGATAAGGGCCTTGACCTTTTGATTACATCTGGGGTGCGAGTAGTAGCAGGTGGTGTTTTTTTCCTTTTGGAATTAATCCCAAGCGACATTTTATCATTTTATTAGGCACTAAGCTAATTCCACACTTTGACACCACAAAATTACGTTCTTTGCAAGCCTCAATAATAACGGAAAGGGCAGTAATGTACCCTTCCCAAAACGGGTCTATCTGCTTAGGCATTATGAAAGCAACACGCGTGCGAGTGTAACAGAAGCAGCACATTGAGTCGTTTGATCACCTCGCTCACTCCTGTCCTGATGACTCACACTCCAACGTCACAATCTACTTGGCAAATCGTTCAGAGAGATCGGAGACTACCCTCCGTATTATGATGATCTTGTAGAAGATTTTCGTCCCGCGCCATAGCCGAATGGTTAAGGTAAGAAGCCTTGGCACAAAGCTACAAGACTTGCGCTGGTTCGAGTCTCCATGGGGGAAGAAATTTTCTCATGGTATTTCGGCCAGTATGGGACCGGTGCCCACCAAGCATTTGGGTAGCTACAATAAGTAGCGGCTCCAGGTTGAGATAATCAGCTATAACGACTGGGGGACTCGACATGCTGACCACATGTCACCCCAATACTGGCTGGATGATCATCTACCTATGTGATTAACACATGTGGATGTGAGGCCAGCAGCCGGCTGATAGGCTAAGGGCCTTTTAGGCCTGTCGCGCCAGAGTTTTTTTTGTAGAAGATTTTCGAGCTATTGGCCATGGTCTTGAGGCTTGTAGTTCCCCGACGTTTTGCCAGAGACTGCGTCCGGCAACCTCATGGGTTTGTCTTGAGACTCACTCAAGACAATCCTTGAGGGCATGCCGGACGCAGTCTTTGGCAAAACGTCGGGGAACTACAAGCCTCAAGACCACGGCCAACAGCCCGGAAGTCTTCTACAAGATCATCATAATTTGAATATAAATTTATGTATAAAAACACCTGCGCCCCATATATTTTATATAACAACTCTAGAAAACTAAAAATACCTTAAAGATATTTCTCACACACATTAACCGACATAAAAGCATGTATGCTTGAAATGTGTTGCATTTTTGCGAACAATTTTGGAAGTTTTGAATATAAATGATACAGGAATGAAAAAAAAAGGCAAATCACTTTTTCGTGAAACCTAGGAAAATTACCTTTAATTACACAATGGTTATACTTTCCTTGTATGCAAAACTTCAAAGGTAAATAAACCCATGACTAAAGTGTTTCACCTACTGTTTCACACTTCTAAAAGGTAGTACATTCCATGGAGAATCTAATCACTCCATATTTCCTGAAAGAAAATAGTGACTTACCAGGTTCTTTTTTCCTGTACCATTTATAATATGAATTTAAATATTATATAATACGAATTTTAAGCTACGATAGTATAATTTACAATATATTTGCATAATAAATACGGTACAAGGCTTAGAGCCATGTTAGGCAACTACTGTGCGTCCCTCTTCCAGTCAGGCCGGCAGACGACATTGCACTCTCCGAGCAGTCTGACACCGCAGTTTATCGCTGGTTGCGTACATTCCCAAATGTTCACTGTCATCTCAAGCAAAAATTAACACATTTATTTTACATAATTCCCTTTGTGTATAGGTTAGACCTTTTTTTAAACAGAATAATGAAATAAATAATTAAATTAGGCCTTGTGTGAAAGGGACAATAAGAAATCGTGTAATGACAAGGCACATATATGAAGGGAGAAAGGAACGTTGATATAGGTTATTTGAAACCATATTACAAAAGCAAAATTCAGGTACAAAACCAAGTTCTTCGCCGAGACTTTATAGCGTCTCGATGTTAAGATAAATGTATGTCTTAGATCAACCATAAAATTTATATTGTTTATAAGCATGCCCTAAGTTGACAGTAGCGTGAAAGGTAAAAATGTCTTGTGTGAAAATAACATTAGAAAATTGTTAAATTTACATGGAACAGATGGGCAGTGAGAAGGAGAAAAAAGTCTGTATAGGTTATTTTTAAACTATTGGAAAGCATAATTCATGTGAAAATTTAAGTTCCACGCTGACGCTTTGCAGTGTCTCGAAGTTAAAATTATGTCTTAGACTTCGAAAGTATAAGGATAAAAAAAATGGGACATGAAAGTACAAAATTAGACATTAAATAGGTTAGAAATATTTTTTACAATAAAAATTAAATGCGACAGTTTGAAAATTGATATTATATGAGGCCCTTAGAAGCCAATGGGAAGAAATGATAAACTTCTAATTTTGGAGTTGAGTGTAAATTTTAGTAGTTAAAGCAAACACTAATCAAGCGGCCAATGGAAACAAATAAAATCTGTCTCGTTCTGAAATCTAGTGTCTGGAAAGAAAACTATTATCAGAATCATATATGGAGTGCCTCAACTTTTGAACATTATATATACCATTCGTTACTCATACCCCTTGGCTTCTAAGGGTCTCATATCTATAATTCAGGGGACAATATACTACAAACAATTTTCAATCACTGTTTTCCTTTGTACAGGAGTATTAAGAATATGATGTATGTACCCCATACGTCAGACGTGTGCTCCATTAGCGAGAGTTTCTTGATAAAGTTAATTTATTTACGCTTATTACCCTATGTATCTTAGTGGGTGACATGTTGTCAGCACATGGCCTAAATCATACATCTAGTAGGCAACTAAGGTATCACTAGGATGGGGACGATATGTTAAATTTCGCTCAGAGGTACTGGTTTACGATTGAGGTTCTTTCATGAGCCCAAAATTCTTCAGACTCGGAAGCAAGGTTTAAAGTCCCTCCCGAAAAACGTGTTCCTTATATTTTCCTAAGGATATGATAATGTCCCTTTTATTTTGTGCTCCAGTAATTATTTATTGTTTGGACTGTTACCAGTATTAATAATTATAAGTTAACATAAGTACGAATATTTGAAACGTGTTGCAACTTAAAAGAAACTAGGCATTTATAAAAACCCATCGAATACGCCATAAACCCATTATTTCTTTATAAGTTTTCTCAAAATTTCCTGTTAATGTTATAGTACATAGACATGTTGATTAAATACTGAGACGCTTTGTTGAGCCGGCTTTAAAATTCGCGGTCGATGGAGAGAGTCGGTTCTCGCCTTATATGGTAAAAGATGATTAGAGAGCCGGCGAATCACGAGTCGATGGGGTCCGCTGGGAACTTCAGATATGTCTCTATTTCGCTTTCTATAAGAATCGGCCTCTCGAGTCCTCGAAGTCTGGACTGGGATTTCAAATTGTTCATATCCTCGCGTATATAAGGAGGTGAGAGGTTCAGTGTTTTGTACGGTAAAAGTGGCTTAAGTGTAGAGTCAAGAAAATGTTAGAATCGAAACGGTCAATTAGTGTGAAGAACTGAGTTATAAAATAACTGTTTGGTATAGACTGTTTTAGCGTATCTTTATACACGAGTTTATATAATACAAAATTGAGAAATAAGAGTAAACTTTGTACTTGTGTGTAAATATTTGTGAAATAAATTAAATAATTTCAACTCTTTTCCATCACTATCGCCATCACTGATATCAATAACTTATATTTTAAATTCGTCAAAGCTATAATTACATTCAAATATCAATTCTCCTAGAATCATTGCTGAACTGGGAATACCGATAATAATAATAATTATTAGTATAATTGTTATTATATGTTTTATTTATACTGTTAGAATTATGGCTATAATTCTTTTTCCACTCAGCCAGCGCAAGTATATAATGAGAAGGTTTACATTAATATAGGGCCTACAATATACAAATTATACAAAATTAAAAAAAATGTATATATATAAATACAATGTAGAATTCATATGCATACAGCCTTCATTACATAAAAATACATGACAAAGTTACAACAGGCCCAGTGGAATGGATTTACGAATATAGTTTTAAGGGAATACCCTATATGCGGTCCTCGACTGATTAATTTGAGAGCATGGGGGTCAAAATTGAATTTAATATTTGATTTTATAGATAACTGTATTAACTATCAGTCCCGCACCGTAGCCGAGTGGTTAAGGCAAGATCTCTTGGTGCAGAACTACAGGATTTGCTCTGGTTTGGGTTTCCTTGGGGTAAGACGTTTCATCATGCAATTTCGGCCAGATTGAGACCGGTGCCCACCGCAGCATCGTGAGAAATTTGGGTAGCTACAGTAAGTTGCGGCTCCAGGTAGAGAAAACCAGCTGTAGCGGCTGAGGGATCCTATATGCTGACCATATGTACACTGATGATCTTCTACCTCAGTCTGTAACCGGATGGTAGGCCAAGGGCCTTCTTGGCCTGTCGGGCCATGAATTTTGTTTTATTAATTGTCAAAAACATCGTCTTTTGAGTCTAGCCATACTCTCGTCTTCATTAAGAGTTTCTAGACCAAGATAATTTAGTTGCACTTATTTCCCTACAGATGACATTAGTGACATGTGGCTAGGATACTGATCCAATGAGATATCTAGTAGGCAACAAAAGTTAATACTTGGATGATCTGTAATTTTTCCTTAGAACCTCTTTTTTCAAGCTTAAGGCCCTTTACGAGGCTGAAGAACTTGAGAGGACGTGTTCCTTGGATTTTTAAAAATAAGATTATCCTTAGCTAAAAATGTAGTTACAAAAATAAATAAAATAAAATAAAATAAAATAAAATGAAATAAAATAAAATAAAATAAAATAAAATAAAATAAAATAAAATAAAATAAAATAAAATAAAACAAAGCTAATTAAATTAAGTTCCAGGAAACTAGATACCATTATTTCATTTTTTATAATATATAACTTTTATATTAGCACTCGGGTGCCTATTTATCTAAAAGGGATTTTTAATTTAAAAAATCTTAAAATTTCGCATTTATGAAGAACAATAGTCAAAATGAAAGATGCCATAATATTTTTTGAACGCACTATACTCATGCGTTACTGTTTACTTGACTGCAAATTTCAAATGCGAAAATGGTCTTCACATTGTATTGACGAAAAGTGCAAGAACATAAGAATAAAGACAAGTACAATAAACATGAAAGTGAAGCTTTCATCTCCATATTTACTATAAACCTCTAAAAAATATTAGGTTCAGTTGCAGTGGACTAAACTAAGGGTGAATTTCTCAACTGAAATCTAAACCACAACCCCAGTTTTCCGATTTGTTATTGTTTACATAACTATAAAAAACTGAAAATGTACGACTGTTAAATACAAAAACAAATGTCTGTACCGTGTCTATGATTTCATAATAATTTCTATGATTTTCGAGTTATTTTATAGGCGTTATGGAAACAATAAAACATTGGAAAACTGGGTTCGTGGTTTAGACTTCGGTTGATAAATGCACCCTAAGGGTCAAGGTCCGAAGTAATAGACGCTTGGTCATGTAGCAAAAGATGGATTTGGCCCCTACGGGGTAATTGGGTTATGCAGGCCAGTACTATCTTGATATATAAAACTTACGTGTCACGTTGTTTGTCCGCGATGGAATCCTAAACTACTGAACGAATTTTAATAAAATTTTGCACACTGTGTGCTGTTTGATCAACTTAAGACCTACGGTTGTTTATAACTAAATTTATAGTCGCATTATTTTTATTGCAAATTATTTGTTTATTATTTAACAAAGAGTTCAATACGATTCTAACAGATGACGGTGTAAGATAATTGGTTTATTATTTAACCAGGTGGCTGTGCTATTTGTTGCAACTGCGAATTTCAATGTATAAGTATTAGTTTTAAGTAATCGGGCTGAAAGACAGCAACTTTATTTAAATTTAACTGGAGCGAGATTGGACATTGAACAATATGGCGAATCAGTTCTAGAGACCATGAATGATAAGATATCAAGTGAATTTCCGCAAATTCGTATAGGCCTATGTGACATAAATCTTACATTTAGAAACAATGTCAATTTAAAAACATATGAAGGTCCTAAGGAACGGAATAACAGAACTGTAAGTAAGTCTTTTAGTTATAATAATATGCCTAATATTACAGAAACAATCTCCATGCCTCAATTAAATGAAAAACAAGATGACTATAATATATCACAAGGTGATATTACTATACAGAGACTTCTTGATGATGATGAGAATCCAAACTGCCAACAAGTTCGTAGAAAAAAACGAAAGTATAATGAAATCAGCAAGCCTCCTCAAAATATTCCATCAATAAGTGTATTTACGAGTAATCCTTATGATACACTTATGGATGATACTGAGAATGCAGACATCATAAATTCATCTCAATCAACAAAACCACTTCCACATAAACCACCACCCATATGTATACCGGGTGTAGTTAACGTACCAGAACTAAACGATTGTGTAAAACAAAAACTTTCTGATTTAGATTTCTCACTTAGTTTACTACAACATAATTTAACGTATACCTTAGTCACAGCAACGCGTGGCCGGGACTTCTATATATATCCATCCATAGTAATTCTGCCCGAAGGCAGGTCATTCACTGCAATCATAGCATTTTCATGCTATGCGTGCAGCTTTACTAGGGAATTGTAGGTGTGGTAGCTTCCCGTTGCTTTCGACACCGGTGAAGGATGATAAAGATGATGATGATGATGATGATGGACATATGATTTCGGGGACCGTTTGGACCTTAAAGTTTTCCTGACATTTGCCTTACAGGCGAGGAAAAACCCCGATAAAAACCTCACCCAGAAAAACTGCCCCGACCGGGGATCGAACCCGGCAGCACGCTACCTCGAGACCACAGCGGTGGACTTATATATATATATATATATATATAACAAAGTCGGATTAGTTACACTATTTATAACTCAGAACGGCTGGACCGATTTTTGTGATCTTTGATATGTTGGATTTGTTTCTGCCCCGAATAGCAGATAACTATTAAAACATCGGAAAAATTAACGTAAAAATATATTTTTTAATAACTTTATTGCTAATTTACAATCTATCTTGAAAAGACAATACGTAAATTCGTTAAAAGACATAACTTGTTAGGAGAATACTGCCCATTGACAGCACTCCATTATACAACATTTTATGCAAAAATGAAAGGAAGTTCTAATATTTTATTTCTTTTTAGTCTTCTTATTTCTTCACTGTTGTCTAGAAGATTGATTGCAAGATGATTAGGATGAACTTCTAGTCGCCTTAGATATCGAGTGCTGTACTTTTCTATTTCTTCTTTTACAGTAGCTATTTTTAAATCATGATGAATGGTGGCGTTGTTTACATACCTTGGAGCAGCAACAATAAAACGAAGGCTCTTAGACTGAAATCTCTTTAAAATTTCAATATTGGAATTGCTGACAGTTCCCCATAATTGAATACCGTAAGTCCAAATAGGTTTGAGTATAGTTTTATGTATTAGAAGTTTATTTTCTAGATTCAGTTTTGATTTGTGATCTATGAGCCAATTAAATTTTGATGTTTTTAGTTTTAATTCTCTACGTTTTTGTTGAATGTGTTTCTTCCATGTTAAACGACGATCAAGATGTATTCCCAAATACCTGACGGAATCATCTGTTGGAAGAGTTTTATTATTTAATGTTATAGTAGGACAGTTACCAGTTCTTGTTCCAAATGTAATGTGAATAGATTTATTTTCACTAGTTCGTATACGCCATGTAGTTAACCATTCTTCTGTCTTATTAAGTTGTTGCTGGAGGTGTTCAGACGTTTGCCTAGTATCTTCATGTGAATAGAGCATGGCAGAATCATCAGCAAATGTAGCTACAAGTACTCCATTTATTTGTGGAAAATCAGCTACATATAGAGTATATAACACAGGCTCCAATACAGAACCTTGTGGAACTCCAGAAAATATACTGTAAAAACCAGATAATTCATCTTCATATTTGACTTGAAAAATTCTATTACTAAGGTAAGAACAAAGTAACAAGTAATATGGTTGTGGAAGATATAACTTCAGTTTATACTGTAGTCCTACATGCCACACTTTATCAAAAGCCTGTTGAATATCCAAGAAAACAGTAGAAAAATATTTCTTACTTTCTATAGTGTTCACAATTTCATTTACAACTCTATGAACTTGTTCTATTGTACAATGATTGTTACGAAAACCAAACTGATGATCTGGCAAAATATTACTCTCAAGTAGAATTGGTTTTAGTCTCTTTAAAAGAAGTTTTTCAAATAATTTCGATAATATTGGTAACAGGCTCAGGACATTTCTTTAGATTTAAATTCTTTTCAATTCCATTCTTCACTTCACTGGGTGTGAACGCTTTTATCGGTAAAGACATTGGAAGTGGAATATTGAGAAAATTTTTAATTTCTTCTTCTTTTTCATCATTGGCAATATCTGTGTTAGGCTTGAAGACCTCAGAAAGGTGATTTGCAAAAATTTCTGCTTTTTCTAAATTATTTCTAGCCCAACCATCCTTTTTTTTAATAGGTGGAATCATTTTTTTTGGACGCTTTAATGACTTGGCAAGTTTCCATAGTGAATATTCATCTTTATTGTTAGGACTAAGATTAGTTACATATTCATAAAATGTGTCGTTCTTTAAATCAGAAAGAAGTTTTTTCAGTTCTTTTGCACTTTTATTAAGTTTAGTTTTATCTTCAGGATGTCTATACGTTTGCCAAATCCTTCGAAGTTTTCGTTTTTCTAAAATCCTTTCCCTTATTTCTTTTGGATAGTTAATACAATTTTCTTTCTTTCCGCTTAAACTAGGCGTCGATTTCCATGTAGATTCTTGGAGTAATTTCGTAAAATACTCTGTTGCTGCATCAATATTGTCTTCGGATTTTAGGAAAATTTTTAGATTAATATTGTTGTCTAACCACCTCCTAAATGAATCCCAGTCTGTTCTATTATTATATAGTGCGGAGATTGTGATTTTCTGATGATCATTGTGCTTATTGTAATTATTATAGGAGTATGATCAGAGTATATATCAAGACAAGATTCTATGTCAATATAGTTATCATTAATGCCCTTGACAACAAACATATCTAATTAATCAGGTATTTTGTTTAAATCTGTTGGCCAGTATGTAGGTTGACCTGTGGAAACATGTTCCATACTTATATTCATTAGACATTGTTGCAGTTCTCTCCCTCTGGGAGTAATAAGTCTTGATCCCCATATTTGATGCTTTGCATTAAAGTCACCCCCTACAACAAATCTATTTCCTAATTGTTCAAAATAATCTTCAAACGTTATACGAGTAATTTTGTGTTTAGGCGGACAGTACACAGCTGAAACGCCTAAAGTTCCCATTCTATCTTCCAGTATGACGTTAGTTGCCTGAATATGTTCCTTTTCGTATTTAAATGATTCATAATGTTTAAAATTAGTTTTGATTATTACTACAGTTCCTCCATGTGCTGTTCCATCAGGATGCTTTGTATCATAAACATTGTATCTTGGAATAGAAAAATAATTTTTATCAGTGAAATAAGTTTCAGAAATACATCAAGATTCTGATTATTTAGAAAAAAAATCAACTTCCTGACGATGGTTAGCCAGGCCATTGGCATTCCATAATCCAATCCGGAGTGTTTGGGCCATTATTTCAATTTTGAAATAACAGTGGTTAGAAGGTTTATTAGAGTCATTGTTTGTTCAGCTTGTGTTTTCAATACTTCTTCAAGCTTATTAAAGGAAACTAAAATTGCTTTAATATCATTATTAGTTGTCTCATGGTCATTGTGTCCAGTCCTACTGATACCAGATAGGCCTACAGTCGGAGAATAAGACATCCTGTTAGACATCGGTCCAGGGTTTACATTTGTGTGTAATTTCTCAGCTTGTGATTGTCGTGTATTCATGTATTGAGTACTATTAGATGGAATAGTTTTTCGTCTTTGAATTTCATAATATACCGAGCAACCTTTATAGTTTGAAGGATGAGGTCCACACACAGCGCACAAGTTGCTGTGGTATTTTTGGGCTTAGTACATGTGGTAGTTTCATGGTCTTTACCACATTTAACACATCGGTAAGACCTCTTACAATAAGATTTAGTTTGACACCTCTGACATTTTACAATATCTACACTTTTTCGTGGTGATTCAACTCTAATTTTAGCATGTAAAAGAAATTCTACTTTATATATATTCTTATTATTTTCATTTGGTTCCAAATCAACAAAATGCAATGACAGCGGTAACTTTGTGACTCTATGTCTAATATTCATTATATTTCGAACTTTGTATCCAAGCTCTTCTATTGCAGTTTTTATTTCATCAATTGGGATGGAAGGGTGTATATTTCTCAATACAATGCGATAGGCACTATCTTGTTTAAGCTGATAAGTATGAAATTCAGCCTTTTCTTTATTGAGAAAATGTATTAGCTTTCTGTAGCAATCAATTGTTTTTACCATTATTTTTATTTCATTGTTGCGCAATGTCTTGTATATAACTTCATTATTTGTATATATTCCATTAGCGGATAAATGATGAATTAATTTCACTATATTTGTAACTCCAGGAATAAATACAGGTGGAGGACGTGGTTCATTTCTTGTTTGTACATTGTGATTATTGCTAGAATTCATATTATTACTTACAGGTTGAGATTCTCTTGAAGAATCGTGTTGAGATTCTGATGGATTATCTTGTTGCATTTCATTTTCATTTAACGTAGCCAGAACAGCATGCATATTGATTTGATTCTTCCAAATGTTTTCTTTTAGCTGGATCTTGTAATTTAGGATATCGATTTCGTGTTATTTTCACATTGGGTTTTGTTATCTGCCATCCATCATCAGAGTCAGATTCACTATCAATGATTGTAGAATTTAATTCATGATGAGGTAACTGGTCTTCCGATAAGTTTGGTTTATTCTGAAGTAGAAATAATAAAGGCGATATAACGTTCGCCGGGCCAGCTAGTAGTCTATAGATACTTATGAATATCTCTATGTTGGTAAAATCCATTTAGTATTTTAAGTGAATATTGTTCACAAAATCCTATCAATTTTCTACCATTGTTATTTTTCTCCAGTTCTCCATGTGGCCCGACTACATCATTATCTATCGCTTTGCCGATTCTGCTGTTAAAATCGCCAGCTAATATAATTTCTATTGAGGTCCCGATCTCATCCATAATAGAAACTATTTGTAAAAAAAATAACAGCAGTTGTATGCTGTTACATGAACCAAACCTCCATATTTGTTAGGCTCCTGATGTAAAATAACTTTTTATTTTATTAATACCAGTCCACTCACAAAATTAATCTAAGGTGCAAAACACAAACGGGGTATTCTATATTACCCATAAAATTACATCTCAACTTTGACCAATCACTTCTAATGCCGTGAATTAAAACTATAAAGTTTCTTTAAAAAAAGTATTCGGAAGAGAACTTTACACCAGTTGTGGTCTTAAATTAAAAAAGCTCTCAAATTTCAACATAACCTTATATTTGTAATTTGTGTTTATCGCAGTTTATTAGAAGGGCAAGGAATTTGAGTATTGTGAAAAGTGGTATATACTCGACAGGCGTACTACACTGCTCAAAAAAATTAGGGGATATTGTAGAATAACCTATTAAGACTATATTTTTTGGGATAGTATTAGATGCAATCACTTTCTATTACTCCAAGATAATGTAAATTAGAGTTTGAAGTTGTTACGTAACCTCGGTACCACACCAGAGGGCAGTGTCTGTACTGTTGATGTGAAAAGGCGGTGTGGGGGGTGAATGTTTTGTTGCTGTTTTTAAATCCAGTCCAGTTTTCAGTTAGTGAATGACTTGCCTTAGGGACAGTGATGCCTCGACAACGTGATATACCTGAACCAATGGCTTGGAGGGCCATAGGAAGGATGGAAGCTGGACAGACACAACAAGAGGTGGTACAAGCCATTGCAGTGTCTCAAAGCGTGATTTCCAGACTTTGGAATCATTTTCAAAGAACATACTGTTCACAGAAGAGCCGGACAAGGTCGACCAAGGGCAACAACAGCAAGAGATGACCGTTACCTCTTGTTAACAGCCCGTCGGAATAGACAGCAGAATGCAACTCAACTGCGAGATACACTTCAAACAGCAACAGGACGCAGGGTGTCAACTCAAACTGTCCCTAATCGACTGCATGGAAGTGGTCTCTATGCCCGTAGGCCCATGGTGTGTACCAGGTTAACTCCACAACACCGTAGAGATCGCAGAAACTGGGCGGAGGAACATCATGGGTGGAGGCATGCTGAATGGAGATCAGTTCTTCTTTCTGATGAGTCGCGATTCAACGTGGAATGTGATAGTCGGCGTGTATTCATCTGGAGAGAAAAAGGGACACGAAACAATGCAGCTTTTGTACGTGAAAGATCCCCATATGGTGGCGGTGGATTGATGGTGTGGACAGGAGTCAGTAGTGGTGGACGTACGGACCTCTACGTCATCCAGGGTGGTACTTTGACTGCGGTAAGGTATAGAGATGATATTCTCCGACCTTTTGTCGTGCCTTATGCTGGTGCCATAGGTGATTCTTTTCTTTTTATGGACGATAATGCACGACGCCACAGAGCTGGCTTGGTGGACGACATGCTGGAAGTGGAGGGTATCGAGCGTATGCAATGGCCAGCTTCCTCCCCGGACTTAAATCCGATTGAGCATGTGTGGGATGCATTAGGCAGGCGCATTGCAGGCAGACAAGCAGCTCCCACAACTGTTCCAGAGCAGCACATTGCTCTTATGGAAGAGTGGCCACGTATCCCCCAAGAACTCATTGCTAATCTCATTGCATGAATGCCACACAGGTGTGAGGCAGTGCTAGCCGTTCGAGGAGACCATACACCATACTAAAGAAACATTTTCACCCATGTTAATGTTGCTTTGTTTGTTTGCCATATTCTTAATCAGGATCTCTTTGACATCTGGTGTTGTACAGAGGTTACATAATGACTTCAAAATCTTGTTTACATTCTTTTGGAGTAATAGAAAGTGATTGCATCTAATACTGTTCCTAAAAACATAGTCTTAATAGGTTATTCTACAATATCCCCTAATTTTTTTGAGCAGTGTATGTTACACACGAACGAGTACAGCCCACTCATAGCAAGAGCTAAGAGCTGACGAGATGGCGAGCGTAAGGAATGCGTAAGTAATACTAAATTCATAACATTTCTACGTGTCCTGAAAATATTTGTCACGTTTCTAGACGAATAAAACACAATATTCATAAACACTGTAATGAAAACTAAACAATTTTAGTAACCGCAACACATGGATTCATAGCATGAATATGCATGAAATGAGCACACGTTTTGTGAATGATTAATACAATTCAATGAACTGCGTGCACCGGGGATTCACAGCGATAACAGCCTCCATCTCTTAAGACCCCGCTCACCTTCTTACGAGCTCCTAGCTGTATTTATCTTAAACGTATTCAGATCATTGTATAGAGTTTAGGCCTACATACTATTTTGTTATTTTTAATAAAAAACAAGAATTGTGAAGTGCACTTTCTTAACTGTGCACCTAATGAATGTGATTTAGATTCAGTATTCTCCGCATGAGTTAAAATTATACTGTTTACTTGTAGATGCCTAATCCGAAGGAGCAAGGTTCAATGTTCTTTGTGCTTCGAGATGAATGCAATGCGATTGGCAACATCGCTATTAATATCCCAATCTTGTAGTGCAAAATAAAGTTAAATCACATTTCAGTTAGATTTTAATATTGTTTAAAAGGTAACACGAAACACTAACGTTAATAAACAAAGTGAGTCTGTTGAATCTTTCCTCATAAAAAGTTGAATATGTCTCAAAACACTTCAGCTTGTCCAGACGATAAAACAGAAGTATTTTGAAACATGTCCTAAAAAACTTAACTTTCATGAGGTAAGATGTAACAGATTCACCTTATTTATTAAGAAGAATCTCATAATGCTATTTCGTGTTGAAATTTTATACTAACGTAAATTTTATATTGTCGCGTGCAAGTAGTTATAATAATAAATTCTTTATAGAAATGTTTTAAATCTATCTTGAACTCTCATTTTTACTATTTTTTATTGTAAATTAATTTTAATTTGACCGATGTTAAAAAGAGTCCAGGTGCGGTCCAGGAATCTATATGCTAAATCCTTAGATGCACACTCTGTATCAGAATATTCTGATAATATCATGTTTAAGAAGACAAAAGTTTCCTCCAGAAGAGCATAGAAAATCAAGGAACAAACAATTAAAATAACGTTTATGGACAATATAACGATATTTCAAGCAATTTTAGAAAGAAAATGCAAAAATACGGATTTTTTAAGAATAGTTTAATGAAATGCTTCCATTTCAACGAAATCGTAACGCATCGTAGATGTCTGCAATTAACTTTTATTAATTCCAATTTAAATTAAATTAAAAAAACAGTCTGCTCATGATCTATAATAGAACTAGCAATCAAGATTTCTGGATTCCAATCTCACCTATACTATAATGGACCAATGCGGCAAACCTCAATTTAAAATACTTTTAAGGTTACTCGTATTAAAAAGATAAAAAATATATTTCATGTTTTTAAATAGTAAAAATGCGTTAATAAATTACCAATTACCAAATTTCAAATTTACAATGACCTTGTTTCCGACAGAGTATTTAAATATATATAGTAACATAATAAAAATGTCCACCGCTGTGGTCTCGAGGTAGCGTGCTGCCTTATCACGCAGCGGGCCCGGGTTCGATCCCCGGTCGGGACAGTGTTTCTGGGTGAGGTTTTTATCGGGGTTTTTCCTCACCTGTAAGACAAATGTCAGGAAAACTGTAAGGCCCAAACGGTCCCCGAAATCATATGGCCATCGCAATCATCATCATTCATATTCAACGTAGATTAAGCTTAGGATTAGGGACTCTCCTGGCGCACCACTATCTTCATCACCATCATATCATATCGGAGCAACGTAACCCCGCCTTCCAGGCGGAAGTGGGTTACAAGTACGCCATGCCAGGAGAGAAACCAGGAATGTCGAAAGACGACCTGGGGCATTTGCAAAAAAAAAAAAAAAAAACAATAAAATAACGCTATACATATATACCTTCTTCACATTTTAAAAACATGGTAATTTGGTAAATAATTTCATAATTACATAATTATCACATTTCATTCAATACTTGACATCAACAAACAAAGTCTTTGTGCATGAAAAACAAAGCATCCGAACATTACATTGTTACTGTTAATAATTATTACAAACATAGAATTATTGTGAATTGAGATCCATTCAATGAACAAGCGATTAAAATAGTCAACAAAAACAAATGGCCAATTTCATTATTACACGGGGCATAAACTACAAAGTTCACAAAATGTGCAAGGTATTTTTTATTTCGAATGTTAATACTTTTTTCAAATTAATCCAACTTTTAATATGTCAGTAAAATTATATAAATACACAATGTAACGATTTGTAACATGGGTTATTCATATCGCGACTTTTAAAAACTGTAGGAACTTGATCTGTAGAGGTATTTTATTGCGTTGTCAATTTTAAGAATTTAAATTCACCGATCTGGATAAAATTTGGACCCGTGATCTTTTCAATATTGGATTGTAATTACTTCATTTTTTATCTTAGAAAATTTAGTCCATTTTAAACTGTTTATCGAATGGATCTATTTCGATGGAAGGAGGTGCTGGTACCACTGATTCATTGAGTACCATCAGATGTTCTATTTGCTATGGCTGGAACCGCCGAGTCGCCGGATATCCTGGCTGAGATGTGTATTTGTTGAAGAACATGTAGGGATTTTCCACATATGATCCAAAAGGAATTTTCTCTTCCAGTTCTGTGTAGAAATTGTTAACCACCACCAGGAAATACAAAGTCAACACTGAAACGACACAATTATTTGTTTAGCCAAGTGTCATAAAAAGTAAAGAAAACTAATAGATTTAGCGGAATTGCAGAACATAATATAATAGCATCATCAAATAGTGGTGATGTATAGCAATCATAGCAGTAATCAAGTATTACTGTTATATATAAAGGTTCAAAAAATAACAAAATCTAAGACGTTAGCAGAAAAAAAGTGAAAGATACACTAATTTTTAGGCAATTCCAAAAAAAAAAAATTAGAAATAAATATAAAGTATCGTAAAATAGACAGTTATGAGAAACAGCAAACTTAATTTAGGAAGTTCCCAAAATAATAATATCCTATATTTATCGAGTTAACCAAATAAAACAAGAGGAGACCAATAAAAACAACTACGAAACACATTTAAAGTGTAATTTTAAGTAGTTAAAGAATTGTAAATACTCGTATTTATAAGTTATATTGTATCAATTTTATCAACAAACGAAAAATATTCCGATAGATATTTATGACATGAGAGACAGATAAAATGCTATTTTTAAATATTTCCACAAATAACAAAACCTATTAAGTTTACGAAAAAAAGAAAAAAATTGGTCTTGGAGAACTAGTGATTACCATGCTCGCCTCTGATTCCAAGGTTCGCGGGTTAAATCCCGGATTTGGTCAATTTATTTTTCAGAACTTAAAATTTCTGAGATGGCCTCCTCCGGAAGAGAACTAAATGCACGAGTCTGCGAGTAGAATTATGGCAAATAAGAGAAACTGAAGCCTGACAAAAGTAGTATCTGAGCAAAATCTGTCGGCCCTCTCTCTCCTAAATTTAAATTACAATTCTAATGACCTTAGTTGTTAAAGAGCGACATTAAATAAAAATAAATAATAGTTTAAAAAACTAAAACAACACGCTTTATTAGAAAACCGAACTAAAAAAAATGAAAAATAATTTTAATTTCCAACACGCTTGGGATAAAATTAAAGTGGTCAACATAAATCTATTCTAAATCTATTCTAAAATCTATTCTAATTCTAAAAAATCATCTCGAACACATCTAGATTAAAAGAAGAGTTATCTACAAAAAAAATAATTTTACCATCAAAAGCGTGGAGTGCTCTATATCAATTAATATATTTGATGATAAACAGATATTGGTAAATGCTAAGTCTCTAAGAAGAAAACGTAAAAACCATAAAAAGCACCCCACGCTTTTCATGGTAAAATTATTTTTTTTGTAGATAATTCTAGTTTTATTCTAGATGTGTTGGAGATTATTTTTTTGTTCACCACTTTAATTTTATCCCAAGCGTGTTAGAAATTAAAACTATTTTTCATTTTTTAGTTCGGTTTTCTAATAAAGAGCGTTGTTCTTGCTTTTTAAACTATTATTTAATTTTTATTTTTTAGTTTGTTTTTTAATAAAGCGTGTTGTTTTAGTTTTTTAAATTATTATTTATTTTTTAATTTTTGGTTTAATTGATTGTCATAAACCGGAATCTCATGAAAATTTAATTCCTTAATACTCTTCTAAAAAACCCTCCGGGCTGGATTTGAACCAGCGGCCTATGGATTACTGAAATTATATGCTATAATTGTAAAATATCAATAAAAATATCAATAAATAAGTCAAAAGTAATGCCATTTATTGGTAAATACGGTATTAGATAAAAATTCTACTGGATAACAAAATAATGGAACAAATATCACATTTCCAATATTTAGGATGTTATATAACTTATAGAGAAAGTAAAGATATAGAAAATAAAGTAAATAAATTTCAGGCTATTTGTGGAATCATAAAAAGAAGCTTAGGTCGGAAAACAAGGAAAGATACGAAGCTTAAATTACGTAAGACAATGGATGTTCATTTGTTGTTGTATGGAAGTGAAAATTGGATAATAAAATCAAGGGATAAAAGCAGGATACAGACTGCAGAAATGCTATTTTTACGTAATGTGAAAGGGCGGATAGAATAAGGAATGAAACTATACGAGAAGAATTAAATATATATAAAATTGAAAATAAAATAAGCGAAAATAATGAGAAATGGACAGAACACTTAATGAGAAAGAACAACGAAAGAATACCAAAAAGAACCTTCCTGTATAATCCCAGAGGAACAAGAGATGTTAGCCGACCATGTAGAAGATGGACTCCACTTTTAACTTCGCCGGAACAGGCTGCATAACCTAAACCTTGTAGTAGAAGAAAAAGAAGATATAACACTACAGTCCATCGCTCTACCAACTGAGCTCTTACAAGATTGACTAAAAAGTCTGTAAGTCCGCAACCTATTATACTGGTTTTAATTTGTTTTATTTTCTGATGATTCTGGCCAGGATTTTAGAAAAAAAATGAAATTATTGTATTGTCATAGGTCCTTTACAAGTATACAAAGTTTCAAGTCGATCCAATACTTTAAAGTTGGTAAAAATCGTGTTCAAAGATTCCGTTACATAGATACAGGTCCGTTACATAGACAGATACAGATCAAGCTAATATAAAGCGTTGTTGTGTAATGTGGGTACCGTAGCGTTTGGTTGGTGGAAAAGGATAATTATGTATAGGTTAATTCTGTAGATTGGAATATTAATTATGGTATGATAGGTAATTACGTTGAAGTCTTGAAGAATTAAAAGATGAAGTTAGTAACAAAACAAAGTGTAGTTTTATTCAGTAAATATGCGTCTGTCCTGGACACACATATAATACAAAAAGCCAAGATTCTTCTTAAAGACGGTGAATGTATATACCAGCCCCTTCATAAACTTAGAGGGGGTCTAATTATTTCCGGCCGGCATTGTGTAAATGGCCACTTACTTAGACTTGAGAATAACCATTTTTTTTGTAAAGTCACCCTCTTCCGACATGTGTTGGGATTAGCAGTGAACTTCACCCGTCTCCAATGGTAGTTGTAAACCCGTTACTCAATTTCTAAGTGTTTAACAATATTCTATACTCTAACCACTCTCTTGTGTAACACATGTTTTACATTACACCTTCCCCCTTATTTCGTCATTAATACTTTGCTTCATTACATCTTCTAATTCTATTCAATCTCTATCTAATTATTATTTTGTTGAATTCTAACTAAGTTACTTTCCTCACAAGAATTATAGGCTGAGTTCTATGTATACATGTCTTTGAGAATCATTGAACACATATCATTACAATATATTACAAATTACAACTTACACTCTATAAACTAAGCCCATCCGGACCTCACTATATATTTAAATTATTCATCATAATTTTATATTGTTGGCGTGTTATTTTTGTGAATATCCTTACTTCATGCCGAGTATTGTTTAAATTCTAGCCACGATTTTATATGTTATGTGAACTTAAATAATTAGTAGTCTGTGCTTTCCTCCTTAGCATAACTTTCACATTAATACAATCATCTGGAAAATAGAGGCAGAATGAAGGCCTGGCTGCTATTCGTTTCCCTTCATTATATGATAGTAAACATCTACCTTCATTATGCCTTTACAATTTCTTTTTCATAGTTGCCTGTCAGTTAATAAAATTTACTTCTGTATATTATTGCAATCGACAGAGTTTCTTATAAGATAATATAATTATACAATACCCAATTTTAATTATATTCAAAAATCGTAGTACTAAATTTATCCATGTTTTAATGTGTCTACCCTTATCCTAATATTTAAGAGTTTCTTGTATATATTTTAATTATTACTTTATTTATTCATGATTCCAATTCTTAATGATAACATCGTGTGGTGTGTCTAAACAATAGTTATAATTTTACTTAGAAGCTCCTAATTTTAACATTTAAAATAGAAATGGGCTGTAACTCAACATAATTTATACATTTTCATTAATTTTATTATTAAATATAAAAATATTCTAGTTAAACCATTTATAATATCATTAAAATATGTCAAATTTGGTATTTTCATATAATGCATAATTTCAACTTCGGATAGAGCTGCATTTCTCCCGTCTTTTAAAAATAATTCCTAATGATTTTACTACTCAAAACATTTACTTTTCATTTCCTTCCGTACATGTGATAATGGCATCAACAGTGTATTATGATACAAGTTCTCTCCCCCATTCCTCATAAACAGATTAAGCTAATTTTAACCTTTCTATGTGATGCCACTGATCACACTTTATTTTATCAACTCTTATACCACCTACATGTGCTAACTTCACATTAACATTTTAACTTCTGCGACCTTGTAAGGTCCCATCCACTTGGATTCCAACTTATGACTTTTGTTCCTTAACATATAAACAAGATCCCCAACTTTTACCTTTACAGATTTAATATTTTATTCTTATGCTCTGCTGTCTTAAATTTTTTCTGCTGTAAATTTTGGTTAGCCAATTTCCATATTTCTTGGAATTGCCTTTTCATAACATTTACATAATTATTATAGTTATATAATGGTTGCGGATTTTGTTGTAATATATGTGGAATATTAGCAATTCTACCATACAGTAATTCAAATGGTGTGAATTTCGTTCCTGTATGTGGAGTGGTGATATACACGAAAGTTGCATACGAAATACAATTATCCCAACATTCAGGCTTATTGTCTATGTAGATCCTTAAATAGTCTACAAGTATTTTATGACTTCTTTCTAAACTTCCGTTACTCTTTGGTCGATATACACTGCTATGTATGTGCTTAATACCTAATAATCTTGTCATTTCCTTGAAAACATCGCTCATAAATTGTGACCCTTGGTCAGTAAGTAATTCTATGGGAATGCTGTATCTTAGAATAATTCCTTCCATGACTGTTTACGACTTCCTCCACTGTAATTGATTTTAATGGAAGTGCTATTAAATATTTCGTTAAAAAGTCCTGACATGTCAATAAATATTGGTTTCCATCTTCCGTTTTTCTCATTGGACCTACGATATCTAAAGCTATTTTATTCCACGGTCTAACAGGTGTGTATGTTATCTGCATTTGTGCTTTCATTTCATGTCCTTTCTGTTGCGCGCATTTTTGACATCCCTTAATATATCGTTCCACATCTTTAAACATTTTTTTCCAATATTTATATAACTTAATTCTTTCCAGACCCATATTATGTTACGGCAGTGAGGCCTGGACAATTCGCTGTGTAGATGAACAAAGACTAACTGCGGCAGAAATGAAAATTATGAGACGTACTGCGGGCTATTCAAGGGCAGACCATAAAAGAAATTCTGACATTCTCAAAGAATTACAAACAGAATCAGTCATGGAATATGTACAAAAATACAGAAACAACTGGAAATCTCACGTACGAAGAATGAGCAGAACAAGAATACCAAGTCAGATCTTAAATTACCAGCCACTAGGCAAGAGATCATTGGGCAGACCCTTCAAACGTTGGATTGAGACCGTAACAGACCACTAGACCACTAGGTCTATCACATGAAAGGAAGAAGAAGAAGAATAAGAAGAATTCTTTCGTATGTCCGATGTATACCCTCATGACCTCCAATTGGACATAGATGACATTTTTTATTATATGTAACTTTTGTTTCTCTGTTAATTCATTCCGATTTTCTTCACCTACTAAGGGATATCTACTTAATGCGTCGGCATTAGTATTTTTAGTGCCTGCCTTGTGTAAGGCCTTGAAATCATATTCTGCCATCATAAGTTTCCATCTCATAACCATTTGTAGATTCGGACTCTTTAATTTTATCCAATATCGTAATTAATGGTTTATGATCGGTTACAATTACGAACCTCCTACCTAATATATATGGCCAGAATTGTTTACATGGCCAAAACAACGGCTAAAAACTCCTTATCAAATGTGAAATATCGTTCTTCTGCTTGATTTAACGTTCTTCTGGCATAAGCTATCGGCCTATCTTCTCCGATTTCACGCTGACTTAATATGGCTCCAATTGCTACCTGACTTGCGTCTGTTGTTACTATAAAGGGCTGCGAAAAATCTGGATATCTTAGAACTGGTTCGTTAGTCTATAATAATCTTAAAGTATCAAAAATTTTCCTCACATTGTTGATTCCAATCCCATTCTACACCCTTCCTTAATAGTTGTGTTAATGGCTTAGCAATTTCACTAAAACGTGGTATAAATTTTCTATAATATCCGGCTAAACCCAAGAACGATTTTACATCTTTTTACATCTTTCGTGTTTTTAGGAGTTGGGAACAACTGTATCGTCCTTATCTTACTTGAATCAGGTTTGACTCCCTCTTCACGTATCACATGTCCTAGATACTGTAATTCTATTTTCAAGAATTCACACTTATCCGGTTCTAATTGTACCCGATATTCCTTCAATTTTTCGAATACATTCCTCAAATTTATATTGTGTTCCTCTAAAGTGGCCCCGAATATAATAATGTCGTCTAGATACACAAAACAATTTACCCCTAGCATACCTGCCAATGCATAATTCATAAACATTTGGTAAGTAATGGACCCTCCTTGACGCCAAACTGCATACGACAGAATTCAGAAATGTCCATCTCTGGTACTGAACGCGGTGTTCCCCCTAACTTCTTCCCGAACACTTATCTGCCAATATCCGCTCGCACAATCTAGCGCACTAAAATATCTCGCCTTACCTAGCTGGTCTAATATATCTTGGATATTAGGTATTGGAAAACTATCTCCTACCGTATACTCGTTTAATTTTCGAAAATCAATACAAATCCTCCATTTTTTATTTCTTATCCTAGTGGAAATCAACTTTTTTCGACACGACAATTATAGGGAAATTATATGGTGATGTACTAGGCCTAATGATTTCTTGTTGCAACATGGTTTTGGTTTGGTTTTCCACTTCTTTCCTATAAGCTACCGGTATCCTATAGGGCTTTACATGTACGAATTGCTGTTCATTTAATGTTGGCGTATCAATCACAAGCTTCACTGTTTTTATTTCTGTAAGCCTATCTCTTGGCAACCTGAAAATCTCTGAAAATTCCTTACATATTTCCCACACTTCGTCTTTTCCCTCTGTGATATGACCTTATCTTAACTTATTTCTTAACTCATTAATTCTTTCATTACCCATTAAATTTTGTTTTCCTATAGATTCTGTCTTATCCCATCGACTTAGTTCAGGTAATTTATCTAATTCATACTCTTCCGGCCTACATTGTCACGGATTTTCCCCCATCGCAATATACTAAACTTTCTGCACAATAAACTTGATTTCCTAATTCCTGTCTCTCTATCCTATAATCACCTGAATGTGTTTTCGTTGGAAATGCTACAAGAATTTCACTCATAGAGGATAATGTCGCTACTGATTTCCATGGAATATTGAACGTTATTTCGTGTTGTTGCTACCAATCTCTGCCTAACAATAAATCAAAATGTTTTATCTCTCCCGGCATTATATCCAACAACATCTGTTTTCCTTCCACTTCCAATTTCACTTTTCCTGAAGCTCGACGCCGTTCTCCACTTACAGCACGAAATTCCTCACATACAGGTATAATATTATATTTGAAGAGAAAAATTATACGCTCAGACCGGGACTTGAACCCGGGACCCTCGGTTCTCTAGACCAAGTGCTCTACCAACTGAGCTACCTGAGCAAGTACCGATCTAAACGCAAATCTTTCTCTATATACATTGTAATTCCCGTCCACCAAATGCTATGAAGCCATGCTTCTATCTTGCAAATGGCGGCTCCTTAATTAAGAAGACATATTTGGGAATTATACATTACAGCCAGTACGGCTTTTTCCATGTTATTATTATTGATTTATATAGAGAAAGATTTGCGTTTAGATCGGTACTTGCTCAGGTAGCTCAGTTGGTAGAGCACATGGTCTAGAGAACCAAGGGTCCCGGGTTCAAGTCCCGGTCTGAGCTTATAATTTTTCTCTTCAAATATGATTTATCCATCAATGAGATGCACGAAATCAATAATAATAACAAGGTATAATATTGTTATTTGTATTTAAACGTTTTTTATTAACCACTGAGATACACGAACCTGTATCGACTAATACTAAACCCTCTCCTTCTTTAATTTCAGAACATTTAACAAATATTTCATACTCATGTGTATAACCAACTTGATTTTTTACCACGCAAACTTCCTTATTATTTTTATCTCCCAATGTTATGGTCCTTACTTCACTACCATGGCTCTGTCGGCCTACTTCGCTTGTTATCTCTATAACAGCGCCTACTTTATTTATTAGATCCTCTTGTGCAGTGATCTCTGGTTCGTGTCCTCGAACCCAGGACTCTTGGTCCACCTTACCGTGCCTTTTTCTTGGCCATTTACTACCGAGCGACATTCTCTTGGGGAATGTCCTCCTGTGGAATCTTGGTCCACTTTACCGTGCCTTTTTATTTGGCAATTTACTACCGAGCGACATTCTCTTGTAGAATGAGTTCCTTTTAAGACCGAGCGACATTCTCTTGTGGAATGCCCTCCTTTTAAGACCGAGCGACATTCTCTTGTGGAATGCCCTCCTTTTAAGACCGAGCGACATTCTCTTGTAGAATGCCCTACATTTAAGACCGAGCGACATTCTCTTGTGGAATGCCCTCCATTTAAGATCGAGCGACATTCTCGACATTCTCTTGTGGAATGCCCTCCATTTAAGACCGAGCGACATTCTTTTGTGGAATGCCCTTCTTTTAAGACCGAGCGACATTCTCTTGTGGAATGCCCTCCATTTAAGACCGAGCGACATTCTCTTGTGGAATTCCTTCCGTTTAAGACCGAGCGACATTCTCTTGTGGAATGCCCTCCTTTTAAGACCGAGCGACATTCTCTTGTGGAATGCCCTCCATTTAAGACCGAGCGACATTCTCTTGTGGAATGCCCTCCTGTGGATTCTTGGTCCACTTTGCTACGCGTTTTTCGTACGCATCCTATACGTGAGCGACATGTGAGGTGCCCTTCTCTTATATATTCGTACACTCCACTGTTTACATTCCTGCAATCCTTTACATAATGACACTTTTTCTGACAATTATTATTGGGGGTACCTATTTTCCCTCTCATGGAGAGACTTTCACTCTCTACTTGAATAGCTCTGTCAATATAGCGGGACCTAATTTTTCTATCACAGGTTTTAATACCTGTTTGATTTCGTCTGAAACTTTCCCTTGTACAAACATTCGAATCATAATTTATTGGGCCTCTTCTCTTTTAGCATTTTCACAACATGTTGTTATTTTACACATAAACTCCCCAATTCGGCCATTATACTTTCCAATCGATTTCCCCATTTACTCATCGGTTCTTTCTCTTTTTGTCTCATTAATGTTAGTTCTTGCACGTAATAATAAAAAGTTGTTTTTATAACATATTGATTTTCTAATTTATGCTTGATATATCCCCACGTTATTTCTACACTCTGTCTATTGCCTATATTAAGAATTCGTTTCGCATCCCCTATAATTTTAGCGATGACATATTTTAGAAGTAACGCTCTCTGTGGTTCCGTCACTAATTGATGTGCGTTTTCAACATTATCTATGAAATGATTTAATTCACTCGGCAATGAACCATCGAAACCAGGAGTAAATAATTTAAGCTATCTCCGAAATCGATGCTTTTGGACTATCCTCTAGTCTAACTTGTATTTGTTGCACTTGTTCTTGTCCTCCATTACTATTGATTGAGCTATTCAAGGGCTTTTGTACACTGAATAATGAAAAATACAAGAGCAACCTAACTCCGCAGAGTTTACCACTTACCTGGATCAATTGTCTTGTAGCAGACAGACGTTCGCGTAGGTTGGCGCCTGTTGATGAAGAAATCAATACCTCCGCCGATCACAGGTCATGGAGTCCTAGGCTTGCGTCCACCATCAACCGGAAGACTTCTGTCAACGGGTTGCGGATGAGAGGAAGGAAGTGACGCCTCGATGTCCGTCCAGAATGAACACCCTTCGTCGTCCAATAGCTTCTCAGTCTTCTAGAACTAGAGGTCTCCGTCGAGGTCTTCTAGAGCTAGAACTCAATTTCCTTAGAATCACGCTAGAGATGTCCGTCGAGGAATTCCGGATTCGATGCTCTGCTATTTACTGGGAGCTCAATTTTAGAATCACCTAGAGATGACTGTCGAGGAATTCCGGAATCGATGCTCAGCTATATACTGGATTCGGAAGCCGCCACAATGGTAAGAATTGAAAATAAGATTGAAAAAAATATAGTTGTTTGCAGATTTCACCAACCAGGTGTGTTAAACTTCCCACGGATCTGCCACCATTTTATGTTGTGTAATGTGGGTACGGTAGCGTTTGGTTGGTGGAAAAGGATAATTGTTGTAGGTTAATTCTGTAGATTGGAATATTAATTATGGTATGATAGGTAATTATGGTGATTCAGGTTACGTTGAAGTCTTGAAGAATTAAAAGATGAAGTTAGTAACAAAACAAAGTGTAGTTTTATTCAGTAAATGTGTGTCTGTCCTGGACACACATAAAATACAAAAAGCCAAGATTCTTCTCAAAGACGGTGAATATATATTCCAGCCCCTTCATAAACTTAGAGGGGGTCTAATTATTTCCGGCCGGCATTGTAAAAATGGCCACTTTCTTAGACTTGAGAATAACCATTTTTTTGTAAGTAGTCATCCTCTTCCGACATGTGTTGGGATTAGCAGTGAACTTCACCCGTCTCCAATAGTAGTTGTAAACCCGTCACACAATTTCCAACCACTCTCTTGTGTAACACATGTTTTACATTACAACGTGTAAAAAAACAACAAAAGAAGAAAATAGTAAAAATACATAGTTAATAAATATATAGCCCTTATTTATAGACCTACATCTATGTGTGTGTGTGTGTGTGTGTGTTTGTTATTTCTGAATAGGCTAACTCCAAAAATTATATTTATCAAGTTTACCAAGAAGATGAAGAGAAACCAATAATACTAGTTATGGAAGATATGTGAAGTGTTATTTTTAAGTATTTCCAAAATTATGTAGGGTCTATAAAGCTTGCCAAACTAATGAAAAAGACAGCCAGTAGATAGCGAAGGAAATAGTAATATTGAAGGTAAACAATAATTATTGTTATAAGAAAAAAACAACAGATATTCATGAGATATAAAATAAATTGCGGAAACTTTTGAAATAAAATAAATCATACGAGTATGAACAATAAATTGTATTAACTATGCACACAATGTTGCAGAAGCACGGATTGCGTGTTTATTAGTGTAAAATAATAATGAAAATCCAGGCGAGACGTTATGAAAGCAAATAGAGTCTTTTACGAGATGGGATGAAGCCCCTATATTTATAGAGGTCTGTGAACGACAAGGATGTCGGCTGACCACGCCTGACGCACCGTCACAGAGTCAGATGAACGCCGAGAAAACCGCCCAAGCTCCGTTTCGTTCTATACGAAAGCCACATGGTGTGACCGATACTCGATTTCTATGCCCCAGCGGTGAAAGACTAACCTCTTGCGTCACGGAGTTGCCATTATAAAATATTAACGAAGTACTGAAATCAATAAATTTATGAAACAGAAAAGAGCGACAACAAATGTTAACGAAATTAGACAGTAAGATGGTGCAACAATTAGTAGCAGTGACAAAAGAAACATTCAAAACATCGATAACAGTTACTGTTTGATGTTATAAATTAAATTAACACTATTCAAAGTCAAGTCACGTTAGCGGCGAAGACTAGCTTCGCCCAGATAGCTGCGCTCTGGAACTTGCTAGTGACTCCTTGGAAGCTAATTACGTATTGACTATCCAGAAGGGGTTAATCACATTAACCTATAGCCTATTTGTCGGCAATGGTGGTAATGTTCGATGAGATCATGTTGTCGGAGAGATAAGATCATGATCATCTGAGGCAGGGCATCATATACCACGCTGCCGTCAACCGAGAGTCAGAAATCAGACAGCATGGAATAAGCCACGCTACCTTAGGGAGAGTATTTAATTCATCTCTTGAGCCAGGCCATCAGTGCGGGTGGAACCTGGTGAACATGTTTCTGTGGACAGCATGTCGCTATGGCAGCCGTCCCACATTGCGTTCAAATTCATTGAAATGATTGGACATAAAGTCAAACAGTTTGCTGGCTTTATCTTAATTATGTCCATAATATAAGGAATTTGCTCAACGTTATGTAGCTCCGAGATCCTCGTGTATCGGGGAGCCGAAAAGATGATTTTGAGACATTTATTTTCAATAGTTTGAACCTTCCTTTTTTGATACTTTGCGAGAACACTCCATGCCTCACATCCGTACAGCAGCATGCTGCGGATCACTGCTTTATAGAGGGTAAGTTTGATCCTACGTGGCAATGTTCGCGACTTGATAAATGGATATAAAATAGCAATAGCTGCATTTGCTATATGTGGATTTTGAACGTAAATTTGGAGTCTAGATCAACTCCAAGATACTTGACTGAGGGTTCTAAGCGGAGTTGTTGAGTATCCAAGGTTAGCTGGATAGGGGAGAGTGTTGTGGATTTCGCGAACAGGATCGCCTTCTTTATGTTGCATTGCTGGAACCAAAGATAAATACAGGTTAGGGCATTTTGAAAAACATGGATTCTTATAGGAAGGGCTCGAAAGGTACACTGCTAGAAGAAACTGGTACCATCGGCGAATGATGCGGTATGGCTATGAGAGATAGTAGGAAGGTCTGCTACATAAATTGTATACAGTAGGGGAGATAGGACTGCACCTTGTGGTACTCCAACTAAGAGTGGCTTCAAGTCAGATTTACACACACTAACTGACACATAAAAGTGTCGGTATTAATGGTGCCTAAATTTCAATTTTATTTATTTGTACTTAAGTCCATTTATCCAAGTCCTGTAGAAAACTTTCTCAATATGAAGGAATACCGTCATGGTACTACGTTTCCTGTTGAAACCCGTTAAAATTTGGTCAATTAGTCGAGCTAGCTGGAGCGGAGTACTATGAGAATTACTAAATCCACATTGGTGATTTGATAAGACTATAATTTTGAGGCGAGCCAAAATCAATTTCTCAAAAATTTTGCCCAGCACTGGTAGCAGACTGATAGGGCGCAAGTTATCCGGTTTGAAAGGATCTTTCCCAACCTTTGTTATAGCAATGCCTTTTGCAGATTTTCAAATACTAGGAAAGTATTGGTATTTGAGACAGTATTTATATATGTGTGATAAAAGGATTAAAGGTTTGATGGCAAGATTCTTGACAGAGAGGTTAGAAATACAATCGCTGCCAGGAGCACGATGAGGATTGAGTTCCGAACTAGAGCCCGGACCTCGGAAAATTGGTTATTTTTCTTTTTGTTCAATGTCACCTGTTTGTCATTCGACATTTCAGGTATTCTTTCCTGGCAATGGCGTATTGTAACCGACTTCTGATATTGGGGGGCCTGGAAGGCGGGGATCCGCTGCCCCAATAATATGATGGGTTATGGCGATGGGTAATGGTGCGCCAGGAGAGGCCTTACACCTTAACTTAATCTAAGGAGGTGAATATGATATTGATGATAATGATGGCCAGATGATGTTCGGGGACCGTTTGGGCCTTAAAACATCCTGACCTCACCAAGAAAACTTGTTCCGAGCGGGGATCGAAGCCGGGCCCGCTGCGTGACAATGTAGCATGCTACCACGATACCACTGTGGTGGACGGAAAATTGCATATTATGTAAGTTTTTTTGAGTAGGAGTAGCAAGAATAGCAGTAACCATGTCGTTTTTCCTGAGCCTCATTAACTGGGGTTCTGAGCTCATATGGAGAGAAATGATTGACAAGATTGTTAGCGAGAACTTGAGCTTTATCCCTAGGGTAATAGGCCCAAGTACTATTATCTTCAATGGTTGCAGGACGACCAGGAGCTCTTCTTGCATTAATATGTTTTTAAATTTCCCCGGGAGAAGTTCGATCTAGTAATTTGCATTGGGACATAGAGTCTTCCCAGTGAATCTATTTAAGTTGTTGCAATCGTACCCGTACCAAATGAGCAAATCTGTTGTATAGTTGTATACGCTGGTGAGAACCAAAATGTCTGCACATTCGTAGGTAAAAGCGCTTTTCGTGTAAATAATTTTCAAGTGTGGTATCGTAGAACTTTTGTGGTGTATTGTAAGTTGTATGTTTTGTTGCAAGTGTTATAGCTGTTTTTATAGTCGCCTGAAAATTTAAAATCGTGTGTTATAGTTGTTGTGTGGACTGAACAGAAAGTGAAGGCTCAACCCATTGGTTGAGCATGCGTCTGTATTTCTGCCAGACAATTAGCGCTTTTTGTGCATAAAAAAGTCGGCGATAATAAGTAGGTTGATGTAAGCTTGAAGAGTATCGGTGTATGGTCAGAATCCAATGTATCTTCAATTGTTGTAATGTGTGAAGATATAGGAACATTCTTCGACAGTACAATATCAAGGATATCGGAAAAGGATCCATAAGCTGTGATTCGAAGACTGTATGATCCCTTGGGGCAGTGACTTCTATGTTATGAAGTTAACAGAAATTTTGCTGGATTCTACCCGAGGAATTTTGGACACGGCAGTTCCAGAAATTATATTTAGAATTAAAGTCTCCCGCTGGCAAATAGCTGCGAGAGACAGAAGTGAGAGTAGCGAGGTCGTGTCTCGTGAGTAGGCGGGTTGAAGATTTGTAGATAGAAGCTATGAAGAAATAATTGTTACGGGACGTTGGAAGTAATATTCCGGTAGCTTCAATAAATTGAAGCCGCGGAATTATGGCCAATCTGTGGCTATCGGACTTTTTTTTATACATATGGTTGTACCTCCAAGGGGACCGTCGTGCGTCGAGGCGGTCGGTACGTTAAGTGTAGTGGGTTGGGATTTGAAACCTATCTTTGGGTTTAAGATGGGTTTCGTTGAGAAGACGCATGTCTATATATTTTTGCTGCATGAATGTTTCAAGTTCATGAAGTTGTCTGGCTATTCCGTTAGCTTAAATGCCATGATATTGAGATAGAGCGCCCGGCGGTGAAATTAGCCATTGTCAATAAAACACATATTCACCAGTTTGAATAAGAACTGAAGGCTCTCCATAGGATTTTGGATTCCAATCAGCATAGGCTGATCCGGCCAATAAATGATGTAAGTCATGGAGCTTCTGTGCTCGTCCTGAGAGTGGGGAAATAGATTGAGTCTGAGCCCGTACAGTGTTTGCTTTTGTACGTAACGAAGTTTTGGGGCCAGAAGTTGCTTGGCTGAAGGATATGTCGGGTTGCACTTTTACAGATGTAAACGTACGGCGACAGACTCTAGGTGTAGGTTGTTTCGGTTGTCTGGATTTAAGGTAGGATTCTTTGGCTGCCTCATAAGCTGGGCAGCCCCGATATGAAGCTCAATGTCCTGAGCCCCGTAGTTAGCACATTTCAATTTGGTTGGGTTTGTGAGAGCCTCTGCTTTCACAGGGCATTTTTATGGCTAAGTGCACCGGCACATATAACACGACGGTGCATCAAGTTACATCCACCGGAGGTATGATTGAAATTCTGGCACCGGAAACACTGTTTCATGCCAGAACGTGGTCGACACGGTTCCACAGCAACAACCGTATACATAAGTCTGTTTAGGTAAAACATTATTTTTCCTTTTGCGGTATTTCCCAGCTCTTATATATATGCGACGTGTTGTTTTTTGGTTAATTGTTTTATAGTTTTAACTGGGAAGTCAAGAGCAAGTACTTCTGTTTTAATTTATTACACAAGTGTGGAAACTGGAATAAGTTTCAAAACCGTTCTCTGAGGAATTTCCTTTTTTAATTGAAAAGTGTAATATCTTTTATCAACACTTTGAAATAATTGTTTCAATGCAAGAAAATCTGCGGTAGCGTAGTATATGAGACATTTCCTAGTATTAATCACTTTTAGGCCTCCTTTAATAGGAGTTTTCTATTCTTTATTCATTTTGAATAGGTCGCACTGCGATTGGCGGGGGCCTTTGTTCTTTAGTAGTTATGGAGTTCTGATCCGTAGTTTCAGGAATCTTATTGGTGGACGCACGAGGGGATTTTGCGGTAGTTGTCACTGTGAACATTTTTTTGGTTTGGTACCGGATGGCCCAGCTATGGAGACTTCAGTGGTTAACTCTAAATCATCTAGCACCGAAAATGTATTCTGAGTAGCCATCACAGGAGTCGCGGCTTGAGTGGGGATTGTTGTCTCTGGCAGGTTAGATGTCATTTTAATGTTTGTTTTCTTCATTATTTTCAGAAAGCTTGCTTTTTGATTCAAAATCCTTCGATGAAAGGAAAATTGTATAAGTGGAAAGAAATTTGACGTTCCTATCGGAAGTTCAAATGACCTAACGATTATCGCACTGACTCACAGAGTCAAATATCCGGGGTTCGACTACCGGTTCGAACGTAATTTTTCTTTCTAAAAATTAAACGATTACTGTTACTTCATGAAGACAGATAATAAATAGCTTTCAAAGATTTTTGGGTACTCCACCTTCTCATTACTGTTTATCCTACGAATCTTTACTTGGCCAGACGTAATCAGAAGGCCTAGTAGGTTCATCAATATTGTTTAATTTCGTTTCAATTGTTTTTCGTTTATTTTACATCTATTCTTTTACTAAAGCAAACGGATTTTAGTTTCGAAATTTCTTAAGACAAATGGATATGACTATGTCACACCGTATGTTCTCATGTCTCACATTAATCTAAGAATATTTACTTACTTACTTACTCACTGGCACTAACGAACCCGTAGGTTCATGGCCGCACGGACATAAGCTCCCCATACATCCCTATCCTGAGCTAATGCTTTCCAATCATTCCCTGTATAATCTACTTCCCTCAAATCATAGTTAATGTTATTCTCCCACCTCATTCTTGGTCTACCAACTGGGCGTTTTCCCTCTGGCTTTCCTACAAGAAGCTTCCATGCAAGTCTTTCATTCCCCATACGTGCAACATGTCCTGCCCATCGCAGTCTACGAGACTTAACTGTTCTTATTATATCTGGCTTCCTATAAAGACCATGTAGTTCATTGTTATGTAGTCTTCTCCATTCACCTGTCTGTTCATCTCTCTTTGGTCCAAATATTTTCCTAAGTACTTTATTCTCAAATACTTGTAATCTCCTTCCCTCTCATAAAGTAAGAGTCCATGTTTCGCACCCATATATAATATAACTGGTAGAATAATAGTTTTATATATTTTCAGTTTAATGTTTTTTGAAAGGAGTTGGGACATCAAGAGTCTCTGCAATGCATAATAGCACGCATTTCCAGAATTGAGCCTATGTTTAATTTATTTGTGCATCTCATTCCTATTTGTGATCATTGTTCCCAGGTATTTGAATTCAGACACTTCCTCAAAATTTCCCTCATTTGTCATTAGCTGTCAATTTCCATTATATAATGAATTTCTACGTGTGACCATATATTTAGTTTTATTGATATTTACTTCCAGTCCTAATTTCTTAGTGTTACTCAATAGTGTGTGCGTGTTGTCCTTTAGCATCTCCTCGCTATCGGCCAACAATACTACATCATCAGCATAAACTAACAGCTTATTAATACCATTTAGTTGTAAGCCTTCCTCATTCTCTAAGGATTTAATGGCTTGCTCTAGTACGAAATTAAATAGTAGAGGAGATAGTGCATCTCCTTGCTTCAACCCATTCTGGATTTCAAAAGTGTCTGAAAACTGTTTGCCTACACGCACCCTACTCTTTGAGCCATTTAGACACATTCGTATAAGTCTAACTAACTTTTTAGGAATTCCGAACTCCAGCAGGATACTATATAACTTCTCCCTCTTAATTGAATCATATGCTTTTTTGAAGTCTACATATAGTTGATGTACAGTACCATTATATTCCCATTTCTTTTCTAAAATCTGTCTTATACTAAAAATCTGATCTGTTGTAGACCTGTTTCTTCTAAATTCACATTGATGATCTCCTAGAATCTCATCAATATAGGGAGTAAGTCTGTTTACTAATATATTTGTTAGAATTTTGTACGAAGTTGAAAGTAATGAGATGCCCCTGTAGTTGTTGCAGTCAGTTTTATCTCCTTTCTTATAAATTGGTACGATAATTGACTTCTTCCATTCATCTGGAAGAGCTTCTTTTTCCCAAATCATACTAAGCAACCAGCGTACCTTGTACATCAATTTTTCTCCCCCTGATTTTATCAGTTCTGCTGGGATCTCATCTGAACCTGATGCTTTATACATCTTCAATTTTTCAATCACCATTTCAACCTCTAATGCACTTGGCTCTGCGACTTGCATTTCTGCTGTCTGTAAATTATCCTCCTCAATGTCCTGTTCTGTATGTACATTTAATAGCTGATTAAAGTAACTTTTCCATCTATTTAATATATTCCTGGAATCTGCAGTCATATCCCCATTTTCATTCCGAATTATGTTTATTCTAGCCTGAAACTCTTTCTTCTCTACTAATTCCCTGATATAATTCTCTAATGTTCCTATTTTTTGCATTCATTTCAAGATCATTAATCTTCTCTCTCAAATATTCCCTCTTTTTACTCTTTAGTAGCTTGGTGGTTTCCCGTCTAATACTACCCAATTGCTCTAAATTTACCTCATTTGTCTCATGTAACCATTTCATTTTTGCTAGCTTTCTTTTCTTTACAATGTCGGCATATTCCTCATCAAACCATTTCTTGTTTTGCCTCTTTTTTAAACAACCAATGCTTTCTGATGCTGACAATTTAATAGTATCTCTTATAGCCTCCCATTCTTTATTTATATCAGTTTCTTCTTCGTTTGCCACATTGTCATCGGAAGATCCCAGTACTTCAAATCTATTAGCAATTTTGATTTGGTATTCTTGCCGCATTTCATCATTTTTCAAGTTTTTTAATTCAAATTTTACAGAATCATCTGTAGCGTTTCTTCCTCTCATAAGCGATACCCGTTGACTGATTTTCACTCTGACCAGATGATGATCCGAATTGCAGTCTGTCCCTCTAACTGATTTAACATCAATGATGCTACTGTGCCAGCGTTTATCCACTAATACATGATGTATCTGGTTACGAGTTTCTCCATCTGGGGACGTCCAAGTGTATTTATGAATATCCTTATGCTGAAATGTTTGTGATATTAACAATGAGATTTCTTTGATGTGGACAAATGTGACTAATCTAACCCCGTTGTCGTTACTAATCTTCATGAAGACTGCATTTGCCTATTGTTGTTGGTTAAATATATCTTACAGCCCCACTTTTGCATTAAAAAATCATAAGACAATTTTAATATGATATCGTGAAAGGCTATCAAATACGCATTCTAATTCTTCATTTATCTTGTCATCTTTATCTTCTGTGGGGGTATGTACATTTACAATTATAAAATCATGTTGTTTACCCTTTAGAATTATGTATGAGATCCTATCACTAACAAACTTAAATATTCTCGGATTAGCGGATAGGATTCTCCTTCTGACCTAAAAAACCCGTTCCAAATGCAGGTCTTTCTGCACCCCCGTAATATAATGCAAAGCTTCCTGATTCCTGACTACCTTCTCCTGGCCACCTAACATCCTATAAAGCGACTATATCCAAGGGCAATTTATCTAGTTCCCGTGTTAATATCTCTAGTGCCCCGCTATTGTATAAAGTCCTAACAATCCATGTCCCTGTGTTTGAGCCTTTGGCATGGATTCCCTGAAGTAGTCCCCGCCCGGAGAACCGAATGGGGGACTATTTGACCTCCGGATAACTTTACCCCAGTTGAACCCATGTCCGCATTTCTCGACGGTTCTATTTTTACGGTGAAAGAAAATCACCTTTCTCTTTGAACAGCAATACATTCAAAATAACACATTGTAGTGCACAGTCACTCCTGTCCCACTTCTCAGAATTCCAAACTATATTTTCAACACTAAATCTGCATGCCATTTTAATTTCTGAAACATGGCTGAAAAATACCCTTCCTTCTTCTCTTGTAAACATGCAAAATTACACCTTGATTAGGAATGACAGATTCGGGAAAAATGGAGGCGGCGTGGCGATGTATATACGTTCCGACCTACAACCGGAAAATTGTAATCCCATTCGCCTAGTGAATACTCGTCTCGACCCGAATACCTATTTATAGAAATTAGAGTGAAAATGCAGAAATGTTTATTAGGAGTAGTTTATAAGCCCCCAAATGTTCGGTCACCTGCATGACATTGAAACAGTTCTCCAAAATCTGATACCATCTTATGAACATGTATTATGTACTAGGAGACTTTCAATACTAACCTATTAGCCACAAATTCTTACAAACACTATAAAACTACAGACAATGTTCCAGTCATGCAATATGACAATACTTCCTTTCAGAACCTACCCATCATACTAGGTATTCTGACACACTACTAGATTTAATTATAACAAATAATCCTCAAAAAGGTATAAACTAGTGGACAGATAGAAGCTCCAGGCATCTCTGCACATGACTTACTCTACATTGAGTTATTCACTCCTTTGCTCTAAACGTAGACCTAGACTTGTAACATACAGAGACTTGAACCATATACATTATGCGCAATTAATTGATGACGCTGCAAAACTACCTTGGAACAACATATGGACACTTAGAACTGTAGACAGAAGGAAAGTTGATTGAAAATTTTGAAAAAATGACATGATTTTACAATTGTATGACAAACACGCACCTATCAAGACTAGACGTATAAACAGACCACCTGCACCCTGGATGTCTGATAATATCCGCTTGCTTATGACTGAGAGAGACGTAACATTCAGGAGATACAGGAGGAACAAAGAACTGACAGACTTACAGACATACAAACATCTGAGGAATAAAGTCAACCAAACTATAAGGAATGCAAAACTAAGATATGCCCATACTATTATTACACAATCTATGTCCAACTCAGCTGACATGTGGAAAAATTTAAAATCAATAGGACTCTGTCAAAATAAACTACAGGTAGAAACAGCTGACCTACCACTAGAAGATGAGTTGAATGACCATTTCACCCGCCTCCCTTCTGACAACACCTCACAACACAAACAACAGACAATAGATGAACTAATGTCATATTCCCAACCTACCCGAGACAAATTCTATTTTTCCTATATCTCACCTGATGACGCCAAAAGAGCAGTATTACGTATTAAATCTAAAGCACAAGGAATAGACAATATAACAATAACTCTCCTGCAAAAAATAATAGACATTATTCTCCCAACAATAACCCACATTTTTAATGCCTCTATAATGACCGGGACTTATCCCAGACTCTGGAAAATGGCTCTAGTTCGTCCTACACCGAAATCAAACACTCCCACAACACTCGATGATTATAGACCAATTAGTATTCTTCCCTGTTTATCTAAAGCACTGGAACACATAATACACTCACAGTTAACAGACTACCTCACCACACACGACTTACTTGATGAACATCAGTCTGGTTTTAGAACAGGACATCACACAAGTACTGCACTACTTGACATTGTAGAGGACATAAGAGACTCAATGGACAAAAGCAAACTCACCGCAATAATCCTACTCGACTACAGCAAAGCCTTTGACACAGTAGATATAGACTTAATGCTAGCGAGACTAAAGACACTACATCTGTCGGAAAACTGCCTTGATTGGTTTGCATCTTACCTCACTAATCGCCAGCAATCAGTTTCTGTTAATAATCGCATTTCTTCCTGGCGCTTGGTGAGGAAAGGGTACCTCAAGGCGGCGTCCTCGCTCCTCTTCTCTTCTTGATTTATATTAATGACGTGACCAAGAAACTACAAAACTGCAAGCATCATCTTTACGCCGACGACCTGCAGATTTACACACACTTTAGGCCTGACGAAATTAATGAATATATTGACAAAGTAAACACTGACCTCAGGCATATATATTTATGGTCCAGACAATATGGGCTGAAACTAAATGTAAACAAAACGCAAGCAATAATTATCGGACATCCAAGGCTATTACACCTCATAAACAATGGCAATATGCCGGCTGTCATATTAGATAATCAACAAATTCCTTATACCGACGTCGTTAAAAACTTGGGATTTCACTTAGATTCTAATTTAAAATGGCATGAGCAAGTAAAACAAACATCTAAAAGGATCTTCTCCATAATGCATTCCCTAAAGCGACTTAAACATTTTCTTCCTACAACTCTTAAAAGAATTTTAATCCAAACTTTAGTGATGCCGCATTTTGACTACTGTGACGTTCTACTAACTGACATAAGTGACGGATTGTCGGACAAACTGCAGCGTGTCCATAATATGTGTATCAGATTCATATTTAATGTTCGAAAATACGATCACATTTCTCCATTATTCCACGAATTGTCATGGCTACATCTAAAAGAGAGAAGAAAATCGCACTGTCTAATTCTCCTATTTAAGATCCTACATACCTCGATTCCCAATTATTTATCATCCCGTTTCCAGTATCTATCCTCAAACCATAACCTAAACACAAGATCACAACATAGTCTCCTACTTAATATACCGCAACATAGGACACCACATCACTCCATGTCATATACCATCTCCAATTCTCGCAACTGGAATTCCCTACCACAAGAAATAAGGGGCTGCCGGACATTGGCATCTTTTAAAAGAAATCTAAATTTATATTTGCTCTAAACTCGACTTCATTATTATCCAGAGTAAGATATATATATATATATATATATATATATATATTAATTGGTGTTTCCCGTATAATGTATCATATTTATATTATTATTATTATTATTATTATTATTATTATTATTATTATTATTAATATTATTATTATTATTATTATTATCGTATCATTATTGTTATTACCCTATAAAATGTTGTTTGTACATGACATTTACATTGCTACATTTATTGTATCTTTAATTGTTTATAATTAGTATAGTGTATATCTATATTTGTCGAATATTTATTTGTATTTGTGCTGGTTGAGTGGAAGAGAGGGCCTTATGGCTTTAACTCTGCCAGAATAAATAAAGTATTATTATTATTATTATTACTCTTTCGAACAAGGTTATTTTTTCGTCTGGCTTATCACCTTCGACCAGTCCGGCATGGGTAAGCCTATCGGCAGCAATGCTACCGCCGGCATAGCTCTCAGGATCATGTAAGCACGCAAGCCACTCCACCACGACAAGGTAAAGATACCATGGAGGGATCTAAGAATATTTATGGAGGAAAATTTAAATTGAAATAAAAAAAAATTACAAATGGACAACATTCTGCAAAAGGAACCAAGCCACAAATTAACGGAACTGAGAAAAAATCAACAAGAAAAATAACAAATAAAAATAAATATTTACTTATTACTTAAACTAACAGAATATCTTAAGAGCCTCTATTTTATGAGATAGAGAAATGTGGGATATTTTGTCAGTGTTTTCTTAGTTATTTGATATATGGCATAAGAATGCGGAGGTATTTTTTTTTGGCAGGACAAGAGCGATATAACTCATAAACTTTTAATTTGAGGGTACATTCCTTTTTTTGCAGAATGTGGTCCAAATATACAAATATATGATAGCAAACATTTTTCTCAATAAGTCATTCATGAAATCACATACTTTTTTTTTTCAATTTACTCTAATGAAAATGTTAATCGAAAACACATGCAATACCCCATATTGATTATTGTGTTACTCTTTTATAATCCTGTATTTCTACCCAATAACTTCCACGTGTTCATAATTATTTGCGAATGTTATATTTGTGATATTCTCAGATTTTACCACGTTGCACCGTGCCTGGTTCAATTGTCATGGCATCGTCTACGAGAGAGTAGAACCGTTGATTCCTTATCCCTTCTCTATAAAATACTACACTCATCATCGCTTAATTACTTATCTTCGTTAAACATTCAGATACGCATAATTTCGGCACTTGACCCCATCAGTACATTATATCCCTCCTCACACTACTTCTTACGGTGTTTTAAAATTTAATTTGCCAGAACGTGGAATTATTTTTTACCCGATCTCAGAGACTGTCAATCTATAACATCTTTAAAAAATAAAATAAAAATAAACTGAATATTTTAATAACTAACGGTAACACCTCACTAATGGTATTTTTTTTAACAATTGAAGCGTGGAAATTTCAATGTCCCACGTTTAAAAGAATGTTCTTATTCCATGTACCAACGCGAGTAATATGTGAAGGTACCATATACTCTTTACTGTTATAACAGTTTATATACCCGTGGCTCCATATTCTAATCCACGCACTTTGGTCTTGGTTTAAGGTGAATGGATGGACCACATCAATATAATGGATAATAATAGAATTCGGAAACAAATCCTTCATTACTAACCACTAGGACCGAAGAAATGCAGGAAGATCCAGTAATAGATGGACAGACCAGCATGAGATCGGAACAGACCTTAAGGTCTAATCCTTGATGCTGATGATGATGATAAAATGTGGCATATCTGTAGCATATTCCAGTTCTGGCAAGATCTTACTACAATATGTGTTTTTAAGATACTGGGCTGTTAATGTTGCGAAATTTAAAATTTCATTTAAGGACATGAAATTTAATTCTAAATTATGTTGTTAGATATACAGCAGGATGACTCTAAGGGATTGTTCTACACTGCGGTCAACTCGTACAAACTTGGAGTAGAGTAACAGTATATGTAGACTATATAGTGATGTAAACCAATGTATAGTAAAAGCGGAAGTTACGATAACCACAGATAAATTCTTCGATTTCCGGTTAATGGAGGGCCCCGGCATGCTTTGTGTTCTGAGTCAGTCACCGCAGCGGAAGGGACATGGCGGTTTCGCCATTGATTTTAAATAAGTTGATTAGTATTTTATGTAAAGACTCACTTTAAAAATTCAGGTCTCTAGCGTCACAATTAAAATATGGACATAAAAAGTCGACAATTTTGGATAAAGGCCTCTTTTTATTTTTATGTTCCTTGCCTCTAGTCCCGAGGATCGCGGATTCAAACCCCGCTTGGTTCGGTTAATTTTTGGGATGGAAAAATCCAAGTGACATATCCACGGGAGAGACTTCAAGCCGCGAGTCCCGAGTCGGAAGATTTCCTGGTTCGTAAAATAACTTCAAGAATAAATTAGTGCCTCTGATCAAAATTTACCCGGACTTTCCCATACAAGTAATATCTTTTTGCCTACTAGATGTCTCATTGAGGCGATGTGGTGACCACATGTCATTCACTGACATATGGCGAAAAAGTAAGCGTCAATAAATTAGCGTGGTCAATAAATTCCTCACTAAGTGAGCACTCATGTCTCGTAGAGGAACATATGGTTTTATACATACCTCTTTTCTTAGGCTTAAGGTCTTTTTACATGACGCAAATCTACTTTCACAGTATCCAAGGGCTTATTTCCCATCCAATGGAAGCCTTACTCCGGATTTTCACACCCTTAAAAACACACCGACCTTGCCCTGATATGAACTCGCGAACGTAGGAACCAGAGGGTAGCATAGTAACTTAGACGTCCACTGGAACTAACGCTTTTGAATCACAAGGTAATATCTGTGGAATACTATAACGATCTCACTTGTATTCCCAGGAAACTTTAAACATACCGCAGTAATGTAAAATTGTAGGCTTTCACGACTGGAAGACCAACTAATACCGTAGTAATTCTAACGTCAATCAAGTTTCGAAGAAATTCATGACGATTGTTACACTGGTTTACGTCATTTTTCTTTTCTTGTAAATGTATTATAAGAAGTCTTTTTCTTCTACTTGCAGAATAAACAAATGACTGCAATATAAGAAGATTTTTTTCTTCTACTTACAGAATAATGGAATGTATGTATATACTCACTGCCGTTGGCGACACATCCATAGATGGAGATATTCTTTTGCGTCTGATCAGGCAGCTCCAGAAACATGTTGCAGAAACAGATGAGCAGGTGAGTTCCCAGAATAAACACATGTGCATTCAACCAGATATACACCCACTGGGACTTGTCCTGTAACACATTACTTTGATTAGGTTTTTAATTTTTCAATTTGATAAAGTCTAGGAATTTGGAATATAATCATACATAGGCTTACAATAAGCTGCGATGCGAAATCAGGATATCCACAAACATAGGCATAGAACAGGGGATCCAGCCGGCTGCTGGTCTCAGATTAACATGTATTAACCACAGAGGTTGACGATCATCCGACAGTATACGGTCAGAATGTGGGGACTCCAGTCGTTATAGCTTTATTATAGGTTTTATTAACTTGTAATGTTTACTTACTGTAGCTACCCAAATACTTCACCAAGCTGGGCGGACACGTGCCTCATACTGGCCGAAATTCGATGAGAAATTTCATCCCTCAGCGAGACTTGAACAGATACCATAGTTCTGCACCAAGTCACCATGCTTTAAACCGTTCGGCTACAGCGCGGAACAGTAGTAATGTATAGTCATTAAATGTTCCAATTTAAAATTGTTTAAATATGGAATATTTTCATACTTAATCTTACAATTTCAACGCTGTGTTACGGTCACCTTTATCCCCAGAATATAAATCTGGTACTCATTTCTGTTTGAGGTTGAGTCGACCAAGAGCCATGCCGCCGCCAGAGAGTTTAGACCAGTTAAAACTCCTGATACACCGATATTTGAACTCTCAACCTTCCGATTTGTAACGAATCACACTACTGTGTACCCCCATCTATTCATTAGGACCAGTATATAACGTGAAGATGAATAGTTCAACAGTTTGTTCATTTAATGAAAGTCATCGTAAGAGTTTTTTTGTATGATTTATTTAAAATTGAAAGTGTGAGAAAGGTACTAGTACTCTCTATCTGTTTTATTTATTTAGGAATATTCCACAATACAGTGTTTCTCCTTCAACCCAAAGTGATTTGTCGCCAGATGTTCCTGTCTAAAGCATCTTCTTCCCTCAGATTTCTAGCTTCCATACTTCTCTTCATTCATCTATCGTTCTCTATCCATCCATCCATCTCCCTACCTTATCAATGTTAGATTTGTAATTTTGTGGTGTGCTCATTACCTGAACTATTCAAGATAGGTTGATAACATGTTTTCTGCTTTCCGAAACAGCCTTTATTTTGCTGTTAAAACAATTTGAAAGAATTTGATCCACACATTTTTGATAAGGAATTTTTTTTCACATTCGAATTTTTGAAAAATTTTCATAACGTTTGATTTTTTTGTGACTAAATTATGAATCACAAATTATTTAAAATTGTTTTAATAGCTAAATATAGGCTGTTTCTGAAAGGAGTAAAATTTTTATTTATGAAAATATTTAAAACTTTACCCATTTTAATGACTATATACAGGGCAAGTCAAAATGTTGTGCAGGTTTTCAGAAATTTATTATGTGAAATGTAATGAACATATAATATTGTGAGACATATTGTATGAAAGGTAAACTCTCAAAGTTTTTTTTAAATATTCACAGATGTTCTATGTGAGCGCCTTTTGTTACACGACAGATGTCAAGCCGATATTCAATCTCCTGCCAAACTTTCTGTAGCAGTCCGCGGTCGATATCAGCAATGGCTGCTGTGATGCGGGCACGCAGTTCATGCAGTGTTGTTGGAAGTGGTGGTACGTAAACATGATCCTTTACAAGACCCCACATGAAGAAATCACACGGGGTTAGATCGGGTGAACGAGGTGGCCAATGAATGAGTTGTTGATCACCCTGAGATGCACGGCCTATCCAGCGTTGTGGTAAAGCCGTATTCAAATGGTCTCGAACACTGCCATGGTAATGTGGAGGGGCACCATCCAACTGCAGAATGAAATCTGGACTATCCGCTTCAAGCTGCGGAAGGAGCCATTGTTGTAGCATATCAAGGAAAACATGTCCGTTCACAGTACGTTCATGAAAGAAAAAGGGCCAATAAACCTTTGCATGGGAAATGGCACAAAAGACATTCACTTTCGGAGAATCGCGTTGATGTTCCAGAGTTGCATGGGGGTTACCAGTTCCCCAAATCCTTACATTGTGTCTATTCACTTTTCCTGAAAGGTGGAAAGTCGCTTCATCACTGTAAACTACCCTCTCATGGAACTCATTCTCTTCCATTAATGCGAGAAAATCAACACAGAAGGACGACATCTAGACCCTGCCATCCACCCCTTGGGATACCTCGGTCGTCATGACCATACTCCCAAGTCCTAGTTCTAGTCCTCCCTAATCTAATCTCGCGTCTACGTTCAAGTTCTCGGTCCTTTAACCAACACTCCAGGGAGAGAGTGTTGGAGTTTTGCACTTCTGGGCAATTGATGAGCTACATAGTACATCAGGTCACTCAATCCTGACGACCCCACAGTTGGTCCACGGGCTCCATGAGCCTAGCCGGGAGGACTGCTGTCGCAGATCCACCGACCATTCCCCTGTTCTGCCTCCAGGGACGTGTCCTGCAGCCGTTGTGAGACCGGCTAGGGCTACAAGCCCAACAGTATGAGACTTTTAGTACATCCAGGTGCTCATCTCCTGGCGACCCCACAGTTTGTCGACGGGCCCGTAGGCCAAGCCAGGAACCAGTACAGTAGCTCCCCGCTGGACTGGTCCGAGCCGAGCCCTGGTGTGCCCCCAGGGACGCCTTCTGCAGCTGTTGTGGGCCAGCACGGAGCTCGCAAGCTCCAACAGATGAGCAATAGTACGACAAGGCGCTCAACTCTTGCCTACCCCACTAATGGTTCACGAGTCCCTTGGACTTAACCGGGAGGACTGTCTAGCAGATCCACCGATCTTTCCCCCAGTGCACCAGCTGGGGACGTGTTTGGTTGCTGAAGTGGGTCCAGCCTGAGCTATAGTACGTCAGGTCGCTCAACTCCTGACGACCTCACAGATTGTCCTTGGGTCACTCGGTTCCAGAGTCGGCGCTAAGTCCCTACTCCAAAGACCGCGCTTCCTCCTTTCCCGAGCTTATCGACCTGGTGGTAATTCCCAGCATTACGCCCGGTATTGTCCCAACCAGCCCGTTCGCAAGACTAAGCCTAGTCGTGCCGCTGCTGTGAGTCAGCCCACTGAGCAATGTAGGCTCCAGGGAGCTCATCGCCCATGGTGCCCCCACAAAGGTCCTCGGGATAAACCAAGAGAAGGGAGCGGGCTGAACTCCACAATCTCCCACCGCTTCGCCACGGCGGCCGCTGATCCCGTTGTGGGCACGGGGCGATTGAGCTTTAGTACAACAGGGCGCTCCTCTCCTGTTGACCCCACTTATGGTCCGCGAGTCCATCGGACTTGGAAGGGAGGACTGACTAGCAGATCCACCGACCTTTTCCCCACTACGCCACCGAGGGGACGCGATTTGCTGCTGAAGTGAGACAGCACGAGCTATGTAGTGCATCAGGTCGCTCGAGTCCTGACGACCTCACAAATGGCCCGCGGGTCCGGTCTGGACCTAGCCGGGAGGAGTGCAAGCAAACCACCGACCGTTCCCCTATCCGCCGCCCGGGGACGCTCGCAAAGCATAATCGGCGGGTTTTAAGGCTTGAACCAGTTGCAAGTGGTAGGGTTTCATCTGTAAACGTTTCCGGAGAATCCGCCATACAGTTTTCTGTGGTAGTTGAAGTTCTGTCGCTCCCCGGTAGGTGGATTTCTGTGGACTCCGCACGAAGCATGTGCGAACGCGTTCGACTGTCTCTTCACTCGTCGACGGACGGCCAGTCGATTTTCGTTTACAGATGCAGCCTGAATCCCTAAATTGTGTGTACCACTTACGAATGGATCTCCCATCCGGCGGGTCTTTATCGTATCTGGTACGGAAATGTCGTTGAACACTAGTCACAGAGTTGTTTACATGGTAATCAAGCACACAGAAAGACTTCTGATCCCCAGTCAACGCCATTTTCCTTTACTGCTCTGCTGTTGACATCTTGCGGGTGAACGCGGAACTTTAGAAGTGGACAACTAAACTTTGAGAGTTTACCTTTCATACAATATGTCTCACGATATTATATGTTCATTACATTTCACATAATAAATTTCTGAAAACCTGCACAACATTTTGACTTGCCCTGTACTAGGCCTACTAATTGTTCCGCGCCATAGCCGAGCGGTGTAAAGCCTGATGACTTGGTGCAGGGCTACGGTATTTGCGCTATTCGAGTTTCAATGAGGGAAGAAATTTCTCAAGGAATTTCGGCCAGTATGGGACAGGTGTCCTCCCAGCATCGTGAAAAATATAGGTGTCTGCAATAAGTATAATTGAATGTTAATAAAACCTTCTATAACGGCTGGGGCCAAGACGTTCTGACCCTATATTATCGAATGATCTTCTACCTCTGTGATTAATACATGTTAAACTGAGGCTAGTAGCCAGCTGGTAGCCCAAGGGCATAATAGGCCCGTCGCGCTATCCAGTTTTAGTTTATACAGTATATTAACAATCATAATAGACCTTAATACATTAAGATTACTCATAGAGGATTGTGGCTTACTTTTGTCACACCGGAAGTGGAAAAATGATAAATACAATTTTATGTTAGTGTTTAATGAATTTTTAACGCAAACTAATAGTCATTTTAAATCAAAATATGTTCTTGAATTCAGTGTTGCAATACAATGAGTTTCTATTTGACGATCCCCAAGACAATTTGGCGTCCTATGCCAGGAGTTTACCTGCATAAATTGAAAAAAAAATCTAAAATAAAAAAACACTAATTATTGTAGCACTACGTGAATAATTACCTGAGAATATATATATATATTGATTATTTTCTCGATAATTACCTTGAAATAAAATGAAAGTTGAGGCAAATAATATTGTAATTTATCTATTCTTAATTAACTCATGTAGACGGGCTCAACTAAAAATTAAATTACGCTGTCCAGGAGGTTTCAGGGTCGTTACAGCCAACCCTCCGAACTTGAGTAAATGTCAAATAAGATATTTCCTGTCATTTTAAAACCAACATGGGTCGACTTCATTTGGTTTATAACCGTATCTAATGTTAGCCATGTCCCTTTTGTATAAAAATCCTACCGGCCAGACAAGGAAGTGACCCTTGGCTGAATTTAGAACAATAATATTTTCTTAAATTATGAGAACGGTCGCAAATGTCTCGCATCGAGAATAATTACGGTCATTCTTTTCGGTGCCGGGGATCGGCCCCCCCATGGAGCTGGACAGTCACAGAGTCGATGCCCATTTGTGTTATTTAAATTGATGACCGACTTCTCATTAGTGGACCTAACGGGTGCAACACAATTAGTTACCCCAGAGCCATTAGATAAAACCTCACATTGGAACGGGGAGACCAATAGCGTATCCTAGATTCAGTTTAAGTAGAGTAGGGGAAGACACTTCCAATCTTATATAATAATTAATTTTGGTAACATGTTTAAGGGTGGTGACAATGTTAATATACGCCCTTTTTACACGCTTTATATTAGCTTGACCTGTATCTATCTATCTATCCATCCGTCCATCCATCCATCCATATATCCATCCATCCATCCATCCATCCATCCATCCATCCATCCGTCCATCCGTCCAACCGTCCGTCCATCCGTCCATCCAACCATCCGTCCGTCCGTCCATCCGTCCGTCCATCCGTCCGTCCGTCCATCCGTCCACCCATCCATCCGTCCGTCCGTCCATCCGTCCGTCCGTCCATCCGTCCGTCCGTCCGTCCATCCGTCCGTCCGTCCGTCCATCCGTCCATTCATCCATCCATCCATCCATCCATCCATCCATCCATCCATCCATCCATCCATCCACCACGTAACGGAATCTTTCAACGCGATTTTCACCCACTTAAAATCATTGGTTCGACTTGAAACTCTGTATACTTGTAAAAGACCCGTGACAATGCAATAATTTCATATTTTGTTTCTAAAATCATGGCCAGAATCATCATAAAATCAAAAAAGTGTCTTTATATCTCTGTAGAGGAATTTTTGAATACGATTTTCACCCACTTAGAAACATTGGATCGACTTGAAACTTTGTATACGTGTAAAGGACCCGTGATAATAAATTTCATATTTATTTCCTAAAATCCTGGCCAGAATCATCAGAAAATCTTATCTGTAAAATATTAAAACTAAAAAATAAAGAATAAGTAATAGTTAAAAAACTAATACAACACGCTTTATTAGAAAACAGAAATAAAAAAAATGAAAAAAAAATTAATTTCCAACACGCTTGGGATAATTAATTTTACCATTAAAAGCGTGGGCTGCTTTTTATGATTCTTACATTTTCTTCTTAGAGACTCTACTTTTACCAATATCTGTTTATTATCAGGTATGTTAATTGATATAGAGCACCCCACGCTTTTGATGGTAAAATTATGTATCCCAAGCGTGTTGGAAATTAAAATTATTTTTCATTTTTTTAGTTAGGTCTTCTAATAAAGCGTGTTGTATTAGTTTTTAAAGGTATTATTTATAAATATATATAATGAATGTTTACCCAACCAGAATATTGGTTTTGGAACTTATTTTCGTACGAACGAGTATGGATATTATGCCTAGTAATGAAATATATAACATTACGTAAGACTCCCGAGCGAGGCCACTTCTGTGAGTCTCGCGAGAGTGCGAACCGATCGTCAGTTCTCGGCCAGCAACATATTGGCCGCTTAGGAAAGTTATAGGCCGGAAATTATCAGTCAATTGAAGTGAATAAATAAATATAAGTAATTATCAATATCATTAGTGTGCTGATTGCGATTCAGGCAATCTGTTAAATTCGTATGATAAATCCACGACGCATATTTAAATAGGTCCACTGATGACCCACTATTAAATTAATAACTTCAAAGCGCGATAAATTCGCTGAATCATATTATTCTAATAGGTCCATTGCAGACCGCGGCTACTAGCAGTTTAATTCCGGAGGGAAAATTCCAAGACTGCGTACAGTGTGTGTAACTACTGTAATAATTGATTGCCCGTGTGCTTCAAGTGGTTAATAAATATATAATATTGATACTAGTGTATATTGGAAAGCCTCCAAATGTACTTATATTCTTTGGTTCGTTCCTCGCCTTCCCACGACGAAATTCCATTCCCTGAGATTAAGAACCTTTGTCTACCGCTGTTTTCGGGCCATAAAGTTGAGATAAAATTAACATAAAATCGTCATATTTACTATTGAAAATACAGCATGCATTAGTCATTGTTCAAATGGATTAAGGCGCCAGAATATCCAATAAACTGTAAACTGATGGTACTAGAACTATTAACGAGTGAATAAATATGTGTAGACTATAAAAACCGAAATCTGATAGCGGAAACTTTGTTATTAAATTGCCTAACATGACGCTAGCAGTCACCTTTTCTCCGTTACAAAATTTACAGACATCCTCCTGGCACCACACAATTTACTCTGTATATGGAATATATGCATCTTCATATACACGTATCATATTAATAGCCTATTTGTATTGTGCAACCAGTACACTAATAAGTCCTGCACTCGATTGATTATTTCCTGTTCTTTAAGAAAGCCTGTTTCTTCATTACTCAGTAGCATTGTCTTTACTGACATTGATACGATCCTGTTATTTATCGTTCTAAGGTATTATTTTTGTTCATATTACAATAGTCTACCTTATACTAACTTACTTCCTCTGCAAAGTCAAAACCTTTCTAGAATCGTAGTTGTGCTCTATTTTTCAACAATTCGAATTCTATAATCTGCTATTCCGTTGACAATTTTGTGAACAAATGATGAAACATCTACTTTGTACAGTTTGTCAGGTAAAAAAGAATACAGAAATAATATATCTTCATTTTAGGATGTTTCATTAATAGTTCAATATTTCTTGCGTTCAAGATTTCAACCTTTGTCAATAACAAATAATACTAATTATTACGAAGTCTCTATTAATATTAGAAACTCTTCAACTTTTTTTCCATGGCTTAACCTCTCCTTTGCGATTCACGCCTCACAGCCCCTATGGGGATAAACAGGGCGGATTTTAAAACACAAGATCACATAATTTTATGAACTTACAATGACTCCGAGATTTGTCCCGCTTTTGAGTGATTGGCTTAAGGTCATGGTTATCTCCAAACATTTAGCTTATTGGAATACGGATTATTTATATAGTTCCTGACTAATATTTCAACCCATAATTTGTTAAAATGTTAAAGCTGGAATGATCCCTCCATGGTATCTTTACCTTGTCGTGGTGGAGTGGCTTGCGTGCTTAAATGATCCTGAGAGCTATGCCGGCGGTAGCATCGCTACCGATAGGGTTACCCATGCCGGACTGCTCGAAGGTGATAAGCCAGAACGAAAAAATGCCTTGGTCGAAAGAGTGACGATCTTTCACCGTAAAAATACAACCGTCAAGAAATGCAGACATGGGTTCAACTGGGGTAACATTTTCCGGAGGTCAAATAATCCCCCATTCCGTTCTTCGGGTGGGGACTACTTCAGGGAACCCATGCCAAAAGCTCAAACATAGGGACATGTTTCTAGGAACATGGAATGTTAGGACATTCTACAATAGTGGGCGTTAGAGGTATTAACGCGGGAATTAGATAAATCACCCTTGTATATAGTCGCTTTACAGGAAGTTAGGTGGCAAGGAGAAGGTAGTCAGGAATCAGGAAGCTTTTCATTATACTACAGGGGTGAATTTGCAACAGGCTTTTTAGTCCGAAGGAGCATTCTGTCGATATTAAGTTTGTCAGGGATAGGATATCATACATGATTCTAATGGGTAAACAACATGACTTGTAACAATTTTAAATGTGCATGCTCCTACAGAAGATAAAAATGACAAGTTCAAGGATGAGTTCTATGAAGAGTTAGAATGCGTATTTGATAGCGTTTCACGATATCATATGAAAATTGTCTTAGGAGATATTAATGCAAAACTGGGGCAGGAGGATATATTCAAACCAACAATAGGCTAATTCAGTCTTCTAGAAGAGAGTAATGACAATGGAGTTAGATTAGTTACTATGCCACATCAAAGAATCTCATAGTTAATAGCACAACATTAGGGCATAAGGATATTCATAAATACACCTGGACGTTTTCAGATGGCGAAACTCGGTACCAGATAGATCATGTACTAGTGGACAAACGCTGGCACAGTAGCATCATCGATATTCGATCAGTTAGAGAGAGAGAGAGAGAGACTGAAATTCGGATCATCATCTGGTCAGTGAATCATCATGTGGACGGTGAAATAGATAACGGTTATGGCTTATGAGAGGAGCCAACGCTGAAGGTGATTCTGAAAAATTTGAATTAAAAAAACCCGAAAAATGATGAAATGCGACAAGAATACCAATCACAATTGCTAATAGATTTGAAGTACTGGAACCTTCACATCATAATATGGCAAAAGAAGGAAGTGATATGAAAAAATAATGCGAGGCTATGAGATACTATTAAATTGTCAGAATCAGAAATGATTGGATATTTAAAAAAAGAGGCAAAACAAGAAATGGTTTAATGAGGAATGTGCTTCATAGTAAAGAAAAGAAAGCTAGAAAAAATGAAATGGTTACACGAGCCAAATGAGATAAATTTAGAGCAATTGAATAGTATTAGACGGGAAACCACGAAGTTACTAAAGGGTAAAAATAGGAAATATTTGAGGGAGAAGGTTAATGATCCTGAAATGAATGCAACACAAAGGAACATTAGAGAATTACACCAGGGAATTAGGATAGAGAAGAAAGGATTTCAGGCTAGAAGAAATATAATTCGGAATGAAAATGGGGAAAAGATTGCAGATTCCAAGAATATATTAAATAGATGGAAAAGTTACTTTAATTAGCTACTAAATGTACATACAGAACAGAACATTGAAGAGGATAATTTACAGACAGCAGAAATGCTAATCGCAGAACCAAGTGCACTACTAGAGATTGAAATGACGATAGAAAAATTGAAGATGTATAAAGCATCAGGTTCTGATGAGATCCCTGCAAAACTGATCAAATCAGGGGGAGAAAAATTTATGGACAAGACACGCCGGATGCTTAGTATGTTTTGGGAAACAGAACCTCTTCCAGATGAGTGGAATGAATCAATTATTGTACCAATCTATAAGAATGGAGATAAAACTGATTGGTACAACTATAGGGGCATCATATTACTTTCAACTTCGTATAAAATTCTAACAGATATATTAATAAGCAAACTTACTCCTTATATTAATGACATTCTAGGATATCAACAATATGGATTTAAAAGAAACAGGTCTACAACAGATCACATTTTTATTATAGGACAGATTTTAGAAAAGAAATGGGAATATATTGGTACTGTACATCAACTATACGTAGACTTAAAAAACCATATGATTCAAATAAGAGGGAGAAGTTATATAGTGTCCTGCTGGAGTTCGGAATTCCTAAAAAGTTAGTTAGACTTACACGAATGTGTCTGAATGGCACAAAGAGTAAGGCGCGTGTAGTCAGATGTCTTTGGGATATTTTAGAAATCCACAGTGGGTTCAAGCAGGGAGATGCACTATTTCCACTGTTTTTTAATTTTGTTCTAGAGCATGCCATCAAATCTTTGGAGGATAAAGACGGCCTACAACTCAATGATATTAATAAGCTGTTAGTTTATGCTGATGATGTAGTACTGTTGGGTGATAGTGAAGACGTACTAAAGGCCAACACGCACACACAATTGAGTAACACTCTGAAATTGGGACTGGAAGTTAATATAAAAAACTAAATATATGGTCACACATAGAAATACATTATATAATGGAAATTGATACTTAATGACAAATGAGGGATATTTTGAGGAAGTGGCTGAATTTAAATGTCTATGAACAATAATCACAGATAAGAATGAGGTGCATAAAGAAATTAAACATACTGGAAATGCGTGCTGTTATGCATTGCAGAGACTCTTGACGTTTCAAATCCTTGAAAAAACATTAAACTGACAATATATAAATCTATTATTCTACCAGTTATATTATACGGATGCGAAACATGGACTCTTACTTTAAAGGAGGAAAGGGGATAACGAATATTTGAGAGTAAAGTTCTTAGGAAAATTTTTGGACCAAAGCGAGATGAGCAAATAGATGAATGGAGAAGACTACATGACAGTGTACTACATAGTCTTTATAAGTAGCCAGACATAATCAGTACAATTAAGTCTCATAGACTACGATGGGCAGGACATGTGGCACTATGGGGCATGAAAGACGTGCATGGAAGGTTCTTGTAGGATAACCATAGGGAAAATGCCCAGTTTGTAGACCAAATATAAGGAGGAGAATAACATTAACTATGATTTGAGGGAAGTAGATTATGCAGGAGATGACAGGAAAACTTATGCTCAGGATAGGGATGTCCGCGCGGCCAAGAATCCACGGTTTCGATAGTGCCAGTGAGTTAGTTAACCTGGAGCGATACAAATATGCCGATGTTATTATTTTATGATAAGGGTTTGAAGTTTTTATGTGATCCATGATCCTGTAACGTATTTATAACGCTTTACTATAAATGAACATTTAATAGTTTTAATTACAACCTTAACTTGATAATTTACAGCTGGTTTAGTTCCAATTCCGAGACAACATGAGGATTCAAGGCAAAATATACAATTTTCTCATGTATTCATACTAAATAAAACTAATAATAAAAAGGATGATTGTGGGAGTCCAAGTAATAATTACGCCGTAACGTGTCAGATTTTGGTTTTACAGGCGAGGAAGAACCACAAAAAACTCACCCAGGAAAACTGTCCGGAACGGAGATCAAACCCGGCTGGCTGCGGTCTGGGCTATTAGGTTACTCCGAGATCACAGCAGTGATTCACAGTTTATGGTTTTAAGATTTGTGCAGTGGGAAAAATTATATGTTGAAGATGAAAGTAAGAAAAACTGAGAAGAGAAAGAAGACGAATAAGTTAGGATGAAGAGTAAGAATAAGTTAAAAATAACAAGAGGAAATGTTGTTCTACACCACTCACTTGACAAGGAAACCACCTGTTTCCAGTTATTTTGAAGTAATGCACGAGGTACATTCCCCTGAGGTAACTGCTCAATATACTTTTTAATTCTATTTTCTAATTTACTAATTTTACTTTCTTATTTAATATTTTGTAATATAATTTTAGATATTACAATAGCAGTGGATTGTAGTATTTGATTTTAAGTGCATAAAGGTTATTGTTAGGGCTACGGATAACTTGTAGCCACAGAGCTATATAATTTAGTTAATCTTTGAACTTTAATTACTCAGCAAACATATAGTGTTCCAGAAGATTCACATGTGAACTTTGTTCTGTAATAATTCAGTAATGTTTCGAGAAGATTCTATCTTTTGTACTTTGTAACTGGAAAACCTCAAAAAATTGAATGTATGTTAACTAATGTGACTATTTTGGAGAATGTAAGAAGGAGACACGTTTCAGTGTTTTTCAATAAATAATTTCTACAAGATCTGTGTACTATTTTACTTGGCAATCACTCACGTTGACAAAGAACTTAACTGGGGGCTCGTCCGGGATAGGCAAGTATACATTGAACATACGGCAGATCATCTAGGAACTTTCCACGAAACACAGAAAGCTTTCGGAAAAATCTGTCACTTGTTCTAGGTACTTTTAAGTTGTCGGAGGAAAGCAGCCAGGTCTTGAGGATCATCTTACTTGCTTCCCTCGAGGAAAATCCTTGCCTATTCATTTGTACGTAAGGACATCGCTGGAGGAAATAGTGCGACATCAACTCATCAGACCCAGAGGATGCTGAAATTTGCAATCATCTTTTCTACACTGTGAGTTATAATAGATACTTTATTCATCAGTAAAATCTAGTGCCATTTAGGATATCAAAAATTGCCTATTGCCCTTTACATTCATTGTAAACCCACTAGTAAGATTTATATTTTTTCCAGATAATTCAGTTAAGATCACAATTTACTTTTGTTTTATTTAATTAAAATAATCATGACTGAGAGCGAATTGTTATCAAAGTTTGAGTATGCTCACATACAGCTAATTCCAGAATTTGATGGAAATCCGACTTGCAGTCTAGATTATTTCCTTGCTCGCTGCGACTCTTTCATAAATAATTTTAAACGGGCACCGACAGCCCCTCAGAGTAACTTAATAAATTAATTCTTATTTAATGTAATCAAATCCAAATTAAAAGGAGAAGCACGCAGCATTTTGGATATAGAAGCCAATTCACGTTATGAACAGTTTAATGAGAAACTGGTTAGGAAATACGGTGATGTTAAGAATGAACGCATGTTATTGCAAGGAATTTCTAATTGTTTCCAACAGCATAATGAGTCATATACATTGTATTATGAGAGGTTGTGTTCTTTAGTGCTTAGATATAAAAGTTTGTGCAAATTAAACTATAGAGATCAGGTTCTTGAATTAAAATTAAAGGAAATTGACGACTTAAGTTTAAACACATTTAAGGCCGGTATCTTGGAACCGTATAGGCTTTATTTAAGATATGCCCAACTCAATGATTTACCTCATGCATTACGTACTTGTCGAGCGTATGATAATGATAGGTCGTATGAAACGTATATGGATCAGTTAAGAGGCACAGTGAAAGCACCAACTTCACACTTAAGTAGACCCCCAGTAGGAAAATCACAACTGCCAAACTACCGAGTTCCTATTCCAAACCCTTTTTTTCTTACAATCCCTCAAATAGAACTCCGACTTTCCAGAAACACACAATCACCCCGATTCTATAACCCACCAGTCCCCTACCACACAACCAATATACAAAAATTAGTCCGTCCGGGCATCCCTCAGCCTACCGCTCCAACTAACAGAAACCAACCTGGTCGAGCATTTCCGCCAACAGCACCCCTACCGCAGACATCACTAACAACCATTAATCAACCAGCAGCTTATCCATCCACGTCACCAGGACAATTTTACCGTCCATATCCAAATCCTGCTCAAATAGGTAAAAGATTTTCCCCGCAGAATCAGACCTCATACCCGAAACCCATGTCTGGGATTTCCACCACCCGAGGTCACCTGAACACCCATTTAGAAGGTCAGATCGTGTCATACGAAATCCCACAGGATAATGAAGGACAGGATTATTTATGCGAATTGCCTACCGAACAGGAATGGTTAGGAGACACGGAATATTGTGGTAACACGGAATTTTATGAAGAAGGAGAAGATAATAATCAGGATTTTCGTCTAAGCCAACCATACATACCGAACAGTTAAACAATATCAGTAATGCCTCCCAGCTCCCGTTTATTAATCTATTTGGTCTAAAATTCCTAGTTGATAGCGGAGCTTGCCACTCAATAATTAATCCTGCCATAGCAAATTCTTTATTTTCTCACTATTTATTCGAGGAACCTTTCTGTATACAATCTGTGCATGCGCAGAAAATAGGGAAAGACAATGTGCAATCAGATAGAAATTCCTATAAACTTTCGAGTAATGCAGTGGCATGCTTATTTTGATGGATTGATAGGAACAGCCGATTTCGTTAAATTGCAAGTCAAAATAGACTATGACAAAGAATTGCTCACTGTAGGAAATAAAAATATTCCATTTTATCTTCATTCACCTTACAAACAACCAAATTATGTAACTTCAAACGATCCAAAATTCATTTCGGTTCCTGTCAATATAAAAGAAGGAAATGTATACTTCCCAAACATACGTCACGAAGGAACACATTTAGCAGATGGGTTATTTCACGCGGAAAACTATCAAGTAAAATATCCCACCAGTGAACCTATTAATTTAGAATTCCATAAACCCATATTAGTCGAACCCATAGAAAATATAAATATAGGGAAAGTGAGATAAATTGTATCATTAACCATCTTCTCACCCAACACATGAACGAAATAGAACGAGACGCGATATTAAAAGTTTGCGCAATATCCAGACGTTTTCTTTTATCCAGGTTGCGATCTCACGTTTACCAACGTAGTGAAACATTACATTCGAACCACGGATGAGGAACCCATCTATCAAAAAAAATTTAGATACCCCCCCTCAGTTGATGGAGATAATCAATCAAGAGGTTGAAAAACTATTAGAACAGGGAGTGTTAGTAGAAAGTGAATCCCCATATCGCAACCCTATTTGGGTGGTACCTAAAAAACCCGATGCATCCGGACAAAAACGTTGGAGACTTGTTACCGACTTCCGTCTCTTGAACAAGAAAACAATTGAAGATAAATACCCCTTCCCCGAATAGAGGAAATTTTGGATAATTTAGGTAGATGTAATTATTTCAGCACTTATATCTTGCACAAGGTTTTCACCAAATTGAAATGGATCCCAGGTCGGTTGAGAAAACTGCCTTTACTATCGACAACAGACACTTAATGTATAAACTAATGCCGTTCGGGCTCAAGAACGGTCCTGCTACTTTCCAAAGAGTAATGGATAACGTTCTAAGACCATTTATTTATAAATTTTGTTTTGTATACATAGACGATGTGATTAATTTCAGTAAATCCCTAGAGGAACACACCCACCATCTGTCATTAGTACTCCGGAAACTCCGAGAAGTAAATTTAAAAGTCCAATTGGATAAGATAGAGTTTCTACACAAGGAGGTAGCTTTTCTAGGACATATTGCATCTCCTGATGGGATAAAACCGAACCCTGACAAAATAAAACCTGTCAAGGAATATCCTATACCTAAGACTACTAAGGAAATTAAGAAATTTTCAGGGTTAGCTGGTTATTACCGAAAATTCATTAAGGACTTCGCTAAGGTAGCCCAGCCAATTAGTAGCAAATTAAAGAAATGAACCAAAATCGATGTACATAATCCTGATTATATATAAATGCTTTCAATTGTCTGAAAACCCTCTTAATTAATGCACCTGTTTTGACCTACACCGATTGTGATACACCTTTCATATTGACTACCGACAGTTCGAACTTTGCCATAGGAAGCGTGCTTTCACAAAAAGGACACCCTATAGGTTATTATTCCAGGGCCCTAAACCCAGCCGAGAGGAGGTACTCTACAATAGAACGGGAACTTCTTGGTTTCTTGGTATAGTTGATAGTTGTAAACATTTCAAACCATATCTGTGGGGTAGACATTTCAATATCGAATGCGATCAGCGCCCATTACAATGGTTATTTTCACTCAAAGATCCTAGTTCAAAGCTCTATAGATGGAAAACCAAACTTGAAGACTTTAATTTTGATATCCGGTATGTGAAAGGAAAAACTAACTATGTTGCGGATGCACTTTCCAGAATAGAGATCAATGCCAAAGAAGACATAGAACCAAACACCCCTAATGTCGGAGACAATTACCAGGATGATATAGATAATCATACTATCCATTCCAATAAGGAAGACTCCATATTTACACTTAAAATGTCCGAAAGAAATATCAATCAAAATAGGAACCAAATAATAAACAATTTTAGGGTTTTTTCCCAAAATTTGGCACCGCACCTAAATTAATCGAACTATTCAAGAAACAAACTCGTCACAAACTAATAGTTACAAAAACTCACCTCCAAACTGATTTAGAGACACTTCTGTTGAAATTAATAATAACATCCAATAAGTATGCTGTTCCCTCCATGGTATCTTTACCTTGTCGTGGTAGAGTGGCTTGCGTGCTTAAATGATCCTGAGAGCTATGCTGGCGGTAGCATTGCTGCCGATAGGGTTACCCATGCCGGATTGGTCGAAGGTAATAAGCCAGACGGAAAAAGTACCTTGGTCGAAAGTGTGACGATCTTTCACCTTAAAAATACAACCGTCAAGAAATGCGGACATGGGTTCAACTGGGGTAAAATTTTCCGGAGTTCAAATAGTCCCCCATTCGGTTCTCCGGGCGGGGACTACTTCAGGGAACCCATGCCAAAGGCTCAAACATAGGGACATGTTCCTAGGAACATTGAATGTTAGGACTTTATACAATAGCGGGGCACTAGAGATATTAACGCGGGACTTAGATAAATCGCTCTTGGATATAGTCGCTTTACAGGAAGTTAGGTGGCCAGGAGAAGGTAGTCAGGAATCAGGAAGCTTGCATTATACTACGGGGGTGCAGAAAGACCTGCATTTGGAACGGGTTTTTTAGTCAGAAGTAAGATCCTATCCGCTATCCGAGATATTAAGTTTGTTAGTGATAGGATATCATACATAATTCTTAAGGGTAAACGACATGATTTTATAATTGTAAATGTACATGCCCCCACAGAAGATAAAGATGACAAGATCAAGGATGAGTTCTATGAAGAATTAGAATGCTTATTTGATAGCCTTTCACGATATCATATGAAAATTGTCTTAGGAGATTTTAATGCAAAAGTGGGGCGGGAAGATATATTCAAACCAACAATAGGCAAATTCAGTCTTCATGAAGATAGTAATGACAACGGGGTTAGATTAATCACATTTGCCACATCGAAGAATCTCATTGTTAAGAGCACAACATTTCAGCATAAGGATATTCATAAATACACCTGGACGTCCCCAGATGGAGAAAAACTCAGAACCAGATAGATCATGTATTAGTAGATAAACGTTGGCACAGCAGCATCATCGATGTTAGATCAGTCAGAGGGACAGACTGCAATTCGGATCATCATCTGGTCAGAGTGAAAATCAGACAACGGCTATCGCTTATGAGAGAAACAATTGCTAAAGATGATTCTGTAAAATTTGAATTAAAAAACTTGAAAAATGATGAAATGCGGCAAGAATACCAAATCAAAATTGCTAATAGATTTTAAGTACTGGAATCTTCAGATGACAATGTGGCAAACAAAGAAGAAACTGATATAAATAAAGAATGGGAGGCTATAAGAGATACTATTAAATTGTCAGCATCAGAAAGCATTGGTTGTTTAAAAAAGAGGCAAAACAAGAAATGGTTTGATGAGGAATGTGCCGACATTGTGAAGAAAAGAAAGCTAGCAAAATTGAAATGGTTACACGAGCCAAATGAGGTAAATTTAGAGAAATTGGGTAGTATTAGACGGGAAACCACCAAGCTACTAAAGGGTAAAAAGAGGGAATATTTGAGAGAGAAGATTAATGATCTTGAAATGAATGCAAAAAATAGGAACATTAGAGAATTATATCAGGGAATTAGGATAGAGAAGAAAGGGTTTCAGGCTAGAACAAACATAATTCGGAATGAAAATGGGGATATGATTGCAGACTCCAGGAGTATATTAAATAGATGGAAAAGTTACTTTAATCAGCTATTTAATGTACATACAGAAGAGGACATTGAGGGGGTTAATTTACAGACTGCAGAAATGCTAGTCGAAGAACCAAGTGCATTAGAGATTGAAATGGCGATAGAAAAATTGAAGATGTATAAAGCATCAGGTTCGGATGAGATACCAGCAGAACTGATAAAATCAGGGGGAGAAAAATTGATGGACAAGTTATGCTGGTTGTTTAGTATGATTTGGGAAAAAGAAGCTATTCCAGATGAATGGAAGGAATCAATTATAGTACCAATTTATAAGAAAGGAGATAAAACTGATTGCAACAACTACAGGGGCATCTCATTACTTTCAACTTCGTACAAAATTCTAACAAATATATTAGTAAGCAGACTTACTCCCTATACTGATGACATTCTAGGAGATCATCAATGTGCATTTAGAAGAAACAGGTCAACACCAGATCAGATTTTTAGTATAAGACAGATTTTAGAAAAGAAATGGGAATATAATGGTACTGTACATCAACTATATGTATACTTCAAAAAAGCATATGATTCAATTAAGAGGGAGAAGTTATATAGTATCCAGCTGGAGTGCGGAATTCCTAAAAAGTTAGTTCCACATATACGAATGTGTCTAAATGGCACAAAGAGTAGGGTGCGTGTAGACAAACAGTTTTCGGACACTTTTGAAATGTAGAATGGGTTGAAGCAAGGAGATGCACTATCTCCTCTACTATTTAATTTTGTACTAGAGCATGTCATTAAATCTTTAGAGAATGAGGAAGGCTTACAACTGAATGGTATTAATATGCTGTTAGTTTATGATGATGATGTAATACTATTGGCCGATATCGAGGAGATACTAAAGGTCAATACGCACACACTACTAAGTAACACTAAGAAATTAGGACTGGAAGTAAATATGAATAAAATTAAATATATGGTCACACGTAGAAATACATTATATTATGGAAATGGACAGTTAATGACAAATGAGGGAAATTTTGTGGAAGTGGCTGAATTCAAATACCTAGGAACAATAATCACAATTAGGAATGAGATGCACAAAGAAATTATACATAGGCTGAATTCTGGAAATGCGTGCTATTATGCATTGCAGAGACTCTTGATGTCCCACTCCTTTCAAAAAACGTTAAACTGAAAATATATAAAACAATTATTCTGCCAGTTATATTATATGGGTGCGAAACATGGACTCTTACTTTAAGGGAGGAAAGGAGATTACAAGTATTTGAGAATAAAGTACTTAGGAAAATTTTTGGACCAAAGAGAGATGAACAGACAGGTGAATGGAGAAGACTACATAACAGTGAACTACATGGTCTTTATAGGAAGCCAGATATAATAAGAACAGTTAAGTCTCGTAGACTGTGATGGGCAGGACATGTTGCACGTATGGGGAATGGGAGACTTGCATGGAAGCTTCATGTAGGAAAGCCAGAGGGAAAACGCCCAGTTGGTAGACCGAGAATGAGGTGGGAGAATAACATTAGCTATGATTTGAAGGAAGTAGGTTATACAGGGTATGATTGGAAAGCATTAGCTCAGGATAGGGATGTATGGGGAGCTTATGTCCCTGCGGCCATGATCCTACGGGTTCGATAGTGCCAGTGAGTAAGTAAGTAAGTAAGTAAGTAAGTAAGTAAGTATGCTGTTTATGTCAGTGACATCGCACTAGAAATACCTTTCATACGTTGTTGCCAAAAACTTTTTACTTCGGAACTAATCATGGTACGGTCCGCCAAGCTCTTGAAAGTTATAGAAAACTTAGATAAACAGAAAGAGTTAATATTACAATATCACGGTCATAACAACAATGGAATTACAGAAACTATAGACCACCTTTCCAGAAGATTTTTTTGGCCACATTTGAGAGAACAGGTCAGGATCGTAATTAGTGAGTGCAGTTTGTGTCAGGGAAACAAATATGAACGCCGCCCTAAGGTAGTGTTAGATCAAGGTCCCATTACAGCTGATCATCCCTTTTCCAAAATACATATAGATACCTTTAATTTAGACCAACAGGGAATACTAACAATAATTGATGTTTTTTTTCAAAATATGGACAGCTTTTCTCTTGCAAAATGGAACTGCTTTAGCAGTATTAAACCAGCTTCAGCATTTTTCTTTTCACACCACGGGTTGCCGAAGATGATTACTCACGATCAAGGAGGGGAATTTGAAAATGGTTTGATCAAAGAATATTGTAGAGCGTGCAATATTGAGTACCATGCAACCACTCCTTTGAATTCCAGCTCCAACTCTCCCGCAGAACGATTCAATCCCACTCTGTTGGAAAAAGTTAGAATCGTGAGGGATAAAATGAAGTTCACCCCCCTTGCTCAAATGTTAACTACCGTCATTATAAACTATAACTCATCTATTCATGCCACTACAAAAAGACCCGCTTTTAACATCCTTTACGGTCCCTATTATGAAGCCTTAGACCATATATTCTCTCTCTCACCTTTGGTAGATAAATATATGCAGAGACAGATAGATCAGATTCGCGCCATTACTGATAAACACCCTCAACCTTGCACCTCTACATTCCCCCATCCGTATAAACTTGGCGAAACTGTCTATGTACTCAGTCCATTAACAAGAAATCAGAAGTCTAAAAATCTGTATAACGAGGGAACAATCATCCAAATTGAGGGAAACAAAATCCATTGTAAAATGAAAACGGGGAGAATACAGGTGAGAAATTTCAGGGACTTAAGCCTAAAAGAAAAACTCTTCCTCTTTCAGGTTCTTCTCAGGATATCCCTTAATGAGGACACAACCTGTCAAAACGTGTGGATTCTAAGCTGTATTCTTAGGGCCAGCCGCAGTGATTAGTCATTATCACAAATTCATGTTTCATGTGAATTTGTCGAATTTAACGTTGTCATATATTAATATCCGCGATGCTACTGCTTCTCTTTTAGCGAAGGCTAATAACACAGCTCCTTACTTATTTTATGAGTTACATAATTCATTACAAGCTGTTCAAAAAGATCTAGATAACATTTCACCTTTACATGTCAGAACTAAAAGGGGCCTAATTAATGGTTTAGGTAGTGTCATCAAGTTTATCTCTGGTAACCTAGACCAAACCGATTTGGATAACCTAAATAATCAAACTGAGTTATTGAGAAGGAGTTGCACCGAGGAAATTCAAAACATCAATAAAATCTCATATTTTAGCAACTCACTTGCAAAGAAATTTCATGACGAGTTGAATCTGGTAAATCTGAACATGGGTATAGTTCGGCAATTATTACAAGGGCATGATCGCGACATAAGCATTATGGAACATGTTGTTCACATCATTCTGTGTTTAAACAAAATCAACAAGATGCTGAAAACCATAGAGTACATGATTAACTTTTCATTCAGTGATATTACTAATATTGAACTGTTCTCCTCCGAAGAAATAGGAAGTGTGATAGTCTATTTGCATTCTTTATACCCCGACAGTGAAATTTTGTTTCAGAACACTCAGAACATGTATGAGAATCTAAAACACACAAAAACTCAAGTTGTTATGACTGATCACGAACTCATAGTGATACTTTCGGTACCCATTATTGAACGTTTAAGATTTCATTTGTACAAAATTTACCCCATGCTCAGTGATCATAATGTGCTCCTCATTCCTCCCAACCGCTATTATCTTCAAGGTTCTACTTCCAGCTGGTCCGATACTTCTTATGTACAAAGTACCCATTGTTACGTTTGCTATCCGGAACGGGTTATTTCCTCCCCATGTAACTTAACAAAACCCTCTAGTTGCGGGTTGCTGCTGTCACAAATACAGTTCACCTCTTTCAACTATTACATAACGGACAGATCCTGTTTTATAGTCCCCAACGGGACGTTATTTCCCAAACATGTTTTCCGTCACAGGATACAACTGAACTTTCTGGACTACATATCATTACTACTAATATTACATGTCCTATTTCATCTACGGGTATCACAGTAGAACCTAAACCAACCCACCTTATTCATAAAATCCCTCTATACTCCATCCGTATTGACCCCAATATCTCCCACCGTATAGATTTTACAGTTTCCCACCTCGATGTACAACAATTACATCTTGATGTGTCGCCCACAATACGACATACCGTACATAACACAATTTTTTCCATACTACTTTTCATAATTTTGTGCATTATCATTTGCACTTTATTATTAAAATACAGGAAGCAGCTCCGACGTCTTCCTTGTTTCCACGTAAATGTTCAATCCGTGGTTACGCAACCTCAGCTTAACCAGGCCCAGGTTATCGAGGACGATAACCCTTTACCTACGGGGGAGGAGTTACATTCCCCTGAGGTAACTGCTCAATATACTTTTTAATTCTATTTTATAATTTATTAATTTTGCTTTCTTATTTAATATTTTGTAATATAATTTTAGATATTACAATAGCAGTGGATTGTAGTATTGATTTTAAGTGCATAAAGGTTATTGATAGGGCTACTGATAACTCATAGCCACAGAGCTAACTAATTTAGTTAATCTTTGAACTTTAATTAATCAGCAAACATATAGTGTTTTAGAAGATTTACATGTGAACTTTGTTCTGTAATGATTCAGTAATGTTTCGAGAAGATTCTATCTTTGTACTTTGTAACTGGAAAACCTATAAAAATTGAATGTATGTTAACTAATGTAACTATTCTGGAGCATGTAAGAAGGAGACACGTTTCAGTGTTTTTCAATAAATAATTTCTACAAGATCTGTGTACTATTTCCCTTACGTTGACAAAGAACTTGACTCACGAATCAATATATTTATATTTTTCTTTTTTCAGAGATACGTATATTTCTTGTCCAAATATATTTTAGATTATATTTACACCTAAGAATTCATAGGCCTACTTGAAAACTGCAAATTTTCAATAAGTACTTCGTTATATACATATAAAAAACTAACAGACAATGATGAAAATACAATTACATTTCTCCTTAAAATTTAAGGACCAGAGTTATGCTGAAGGATGTCAGATCATTTTTAAAAATAAATATAAATATGTATTATTTGATGTGTACATGTAGAGCTAGTAATTTTCAGAAAAAAATTGAAATTACCTGAAGAGCTGCCATGAAGAGCATTATGCTGGTAACGAACGATAGTATTCCAGTCAGAATCAGGAATGAGAGCATCACTTTGGCAGCTGAAAATAATTTTAAAACAAAATATTACATAAATGTCCAACGACGAATGTGAAGGTTTTCAATTATTTTAGTTCCGCTTTATTATAGCATTAGACAAAGGGCAGTCACGGCATGAAGTTTTTATGGCAAAATATAGGGTTCATACATAACTTATATCGTGGAATTTATAGAAAATTAAATTGAAAAATAACTAAATCATACACAATAATAAATTAACGTGATGAAGCATAACATTCATGTGTTTTCGGCTGCAGTAAAGCAGAGGATGGAATGTAATAAAAAAAAGTCTAATATTCTTAGGTACATACTGCCCTGAGTTAGTGTGAATGGGGAATAACCTCTTATATTTTGACAGTATTTAGTAGTAGTACCAGTAGCAGCAATAGTTGAATAATAGTAATACAGTAGTGGACGTTCCAATCTACAAGTATTTTTTATGCTTTGGTTTTTTAATTCCTCTGATATAGGCCTACAGGGTTTATACAATCGACACTTTTTGAAATTCATATTAAGCACCGTTCAGGTTATGTAATAAGATGTTATTTATACAATTTTTACCTGGCAAGTCAGTCGACCTCAACTAAATTATACATATTGGCATAACATCAAGAAGTTTAATAATTTAGTTGAGGACGACTGACTTACCAGGTAAATATTATAACTAATTAACATCTTATTGGGTTTATACACACAATAAAGAATACACATCGTTCTAAACAATGTGATCTACCGAAGCGGTTCGTAAAGTTTGGAGCACCACTATGTAGCACCACTTTGGAGGGCCACTATGAAGCGTGATAGTCTGCTTCAGGGTTCACTCCTTCCATGTTAAGGATGAGGGATCCTTACTGCTGGACAGTTTGGATTAATGGTGCACCGGACTAAGGTTCTCAGGAGTTCTTATTATCGGAGAGCAAAAGGATCTTATCTCAGGTGTAACGGAGGATTATTTGACGGGAGAGCGACACCAGGAAAATGTGAACAGCTCTGCATTAATGCACAGTTTTACACAAAAAGAATCACACTTCTTTATTCTTGTAGACTTGAATTTTCTCCTTTTTTTACACTAGTTAATCTGCCGGCGGAGATATTTGCTGAGTAGAGCCAATTTATATGCAGTAGATTTATGTCTCTACCGAAATATGTACCGCGGTTGTCCGGTAATACTAGTCTTTACAGAGTCCAACCCTTAACAGCACTCGGGAGACCTGTCGGTCGAGTCCCGACATGCCTCCTTGACTCCCCTGCGGATTCTCACACACAATATTCTTTTCTCAAAAATTGTTGGCCTACATACAGCAAAGTTCTCTGTCCGACTTACAATTTATTTTAATATGCTCTCTGATTGGGCATTACCCTGGTAGGGCGTATCATCATTACTGTAACAACTTATCGATAAATAGGATTTTAATTGCAGAGGCGTTTGCCAAATTTGACTGGCTCATACCTAAAGGGATTTTTTGACTCTATTTGCCCATTGGCTGGAGGTCTTTTCTGGGCAGCAATAGATGGCCTACTTCCTCCTTCCTTTCTCTTCTGGGCTTCCCACGCAACTTGATTTTGGGTAAAATATGTTTTTTCCTTAACATTAGCAAAATTTCAAAAGGCCGGATATCGGCAATAAAAAGATGTCCCAGTCCTAATTGGTTTATTGGGAAGAGAAAATAACACTTGTATTTTTCTTACTTCACTTTTATAAGGGTCTTCCCGTATTAAGGGTGTTTTTGCTAAACAGTAGCCTGTACTACAAAAAACAAGTTACCCAACGGAAGTCATACTCTATTGTCCAAAGGGATCTGTATTGTTATACAGTGGCTTGTCCTTCATAAAAATACAGAAACGAGCAGACCTGCTCGCTCATAAATATATCAAGTTGACGGACAGTCTTCTTTGGAGAACTATGAAAATATGAGAAAAATATATATCTTAAGGCCCTTTATAAAAGTTACTTGCGGCATATGGGATTTACTGCCATAAACATAGTAAAGGGGCGACATGTTTAATAGCTTTGCCAAAACATCTGCCCATGTCTGACTGTCGATTGAGAAATAAAGCGAAGTTACTATTTGATATTAGATTCCCTTAAATATCATACATTGATATACATTCATAAGAATTTATATTATATCAATTATAGTTTAAATTTATAAAATTCAAATTATTACGGCTGGGTGATCTAAATCTTGGTTCAAATGCTCCTTTAGTGCTAGAGAACAATTGGGATTCAGCGTAATTTTCTCTACACTAAAAACTCTTGTTCGAAATGTATGTACCATTTCCTGGTGGGTTTAAGTAAATACTTTGGCTGGAGTTCATTACCCTCTTTGTTGACCAACATTGCAAGGGATATACCTGCTTATAAGTACACCCTCCTTGACCATAAGTCTGCAACTAGAAATTGCAACAACAACAAAAAAATACACAAATAACATCACAAAAAAATATCTGACACATAAATATTTGTCCTTATGACCTACCAAACATCATTCATTCAAATTTTCTTCGTCCTTACAGCTTCGTGTAACTTCACTGCTCGTGTATGAGCCACTAATTACGCTCTGATAATGCGTATTATCACCGAACCACTGATGAACACTTTGGCCAATATTTATGCCTTAACACTCATCATTCTTTTAATAAAACTGATCACGACACTTTCACACGTGTTTTCTTGAAGTTAATTAAAATTAATTACTTAACCTAGTTTTCACATTAATATGGCAGATGGGAATCTTCGGTGCCACGAACCAATTATCTTTAAATCAGTGTAAATTCCATGTTTCCGATAATCTTTATAATTTCAATTAAAAAAGATCATTAAATAAAAATTATTCATGTGGATCTGTGTCCCTATCAATTTCATAATAAAACATTATTACAATTCATCTTTATGATTATTATAATCAGTTAAATATATCCTGTGTATGATATTTATATTGATCATCCAGAATATTAAATTCCGTTTATTTATTAATTCGGAGAATATATTTATTTCCGTTATTTCCTCTACCTAGAGAGAGTTTCTTTAAAATAATAGGTAGGCTTAATTACCGCCTCCTTCGTACATAAAATAAAATAATTTTTGAGAGATATAATATTCACTTTTATATTTGCATGACTCACGCGCTCCAAGATTTGTTAACATTATAAATATTCATAGGCGTTTCCCTACTTGCGCAAAATATTTTTTCATAGGTATTTCATATATACGAATAATAATGATTATTAGTACATATAATATTGATACTTCTTAACATTTTTATTTTCAACATATTTCGGCATATCAGCCCATTTAATCTGCCAAAGCATAACTGGCTCTATCATTAATCAGTCAAACGACGTTATTTTCTTAAGCGTGCAAAATCTTTCCATTCGAATACAGAATCTCATAGCATATGTCACATTCGCTTCCATTAGCGACCATGACTTCATCTCATCTCATTAATATAATTAGGAATCATTATCCTTGACTAACTAGATAATATAGGGTCACCTTGCCCTCAAATATTATCTCAAAAAAATTAATATGTGTTATCCAAACACAGTGACGTGCCGCTACGGCCCACGTCTACAAATTAAATTCTGTATATAAATCAGTAAATAAATTCCTCACGCTTTAAAGATTAATTCGGTCACTTGGCCTTTCAATCAAGGTACATTACGCTTCAACATATCTCATTAGCTTCTATGCCTATAATGTCGGCTGTTCTTTATAAAAATCATAATAATCATAATCTTATTCGCATTAAGATTGTTGTACAAGGATTCTTAAATTACCTATCAAACAATGACAATGGCCTATCTGAGCTCATTATTACATTTACTGAACTTTAACCTTTAACTTAGGCGCGTTCTTTCATCAATAATAAAATAATAGAATATTAAAATCAATCAAGTACTTTTACTTTGATAAACTAAGTTGATAATGCAGCTTTCTGCTCAAGCGATTACATTAAAACACATTTCAAAATATTCTCTCTCTCTCTCTTTCTTAATTTGTCAGCTATTCACAGCTAATTAATCGTTATTTAATATTGAACATTCACAGATCCATCATGTCCTATGTGGTCCGAAATTTATTTAAAATTATTTTCTCAGTTCTAATTGATATTGAGGCATTATTATGTCTTACTCATAACTTTACTACTTAAATTATATTAATATTTTTCTCAATTATATAATTGGTCTGTACAAGACAATGATCATTCCCTATAATGATATTTTATTTATTAACATTGTATTTAATTAGGAGTCACGATATTCAAATGATAGAAGCATCGTGCTCCCCTCTTGTTCGAACACATATAATACGATTACTTATTTCTTTCGTATTTAATCAAATAAATCATTCATTGCGATATCTCAATTAATCGCCCTTATTGAAAATAGATTTACCCACAATTCTTATTTAAAATGGATTTAACAATCAATCTTATTAATCCCTTGCCTCTCGTTATTCGAGATGTTTAATTATTTCACTTAATACCAATATAATAATACCTCGCTTTCCACTTAGAGCTGAGTTCGACAACCGGTTCGTGTACCATCATTTTTTTTCCAATCATTGAGTTTGTACAGATTTCATCCTACTTTCGGATTCAAAAATAAGAGCAAGGCTCTGATCAAAGAGATTAATGTGGTTTTTGCTTCTGTCACGCATAGCTAGACGATAATGTCGCGACAATTTAGAGGAATTTACTGAAAGTCCTCGAACAATATCCGACAGCGGAACGTACCTATTTACCCGATTCAATTGATTTTTATAATCTGCTGTACTCAACTCAACTCCTGAAATGTCTGGGACTGACCTGCTTGCAACAAAGGTTTTTGCAACCAGTTCGGTCGACTTTTCCCTTCCGCCTGCCACTCTGAACCAAGGAATATCTGATTTGGGGTCCTCGAGGTATAGCAAATAATTTTCCCTCGGCTTCGATTTTATTCTATTACATTTGACTTTATAGACTGCCTTAGTTAAGCCCTTTTGGCGTCGGTTATCTATCTTCAAATGTTTCACTATCTTGCCCGCGGCCTTAGTTTTAGTTTTCGATTCATTGTCAGGTATTCCTTGTTTCTGCACATTACAAGTAAATACATGCACACTTCCACAATCTTCACTTTTCTTGGCAATACTAGGCCCTGATTTTATCTTATCGTTAAGAAAATCTACACCCTGACTTGAGATTTCTTTAGACTGACTTATTTCTGGGGTATAGTCTATACTTATTGCTTCATTTGTTTCAAAATGTTCAATGTTAGTTTCCTTATTGACAACTACACTATCTGCAGAATTGGTATCAGATTCTTTACCATTAATTAATTCTGACTCTGAATTATTTTCTGTTTTGAGCCCTATTTCCTCATGTTCAACATAACTAGATTTTTCTTTTATTAACCCTATTTTATCAATCCTAGCTTCCATGCTAGCTTCCATCTCGTCGAACTTGATTCCCAATGAACTTATATTTTCTTTTATTTCTTTTTTATCTAATTCGCTCTTTCTATTTATCTCTGCTCTAAATTCTTCCAGAAATCTTAAAATGTTCTGGCTTTGGTCGCCTGCATTGTAACCATTAAGTCCTGCCATTTTAGTATTTAATTATTAAATCTCTTAATTAACCAAAAGTATTTGAATTACAGAAAAAAATTACGACTTCCATGATATTTTAAAATTTTGTTTCTACCTTTTGGAGTCTTCATCTTTACCAGTTCTGGGTCTTCCCCTGGTCTTCCTCCCCTCTGCGTTCTCTCGTTGCCATCATCTTCTCAGATTATCGCTGTTTGAACTCCTCCGGTTGCTGATTTCTTCCAGGCTGCTCTCTGCCGACTGGATGCTGGCGTTCCTCCGTCTCGTGGGAGTTTTGTTGCTTGACACTGCACTGTTTTCGCAACTCTTCGGGCCACTCAGTTGGAGCGCCACTATGTAGCACCACTATGGAGGGCCACTATGTAGCGTGATAGTCTGCTTCAGGGTTCACTCCTTCCATGTTAAGGATGAGGGATCCTTACTGCTGGACAGTTTGGATTAATGGTGCACCGGACTAAGGTTCTCAGGAGTTCTTATTATCGGAGAGCAAAAGGATCTTATCTCAGGTGTAACGGAGGATTATTTGACGGGAGAGCGACACCAGGAAAATGTGAACAGCTCTACATTAATGCACAGTTTTACACAAAAAGAATCACACTTCTTTATTCTTCTAGACTTGAATTTTCTCCTTTTTTTACACTAGTTAATCTGCCGGCGGAGATATTTGCTGAGTAGAGCCAATTTATATGCAGTAGATTTATGTCTCTACCGAAATATGTACCGCGGTTGTCCGGTAATACTATTTTTTACAGAGTCCAACCCTTAACAGTACTCGGGAGACCACATGCCTCCTTGACTCCCCTGCGGATTCTCACACACAATATTCTTTTCTCAAAAATTGTTGGCCTACATACAGCAAAGTTCTCTGTCCGGCTTACAATTTATTTTAATATGCCCTCTGATTGGGCATTACCCTGGTAGGGCGTATCATCATTACTGTAACAACTTATCGATAAATAGGATTTTAATTGCAGAGGCGTTTGCCAAATTTGACTGGCTCATACCTAAAGGGATTTTTTGACTCTATTTGCCCATTGGCTGGAGGTCTTTTCTGGGCAACAATAGATGGCCTACTTCCTCCTTCCTTTCTCTTCTGGGCTTCCCACGCAACTTGATTTTGGGTAAAATATGTTTTTTCCTTAACATTAGCAAAATTTCAAAAGGCCGGATATCGGCAATAAAAAGATGTCCCAGTCCTAATTGGTTTATTGGGAAGAGAAAATAACACTTGTTTTTTCCTTACTTCACTTTTATAAGGGTCTTCCCGTCTTGGGGTTTTTCGCTAAGCAGTAGACTGTACTACAAAAACAAGTTACCCAAAGGAAGTCATAATCTATTGTCCAAAGGGATCTGTATTGTTATCCAGTTGCTTGTCCTTCATAAAAATACAGAAACGAGCAGACCTGCTCGCTCATAAATATATCAAGTTGACGGACAGTCTTCTTAGGAGAACTATGAAAATATGAGAAAAATATATATCTTAAGGCCCTTTATAAAAAGTTACTTGCGGCATATGGGATTTGCTGCCATAAACATAGTAAAGTGGCGACATGTTTAATAGCTTTGCCAAAACATCTGCCCATGTCTGACTGTCGATTGAGAAATAAAAAGAAGTTACTATTTAATATTCGATTCCCTTAAATATCATACATTTATATACATTCATAAGAATTTATATCATAACAATTATAGTTTAAATTTATAAAATTCAAATTATTGCGGCTGGGTGATCTAAATCTTGGTTCAAGTTATTGTGTTAGTAATATACTTACGTATAACTCCTTCGAGTAAAATTTCATCAGATTCTCTAGCTTTCTGACCATCCTTTCTCTCAATGATCTCTATAGGGTTTATTACTGTGAAGCCAGCTATTGACAGCACTACTATAATCACAGCTACAATCTATAACAAATCACATCAATATTATCCAATCAATATAAGATATAATTTCACATTAATTACATGTCTTACAGTATAAAGGTAAAATTCTTAAAACTATAAGGCTATTCTGTGCCAGGAATGCGAATGTTCTAACAGAGAACAAATGACTACAAGCGTCATGTTAGCCAATATGATATTAGTTACAGCTAACAGATTTCGGTTTTTATGTATCTATTTATTCAATACTAAGTAATTTTACCACTGTGCCGGTTTTAGCAGCATTACCGAATTAATTAACCCAATATTGCACTGTTAGCTAATAGCATAATATTCCTATCTCTATTACAGTATTGAAATAGCAATTGGGATGTATCTAAAGTATACTCTGAAAAGGAAGTTGTTTACTGGACAATGTAACTTCCAATGGTAAGAACAAAAATAGATATTATATGAAATTTTACTGAGGAATTGAGAGACGATATGTGTGTGGCAACGACATGTCTAGGGTCATAAGGGCGCACGCACTGACATTGACTCTGTATAAAATAACTCTGTGTCCCCTAGTTTAAGACATGAAGATGAGTTACTGGAAATTCCCAGTCTTTATACGTAGACTTAGAGGAGATAAGTTCCTGAGCAATCCTTATATGGTAATGTGAGAGTGGCGCGTCCAACTCAACGTCCAGGAAACACCCTGTTGTCAAATAGTATGAAAGGACTGATGTCAAGGGCATCAGGGCTTATTCTTCTTTGTTCCGACCTAGGCTCTGCAACATTGTAAATTTTTATCATCATCATTAATAAACATATTTAATCAAGTTCTGCATTCACTGGAGTTCCTGGACTCACAACGAATGTACCTTCAAATTGTCTGATCTACCTCATGCCCTGGTCACGACACAACATAATATTATGCATTAATTTTATTTCGGTAGATAAGAAAATGGGAAATTTGGTTTACAGCAATTAGTTTAAAGTTTATTGAATAATCTGGTGCACTTTACTGCTAAGTTGCCTATTCTATTTCAACAGTGACTAATGCATTTTTTACACTATAAATATAGCAATTTAGGTTAAAATTTTCAGAACTTCTCATTCAATTTTAAGGCATTTCTCGAATTAAAAAAACACACTCACACTTCTTCAGATAATTATTCACGTGCCTCGCTCCGTAGCCTAGAGATGCGTTGGCGCAGAGCTATGGGACTTGCGCTGATTCGAGTCTCCATGGGGGAAGACATTTTCTCATGGGATTTCAGCCAGTATCAGAACGGTGTCCATTCATCGTGAGGAATTTGGGTAGTTACAATAAGTGGCGGTTTCAGGTTAAGAAAACCATGCCACACCTATACTGCCTGGATGATCGTCTACCCCTGTGATTAACATAGGCCAGTAGCCGGCTGGTCACTCACAGGCCCTGGGGGTCCGTTTATCGGGCCCCAGCTGTGCTCACAACAGGAACAGGGCGCGTCCACGGGTGGCGGATAGGGGAACGGTCGGTGGTTTGCTTGCACTCCTCCCGGATAGGTTCAGACCGGACCCCCGGGCCATTTGTGAGGTCGTCAGGACTCGAGCGACCTGATGTACTACATAACTCGTGCTGCGCCCACTTCAGCAGCAAATCGCGTACCCTCGGTGGCGTAGTGGGGAAAAGGTCGGTGGATCTGCTAGTCAGTCCTCCCTTCCAAGTCCGATGGACTCGCGGACCATAAGTGGGGTCAACAGGAGACGAGCGTCCTGTTGTACTAAAGCTCAAATATCCCGGCCCACAGCGGGATCAGCGGCCGTCGTGGCGAGGCTGTGGGAGATTTTGGAGATCAGAAGCTCCCTTCTCTTGGTTAAAATCCCGAGGTCCTTTGTGGGGCACCATGGGCGATCAGCTCCCTGGATGCCTACATTGCTCAGTGGGCTGACTCACAGCAGCGGCACGACTAGGCCTAGTCTTGCGAACGGGCTGGTTGGGACAATACTGGGCGTAATGCTGGGAATTACCACCAAGTCAATAAGCTCGGGAAAGGAGGAAGAGCGGTCTTTGGGTTGAGGACTGAGCGCCGACTCTGGGACCGAGTGACCCAAGGACAATCTGTGAGGTCGTCAGGAGTTGAGCGACCTGACGTACTAATGCTCAGGCTGGACCCACTTCAGCAACCAAACACTTCCCCAGCTGGTGCACTGGGGGAAAGGTCGGTGGATCTGGTAGAGAGTCCTCCCGGTCAAGTCCAAGGGACTCGTGAACCATTAGTGGGGTAGGCAAGAGTTGAGCGCCTTGTCTTACTATTTGCTCATCTGTTGGAGCTTGCGAGCTCCGTGCTGGCCCACAACTGCAGCAGAAGGCGTCCCTGGCGGCAGACCAGGGCTCGGCTCGGACCAGTGCAGAGGGGAGCAACTGTACTGTTCCCTGGCTCTGCCTACGGGCCCGTCGACAAACTGTGGGGTCGCCAGGAGATGAGCACCTGGATGTACTAAAAGTCTCACACTGTTGGGCTTGTAGCCCTAGCCGGTCTCACAACGGCTGCAGGACACGTCCCTGGAGGCAGAACAGGGGAATGGTCGGTGGATCTGCGACAGCAGTCCTCCCGGCTAGGCTCATGGAGCCCGTGGACCAACTGTGGAGTCGTCAGGAATGAGCGACCTGATGTACTATGTAGCTCAGCAATTCCCAGAAGTAGCAACTCCAACACCCTCTCCCTAGGGGTGTTGGTTTAAGGACCGTGAACTTGAACGTGTACGTTAACCTTGGATAGGGAGGACAAGATCTCTAGGACTTGGGAGTATGGTCATGACGACAGCGGTATCCCAAGGGGTGGGGGAAGGGCCTAGACGTGGTAAGTCACAGGCCTTCGATGCCACGATCTTTAACCACTCTAGTGGCTATGACGTGAGGGTTCGTCATGCCTTATCCTTCCTGTAGTGGCTATGACGAGCCACACCTTAAGTTTAACACAGTGGCTAAGACGTCTATGCTCGTCATGCTTGTTGTAAGTATGTAAAAATTAAAGACCCTACCAATCCCATGGATTTATTTAAACTATTTATTACGCAAGAAATTTGTGATTATATAAGTGATGAAACAAATCGCTATGCTGAGCAGTTCCTAAAAAACACATTTAATAAAAGATAGATCAAGAGCCCATAAATGGGACGAAACGAATAATGGCAAAATAATTAATTTGCTGGCATATTTGTTATTACAAGGGTTACACCAAAAACCTGAAAATAAAAGTTATTTTTCAAGCAGGAAAATTTCGGAAAGCCCAATATTTTTGGAACATTTTCAGAAAGCAGATTCAACCTTCTGCTTAAATTTCACATTTTGTAAATAATGAGGAGTATGATGAGGCGACGTGTGGATCTAAGAGAGTGTACGAATTCAAACAAATTTTAAATCACCTTAACGATAGATTAAAAAGTGTTTACACTCTGAATTATGATATTTTTATAGACGAGTTGTTTATATGGAAGGGAAGACTAGTTGGAAAGTGTTCATTCCTTCTAAACGTTCCCGATTTGGCATTAAATCGTTTGAATTATGTAGCCCTTTCACCATCCTTGTCCTGCAAAGCGTTCGTAACGCCTCCAGGAGACATTTATCTTACTGAGAAGCTTCATGGAAATCAGCCGGATTGCCATAAAAGGAACCGACCCTGTAATATAAAGCATGTGTTACACGAGAGAGTGATTAGGGTGTAGGATATTGTTAAACATTTAGAAATTGTGTGACAGGTTTACAACTGCTATTGGAGACGGGTGAAGTTCACTGCTAATCCCAATACATGTCGGAAGAGGGTGACTACTTACAAAAAAATATGGTTATCGTAAGTCTAAGAAATTGGCAATTTTTACAACGCCGACCGGTCATAATTAGATCCCCTCTAAGTTCGTGAAGGGGTTGGAATATATATTCATCGTCTTTGAGAAGAATCTTGGCTTTTTGTATTTTATGTGTGTCCAGGACAGACGCATATTTTCTGAATAAAACTACACTTTGTTTTTGTTACTAACTTCATCTTTTAATTCTTTAAGACTTCAAGACTTCAACGTAACCTGAATCACCATAATTACCTATCATACCATAATTAATCTTCCAATCTACCGAATTAATATACACACAATTATCTTCTTTCACCAACCAAACGCTACCTCACCCACATTACACAACATAAAATGGTGCAGCTCCGTGGGAAGTTTAAGGTCCTAATTAACACACCTGGTTGGTGAAATCTGCAAGCAACTGTATTTTCTTCAAACCTATCTTCAATTCTTACCAGTGTGGCTGCTTCCGAATCCAGTATATAGCTGAGCATCGATTCCGGAATTCCTCGACGGTCATCTCTAGGTGATTCTAAAATTGAGCTCCCAGTAAATAGCAGAGCATGGAATCCGGAATTCCTCGACGGACATCTCTAGCGTGATTCTAAGGAAATTGAGCTCTAGCTCTAGAAGACCTCGACGGAGATCTCTAGGTCTAGAAGACTGAGAAGCTGTAGGACAACGAAGGGTGTTCATTCTGGACGGACATCGAGGTGTCACTTCCTTCCTTTCATCGGCAACCCGTTGACAGAAGTCTTCCGGTTGATGGTGGACGCAAGCCTAGGACTCCATGACCTGAGATCGGCGGAGGTGTTTATTTCTTCATCAACAGGTGCCAATATACGCGAACGTCTGTCTACTACAAGACAATTGGTCCGGGTAAGTGGTAAACTCTGCGGAGTTAAGTTGCTCTTGTATTTTTCATTATTCAGTGTACAAAAGCCCTTGAATAGCTCAATCAATAATAATGGAGGACATGATAAGGGAACTCCAAGAACAAGTGCAACAATTAGCCTACAAGGTAGACTAGAGGATAGGCCAATAGCATCGATTTCGGAAATAGCTACATTATTTAGTGCTGATTTCAATGGTTCAAAGCCGAGTGAATTAAATAAATTCATAGATAATGTTGAAAACGCATATCAATTATTGACGGAACCACAGAGAGCGTTACTTATGAAATATGTCATCGCTAAAATTACAGGGGATGCGAAACGAATTCTAATACAGGCAATACAGGGAGTGTAGGTATAACATGGGGATATATCAAGCATAAATTAGAAAATCAGTATGCTATAAAAATAACTTTTTTATTATTACGTGCAAGAACTAACATTTATGAGACAAAAGAGAAAGAACTGATGAGTAAATGGGGAAATAGATTGGAAAGTATAATGGCCGACTTGGGGAGTTCAATGGATAAAATAACGTCAGGTTGGGAAAATGCTAAAATAGAAGAGGCCCAAGACATTATGATTCATTTAGGAAAACAAATGTTTGTACAAGGGATAGTATCAGACGAAATCAGACAGGTATTAAATCCTGTGATAGAAAAATTAGGTCCTCCTGTATTGACTGACAGAGCTATTCAAGTAAAGAGTGAAAGTCTTTCCATGAAAGGGAAAGTAAGTACCCCCAATAACAACTGTCAGAAAAAAGTCATTATGAAAAGGACTGCAGATCCAGAGTACTGGGAAACGAACTGGGATCCCTTACACACGAGGGGATCTATAAAATGGGGTGTACGAATACAAAAACAGAGGGCATCTCACATGTCGCTCAGATAATGTAGGCTTAAGAAAAGCACATAGTGAAGAGGACCCAGAGTCCGGGGTTGGAGGGAATGAATCAGCGGGTACTTATGCATTAGGTAATCCAAGAAAAGTGGACCAAGATTCCACAGAAGGACATTCCCCAAGAGAATGTCGCTCGGTAGTAAATTGCCAAGTAAAAATGCACGGTAAAGTGGACCAAAATTCCACAGGAGGACATTCCACAAGAGAATGTCGCTCGGTCTTAGAAGGAGGGAATTCTACAAGAGAATGTCGCTCGGTAGTAAATTGCCAAATAAAAAGGCAAAGGAAAGTGGACTAAGATTCCACAGGAGGACAGTCCCTGTTAGGATACGGATGTAAGGACGCCCAAGGTCATAAGCACAATAAATATCTTATAATAATGAAAATATATATCTATTAGAGGAAAAATAAATAAATAATTATAATAATGAATAAAAATATTAAGTATAATGGAGAAAAATGTTGATATCAAGCATGCTCATGAACTGGCCTAAATAAACAGGATGTAGATAATAGCATCTCAAACTATATTGGAATATGGAAAACACTTTACTCGGTATCAGATTTACCTTTGACATTAACGGTCTGTAATCACTCTCTATATCAAAACTTATACAGTTAGGCTTTTTCACCATTTCTATCAAATTGATACAGTTATATAGTGGAGTTTCTGGAAACATTCAGAACGGAGAGAGTAGCCCTAGTCTGGGAAAGTAATGGGTTCCATACTTTAATTTGGAACGAAAGTAGGGGAAAATTAATATTTAAGCTAGGCAGTTAGGCCCTATGTGCATAGAAGGTGATAGACTCTGAAGCTCTACTTGTCTGGACATGGTTTTCTCAGTCCTCTTACGTAAGTGAACATACTAGTACTTATCATTGATGGTGGACTTCCTCACCTTCAATAATTATAATACTTATCATTAGTGGTGGACTTTCTCACCTTCAATAATATTCATACTTAATAAACTGTTTAAAAGAAATAACTTAGAAAAATACATATTTAACTGGCAATATTGTTCATCTACTAATAGATATTTAAACAACTAGTTAGAGATAAAAGCATTGTTTTAGGACAGTTATTTAAACTGATCTCTCTTAGTTACGCTCGAGTTTTATACAAAATAACTTCTTAGTGTTTTCCATAGGTTGATATAGTTCTGGTTTGAGGTTAACATTTATACGTATATCTAAGAGTTTATATTTAATAAGTACTTCGAGATGTTTTAACTGTTAATTGTGTATTTCAGAGAGTTTAAAATTTTACTGTTTCCCAAGTGTTTTAAAATTGACTTTGTAATTCTAAGAGTATATATTTCTTGTTTGGTGTGAATAAAAATTTTGTTTATTACTCATTCTACATACCTAAATTGTACAAAGCTCTCTACTACCTGTGGTCCTAACGGGTTTTGTGAGTCACCCGTTTCTAGCTTACTTGGTACAAGCTAGTATAACACGTCATACACATTCCTATATCCTCTCGAGCCATTATTAAAATCTAACAATATTAGAACCACAGTTTGGGATTTAGGCCCTTTTTCGCTACCGAAGTGTTAACCCGCATATGATAATGTAAACCGAGATAAACTTTGGCAGATACTGCATGAAGAACATATACACTCACATGTAATACGAGCCATACAAAGCTTATATCAAAATTCTAAAATCAAAATTAAATTACCAGATGGAGAAATTACAGAACACATAAACACAGGCAAAGGTGTTCGACAAGGATGTGGACTATCTCCACTCTTATTTAATATATATATTAACAGAATAGTGCAAGAATGGAAACAAACAGTAAACAGTGGAATTTCAATAACTAGGAATAAAATAATTCAAACAATATTATATGCTGATGATCAAATAATATTATCAGATTCCGAAGATAGCTTACAAATAGCAGCATATCAATTATTCAAAATTGCCAGCAAATATAATATGAAAATTTCCACATCAAAATCCAAAACAATGGCAATGTGTGGAAAAAACATACAACGGGTGAAAATTGAGATTGATGGAAAAATTATAGAACAAGTGTCAGATTTCTCTTACTTAGGAAGTGTATTTGCAGAGTATAAGAGTGACATTGATTCAAAATTACAAAAATATAATAAAATGAATGGGGTAATACGAAGACATTTTGGTAAACAGATGAGGACAGAGACAAAACTAAGATTACATAACGTCACATCAAAAGCTGCTCTAAAATACGGAAGTGAAATTTGGATTTTAAATAAAAGAAACTCTCATAAACTTCAAGTAAGCCAAATGCGCTTCTTACGATCATTGTTAGGAGTTAATAGACTGGATCACCAAAGGAACACTACTATCAGAGGAAAACTTGGAGTAGCAAGTTTAAATGAAGATATCCAAAAATACCAACAAGAATGGAAAAATCATCTGAGAAGAATGGCAAGAAATAGACTTCCAAAATTGGCATTCCAATATACCCCAACTGGACATAGGGACCAAGGAAGACCAAAACATCGGTGGAAAGATCAAGACCATCTTCGCTAGGTTTACCGTACAGGCCACATGGCCTAAAACGAATTTGTTCATGATGATGATGATGAAGTGTTAACCCTCAACTAGGTTATAACATAAATTGGTGACAGCTGGTCGGCATCTCGGAAAAATAATATCTTATTATATTTCCGAAAAAGAAACGAACCCCCGGAGCCAAGACTAAACTTGCTAAGTCATAAATTTAAATTCGCGGAAATAAACTTCATGTAAATAATTAATATTCAATTAATTACTCCTTTTTTTCTTTCTCTAGCAAATAGGAGATTTTTTTTTGTAACGAGAGAGGTCAGGTAATTAGCTGTAAGATATTAATCAATAATTTTTGGTCGAGCAATCGAATATAGCTTATATACAGGGAAAATATTGTGTTGTGTGTATTTTATGATATTTTAGTGGTTGTAAAAACTGTCTTTTACAGGAAAGTTTTATTTTGTGTGATCCTTTTTCTTTTGTGGAATATTTATATATATATATATATATATATATATGTGGTGTGTCTAACTATATTTAAATTTATTGATTTATAGATTTATAGTGACTGTTGTGTATAATTATTTGTGCCGGTTAGGACAATATTATCTAGGTACTTTAGCTCTTGTGTAGTAGAATTAACGTAACAATGCCACCTAAGGTTAATCCCCAATCCATGGAAGAGATGGAGGCGGCCATTAAGGAGTTGACAGCCAGACTGATGTCATATGAAACCGTTCAGTCTCAGATTCAAGGTCAATTAGTTTCGGTAGCCACCTCCATCCCCAAAATTACACGAACTGCACCGCCGCCTCCACCGCCTCCAGCGAGGGAGAGCGCGGCTGGTGGTAGACTTATGGTAGACCAGATTCCCCTATGGGACGGGACAAACCCGAGCATGACGATAGAAGCGTTTTTAGACACAGTAAATACGTGGGCAAAAGTCAGTAAATGGGATGACATTGAGAAAGCGGTAATCGTTAGAGCTAAATTAACGGGAGCAGCTACGACATTTTTAGCAGGAGATCCGAGTCTAAATGACGCGGACTATATGACCTTGGCTACACGACTCATAGAGCGATTTTCAACATATAACCCCGAGCTATACGCAGGCAAATTAACTGAGGCCAAGCAAGGGCCTAATGAATCAGTGCAGAGATTCGCGTATAGGTGCCGAGAGCTGGGAATACGATCGATACGGGTCAAGGAAAATCCGATAGAGCAAGCATGTGTGAAGGAGGAGGCAAATCGTAGAACACGACTAGCCTTCGTAAGGGGAGTAAATGAAAAACTAAGTAAATTTCTAAAAGTAATGAACCCAACTACTCTAGAGGAGGCTCTACAGATAGCAACGCGTTGGGAAGACGCCGAAGGGGAGGCACAGGATAGGAACTCCAATAAAGGAAGCACGTGTGATTATTGCCACAGGATAGGGCATAACGTATTTCAATGTAGAACTTATAGGCCTCAGATGGATGACTTCGCTCAGAACGGGTCAATCCGATACAACAGGGCACCCTTTAGAAACCATGCCCCACCTAGGACCTCCAATTCAGGTGGAAATACTAACCGTAGGAATCCACCACCGGTTCGGGACAACAGGGAATGCTATAAATGTAACCGAACCGGACATTTTTCTCGAGACTGCCCGAGGCAGGAAGCCCCAAACGCCACACGTTCGACGACGCAGACCCAATCGTCGAACCCAGCACCCCAAGGAAATTAACAGTATTTAGGGTCTATGACACCACTCGTGAGTTGCTAGTTACCGTCAGAATCGCAGACAAGGATCGTTCCTTTCTTGTCGATTCTGGAACATGTGTCTCTATTATAAAACCTGGAATTAGCAACTCCGAGATTTACCCGGCGGTGTCCACCTTGTATGGTATATCGGGCACCCCAATCGAATGATTGGGCTCCCAAAGGGTAATATTCGAAATAGATAATGTCAGCTACACCGAGGACTTTGTGACCTCGCATTTGTCCTACAAATTTGACGGATTATTTGGGCGAGATATACTTACTAAATTAAAAGCTGACATTAACATGGAAAAAGGCTATGTAAAATTAGGGTCCAAGATCTATCCCCTAGATGGTCATGACCCACAGGTGGACTGCACGGCCGAGGCGAGGCAGGGAGGTTCGTTGGCGACTGATCACCGTCAATTGGATATCTCGCCTAGCCAGTCCTCCGACCATACCCCTGAGGAAAATGACCATGGATGGGAAATAGTGACACAAGGGAAGGTTGCCATCGCCCCCAAGACAACACGGTGCATATTAGGTCGCATAAAGAATCCCCAGTCAGGAAGCCTTCCTCTAGAGCTACTGATAGAACCAAGAATGGACATGGGTTTAGACAAGGATAAACTATATATTGGCAGAACCGTTTCACCTGTCTTCTACCAACACAACAAACGTTGTGTGAAATTAGGGCCCAGATCTAAACCGAAGGAACCGCACCGTTATGTATTAATGGAGGTAGCTAACACTAGTGACGAATACAGGACGATAAGAGCCGGGCGGAAAATAGGCATCGGAGAAATAGTGGCAAAAGACCACTTAGAAACGAAGGAAAACAAAGAATCGAAAGAAAATATAGAATCACTAGCAGATAAAAGCACCCGGGTGATAGAAAGCGAGGTGAGCAAGATACGAACCGCGTCACGGGAAATCGGATCAAATCCACCCCCAATGACGAAATGTTTCGGTGAAGCCACCAGATTATCAAAGGAAAATTCTGGAGCGACAGAATTAAAGGGTGGATCAGGAAGGGCCAGGGCCACTGACTGCGTGAATGGAATCGACGCATTTTCCACCTTCAGGATGGCGCCTAGAGAAATCCAGGCCCCCATTGTGGAAGATGGGATCCATTCCACGCCTTCAAGGCCGCAGCCCGGCCACTTCGCTGGTTCACCCGGCACGATTAGCAAGACAGGAATCGCGACTAGGGGGGCGGGCATGACTAGGGCCACCGTCGGTATGGAGGGTATCGACGCATTTCCCGCCTTGAGGCCAGCGCCTAGAGAGATCCAGGACCCCTTGGTGGGAATTGGGGACCTTCCCATGCCCTCGAGGCCGCAGCCCAGTCAGGGGTCTGAGCCCCCCCCCCGAAATTACAGGATGCCAAGAGAACCGCCACCGGTAGCAAGAGAAAGTATCGAATAAGTAAGGATAAACGAAACCGGACCTACTATAAGGAAAGGTCAGAACAAATAAGGAAAACTAGAGCTGCTACAAGGGAGACGTCCCTGGGAAATATAGGAACAAACGGTCGGAACGTAGAGCAGACAGGGGTAGGGTATAATAGCGAGCATAACACCGAGGCTTGCGAAAATAATCTAGCAGTATCAAATGATAAAAAGGAAAACCAGGAGGAAAATAGAGTGTTGTTTAATTACCAGCGTAAGCATATGAGTTGTGATAGCCAAGAGCAGTTAGATCATCACACAGAATACGAAACGGAGACGGAGTATTACGAACGTGACTTAGGTAATTACGAGCAGTTGAATGAGATAAGATCGGAGCTTGAACAGAAAGTGAGTCACTTAACACCGCAAGAAAGAGAAAGAATTTTACCTGTGTTATTAGACAATGCAGATTTATTTTTATATGATAAAGGAGGTGTGTTACCTTGTACTGACATGGGGTATCATCAAATTAACACGGGAGATGCGCTCCCCATTAGGAAAAATCCCTATCCAGTCCCTTATGCGCTAAGAGATGAATTAAAGAATAAATTAGACATCCTAGAAGAACAAGGCGTAATTACGCCGGCAGTTACGCAATGGACCGCCCCCGTAATTTTAGTCAAGAAAAAGCAACTAAACCCGGATGGTACGCCCAAACTGCGTCTAGTTGCTGACTATCGCCCTAAATAATGTAACTCTCCTACCGAATTATCCAATCCCGGACCTGAAGGCAAACCTTGCCTTGCTTTCGGGAAAGATGTATTTCACTATTCTGGATGTTGAAAGTGCATACTACAACATCCCGATTAAACCCGAAGATAGTGACAAAACTGGGATAATTACTCAATTCGGGACCTACAAATTTAACTGACTGGCTCAAGGTCTATGTGGAGCCCCCATGACATGGAGTAGGATACTAGATAAGGTACTCATGGGAATGGGAGAACTTAAGCCCCTAGTATATTTAGATGACATACTTATCGCCTCCCCGTCAGCGGAAACACACGTCCTGCAGTTGACCAAAGTATTTGGAAGAATGCGCGCGGCAAAATTTAAACTAAGCCGTGACAAGTGTGAATTTGCTAAAACAGAAGTCGCCTACTTGGGACATATCGTGGGTAGAGAAGGCATTAGGCCAAACCCTGATAAGGTAAAAAGTATCGAGGAATTCCCCCGACCGAAGACAGTAAAAGGGATAAGAGCCTTTTTAGGACTTGTAGGTTTTTACCGAACCTTTATCCCCGACTTCGCCCACACAAGTGTACCATTAACCGAGCTTACACGAAAGAACACGAAGTTCGTATGGGGGGAACGACAGCAAAACGCTTTCGATTCCCTACGCACGGCTTTAATGACTCACGCGATCCTTCACCATCCAGATTTTAGTAAAACATTTTTTTTAGTACCGACGCGTCAGACATAGCTATTAGTGCTATTCTCTGGCAGCAAGAAGGGGACTCAGAGCGACCCATTAGTTTCTGGAGCAGGGTCCTAAATCCTGCGGAGCGAAACTATACAACCACTCATAAAGAATTAGCCGCAGTCGTATATGGGATCAGGGCACACAGATGTTATTTGTATGGTGTTCGATTCACAGTAGTGACTGACCACAATGCCCTAGTGTGGCTAAAAGTGACTAGAGACCATGGGTCCAGTAGGCTAACGAGATGGGCTACAGCCCTTAGCGATTATGATTTTAACATCATTCATAAACCCGGGAAACTGCATACCAACGCAGACGTTCTATCACGTTACGTGGGTCTGATCCAGACAGGTGACGTGGACCTCTCCCTAACTAGGGACAATATCAAAGCCCATCAGGCTGCCGATTTCTTTTGTAATACAGAAATCGAAAAGGTCCAGAAAGGGAAACCGAGCAATCTCACCCTGGACGACGAGGGTCTGGCCTATTGGCATGATAAGGACTCTCGCCTCTTAATAATTCCAAAAACCTTAATTGCGGCTATACTTAGGATACATCATGACCTAGTGACATCGGGACACCAGGGCGAAAATCGAACTCTGGCCCTCCTGAAGAGAAAATATTATTGGGAGACCTTGACGAGAGATGTAAAGGAATATATTAAGAGATGTCGCTCGTGTGCATTAATGAAACGGGGTAATTTGGCACCTGCGCCATTAGGAAATTTGCCTGAGGCAACCTACCCATTTCATATCACTTCCATCGATCTATGTGGGCCATATCCTGTTACACCGAGAGGAAACAAATACCTATTGACATATATTTGTCATTTCACTAGATGGCCCGAGGCCATACCAATACCCAGTCAAGATGCGGAGACTGTGGCTCATGCTTTAATGACCAATATTTTCACGCGGTTCGGGTGTCCGACAATTTTAACATCAGACAGAGGGACACAATTTCTATCGGATTTGTTCAAGCAGATGAGCAAGATGTTGGGGATTAAGAGAATCCTATCAACTGCATATCACCCTATGTCCCAGGGAAAAATCGAACGATTCCACCATGGGCTGAATCAAACGATCAGCCATTATGTAAATAAAAAACAAAATGATTGGGATCAGTATGTAGATTACAGTCTAATGGCGGCACGAAGTTTTCCACACTCTGTCACAGGCTATACCCCCCACTTCTTACTATTCGGAAGAGAAATGTCTGCTCCTACTTTGGATGATCTAACTGCAAGAATTACGCAATATAGGAAACCGGCGCCAGATACCGCCGATTGGCACATAACTGAGTTGGCCAAGGCATTAAAAGACGCCCACGCGACAGTAAAACGGAAGAATCAGGAGGGAAGAGCCAGACAAAGAAAATACTATAACCGCGGGAAACGGTTAAGAGAATTTGAAATAGGATCGTGGATTTTGTTAAAAAACATGACGATAGGTTCCAAAGGTTGTAAGAAATTTTCTCCCCAATATTCAGGGCCGTATCAGGTATTGCAACGCAGAAGCGACTTTAATTACGTAATACGTACGGAGAACCAGAATGAGGTTACGGTGAATGTGAATCGAATGAAGAGGGTGTACTATGACCCCACTACTCCAAAACCACCCAACCATATTCCTACTGCCTCGCAACCGGACCTATTGACCCCGGACCTAAGATTCGAATCCCGTGAAAATTCACTCCCGACACTAACCCCATCCTTGGTTTCGAACCACCCAGATTCTCGATCCGATGGAGACGATGCCGATTCGGAGTCCTCTGAAATTGACATCCCCGACCCAAAAGACCCTCCTTGGGAACCCGAACACCCCATAACAGAGGTCATAGTCCCTCGTGAGGTAAACCCCATCAGGCCAGAAAGAGTGGAAGAAGTTAGAGATCTTATAGAATTTTCGGAATCGGAAGATGAACCTTCCTTAGGTCCAGATCCCAATCCCGGAAATACCAAGAATTCGCAACCACGGTATGCCCTAAGGCCACGGCCCGTAAAAAGACCGTAAACTGAGCGCAATTATTTTTACCGAGCTACCCGTGGCTACTCATGGGAACCCTCCCGAAACAAATGAAGGAGCGCACGTAGCATTATTACCGGAGGCAAGCAGGGCATATTTTTATCAACAAACCCCGTTAAATAACATGAGATTTACCCCGGACATAAGTGCGATAAAAGTTAATAATAATGTTGCACAGACGAAGGAATGATGAAGACTTTGATAAAGAAAGTAAATGGCCACCGAATCTTCTCTGAATACTTAAAATGATTAAAAGCTTTTGGGAGATCAAGGGAATTTGAAATCATAAAAATTTAAGTTAGTTGTTGGAACCTGTCGACATGATATAAGTCAAGTAGACAAACATAAATCTGGAAGGAAAACATGCTCGGCGTATACCCTAACCATATATACATAAGCTAGAAAAATGAAACAAATTAATAATCTACCATGAAATAAAAATAATAACAATATAGGCCTGCAAATGCCAGGACATGTGGTAAACAGAGTAGGAAACTATCGTTGAATAAGTAAGGATCATACAATATAGGATATCTAAATGTAATAGGAGGTGATAAAAATTAACCTAAGGATAGCCAGAATGGAGTAAACATGGAACGACACAAAACACACACACACATATATATGTTATATTCGGGTATAAAAAAAATAATAAGACTGCGACATCTAGTTGAAAAGGGACAGATATTCAGGTTAAGAGATACATTGTAACTAACTCATGTTGCGCCTTAAGACGAGGCATATATATTAACTAAAATGAATCTGACGGGTTAAGCTTATGGCAATCAGATCAATGAATCTGTGTTATACACAAAAAAAAAAAATCTGAACAACTTGAATACCTGTCCACACTAGCATAGGCAGAGGCCTAAACTAATAGATATGTAATGCTAGAATTAAGGAATTTATGAGTAGAACAGGAGACTATGTACCACTTACCGATTGCTCGACGATAAGGATAGGATAATTATAAAGTATCAAACGGAAGATATTTGCGTAAAACTAGGAAAGCAACGAAGACAAATAAGGTAACTAGGATTTTCAATTATCCTAAAAAAAATTCACAAACATAAGGAGGAGGGGGGAAAACCATGGCAGACAGGTAGTTTAACACTAGAAAATGAAGTCCACCTGAATAAGTAATTAGTATGTCACTGAATAAACCCAAGACCCCTAATCAAATGAAACAGATCTAAACCATATGAATAAGCTTCCAGGGCTGCTGCATATCCATCCGAATCTGGCGATGGAGACTCATCTCTAATTAAGCTTCCAGGGCTGCTGCATATCCATGCATATATGGCGATGCTGCTGCATATCCATGCACATATGGCGATGGAGATTCATCTACAATTAAGCTTCCAGGGCTGCTGCATATCCATGCACTTCTGGCGATGGAGACAACCTACATAGATAATCTGACAGGGCTGCTGCCATGGGATCATAAGACCTAATGAGAACTACCAGTCAAGCACGTATCCGCTAACCCCAGCAAAACGTTAACCAAATCCATAATCCATCACTGAATTATTCCATTTACTATAAACTACAATATAAAACAAGGCAATAAACTACAAGATCAACAAACAATTCCTTTCATACCTATCCTCTAGTTTCCCATGAAACCCAGTTAAAATGACTGAGTAACTGGCAGGAAATGACCTAAAGGAACTACTCCGAGGCCTAACTTAGCTGCAACAGCAAGGCGAACCAACAACCCCTGGCAAACAGATCCCTCAACGACTAGGCTCACGTCTAATGGTCAAGGCAAAATCTCATAGCGACCGACACGACACTGGTCCAACCAGCGGGAAGGACAGGCTTCGACTCCATTCGCAGATCGTAGCAGAGACTAGCAGTACAAAATAATAATAACACGAACCTGAAGGCTTAACATTTTCATTTGTGCGGAAATTAAAAGCGGAAGTGAAAAACTAAGCTAGTATGTAACACTAGTAGCAACTACACAAAAAAAAACAATAGTGCAAATTAATATTCCTATCCTAGATTCTTAAAAGAAGTGAAAGTGATATCAGTGCAGCGACAAATAAATAAAGAACCGTTTGGGGGAGGGGGAACATAGAATAAATAAGTGAAAATAATAATACGGTCAAAGCTAGAAAGACATTGAACATTGTTCAAAGGAAGTGATTATTGATAATTTTAAGAGGGTATATTATTTATGTGTGCAAACCTATAAGTAAAATTATTCTCACCATGAACAGGAAACCCGAGGAAAATCGAAACTAGATTTATACCACGATGTGGCAAGGCATCCGGTTTATGTGGACTTAAATTACTATCCTGCAAAATTGGACTGAGAATAATTTCCCTTTTGGTTATTTTAATATTGTACCAATTGATTTAGATTTTGATAACATTATACTAACGTGGAAGGTGGAAGCGGCCATCTTTAATATGACGTCAGGTACGGAAAGCTGCGACCCAATGCTAAAAGCGCTGCCTACGCTAGACGGATGGCTAACACGAATATACAGGGTAGGTACCTCTGCCAGGGCTTCCCTATTTTTAAATAAGGACATCGTTTAACTACCTAGACAAGGTCAGGAATTATTCGCGAAAGAAAATTAATTTGGTGGCAATAAGCCACGGCTATGTGAATAGGCGACGAGCCCTACTTACGTAATGACGACGCCTCGCCAAGTCACTAAATGAGAACTACATTATATTTTAATTAAGGGTTTAATCCTCCCTCAGCCTATCACTTCTAATTCCGGGTAGGTCAGCACGGCAGATAATGAAGCATGGGATACATCTATCGGAAAAAGAAATAAACAAAATAGGTAGTTCAAACAAGGATTGATCAAGCTAGGAATGAAAAGCAGAAATACCCCGAAAAAAAAATAGATAATAAAAAAAGGCGATATAAAAAATAATAATAACCCGAAGAGATAACTAAAACTTACGTGATCACATGTTGAATGAATGCAGGCGACTGCAACAAACTGACGAAGCATTAGTGGTGCAACCCTGTCGACTCATGACACAGTAATAGACAGAACACTTGCCTACCCCTATTCACTTTTTCAAGGGCATCGAACAAAGAAGGGTTGTGACGTAGGCATGTAAACCATCATGACACAGCGGCTGACGTGTATCGAAAAATTCCAAGGACTTGGTCCTTGTACTTAAGGTATATAGAAACAATTCTCGGCAGACCAGAGACGTCCCTAAAAATGGAAACATTCGGGATTTCACCCCTAATGTTCCCTTTACTGATGGGGGAGTGTTAGGATACGGATGTAAGGACGCCCAAGGTCATAAGCACAATAAATATCTTATAATAATGAAAATATATATCTATTAGAGGAAAAATAAATAAATAATTATAATAATGAATAAAAATATTAAGTATAATGGAGAAAAATGTTGATATCAAGCATGCTCATGAACTGGCCTAAATAAACAGGATGTAGATAATAGCATCTCAAACTATATTGGAATATGGAAAACACTTTACTCGGTATCAGATTTACCTTTGACATTAACGGTCTGTAATCACTCTCTATATCAAAACTTATACAGTTAGGCTTTTTCACCATTTCTATCAAATTGATACAGTTATATAGTGGAGTTTCTGGAAACAGTCAGAACGGAGAGAGTAGCCCTAGTCTGGGAAAGTAATGGGTTCCATACTTTAATTTGGAACGAAAGTAGGGGAAAATTAATATTTAAGCTAGGCAGTTAGGCCCTATGTGCATAGAAGGTGATAGACTCTGAAGCTCTACTTGTCTGGACATGGTTTTCTCAGTCCTCTTACGTAAGTGAACATACTAGTACTTATCATTGATGGTGGACTTCCTCACCTTCAATAATTATAATACTTATCATTAGTGGTGGACTTTCTCACCTTCAATAATATTCATACTTAATAAACTGTTTAAAAGAAATAACTTAGAAAAATACATATTTAACTAGCAATATTGTTCATCTACTAATAGATATTTAAACAACTAGTTAGAGATAAAAGCATTGTTTTAGGACAGTTATTTAAACTGATCTCTCTTAGTTACGCTCGAGTTTTATACAAAATAACTTCTTAGTGTTTTCCATAGGTTGATATAGTTCTGGTTTGAGGTTAACATTTATACGTATATCTAAGAGTTTATATTTAATAAGTACTTCGAGATGTTTTAACTGTTAATTGTGTATTTCAGAGAGTTTAAAATTTTACTGTTTCCCAAGTGTTTTAAAATTGACTTTGTAATTCTAAGAGTATATATTTCTTGTTTGGTGTGAATAAAAATTTTGTTTATTACTCATTCTACATACCTAAATTGTACAAAGCTCTCTACTACCTGTGGTCCTAACGGGTTTTGTGAGTCACCCGTTTCTAGCTTACTTGGTACAAGCTAGTATAACACGTCATACACATTCCTATATCCTCTCGAGCCATTATTAAAATCTAACAATATTAGAACCACAGTTTGGGATTTAGGCCCTTTTTCGCTACCGAAGTGTTAACCCTCAACTAGGTTATAACATCCCAAGAGAATGTCGCTCGGTAGTAAATGGCCAAGTAAAAAGGCACGGTAAGTTGGACCAAGAGTCCTGGGTTCGAGGACACTAATCTGAGATCCCTGCACAAGAGGATCTAATAAATAAAGTAGGAGCTGTTACACAGATAACAAGCGAAGTAGGCCGACAGAGCCAGAGTAGTAAAGTAAGGACCTTAACGTTGGGAGATAGAAATAAAAAGGAAGTTTGCATGATAAAGAATCAAGTTGGTAATACACATGAGTATGAAATAATTGTTCAATGTCCTCAAATTAAAGAAGGAAAGGGCTTAGCATTAGTCGATACAGGGTCATGTATCTCAAATGTTAATAAAAAATGTCTAAGTACAAATAACAATATTATACCTGTATGTGAGGAATTTCGTACTGTAAGTGGAGAACGGCGTCGAGCTTTAGGAAAAGTGAAATTGGAAGTGGAAGGGAAAGAGATGCTGTTTGATATAATGCCGGGGGAGATAAAACATTTTGATTTATTTTAGGCAGAGATTGGTTGCAACAGTACGAAATTACGTTAAATATTCCTTGGAAATGAGTGAAACTCTTGTAGCATTTCCAACGAAAATGAATCCAGGTGATTATAGGATAGAGAGACAGGAATTAGGAAATCAAGTTTAATGTGCAGAATGTTTAGTATATTGCGACGGGGGAAAATTCGTGACAATGGTACTTAATTTAAATCAGGAAGAGTATGAATTAGATAAATTACCTGAACTAAGTCAATGGGATAAGACAGAATATATAGGGAAACAAAATTCAATGGGTAATGAAAGAATTAATGAGTTAAGAAATGAGTTAAGATTAGGTCATATAAAAAAAAGATGAAATGTGGGAAATATGTAAGGAATGTTCAGAAATTTTCAAGTTGCCAGGAGATAGGCTCACAGAAATAAAAACAGTGAAGCATGTGATTTAACGCCTACATTAAATGAACAGCAATTTATACATGTAAAGCCCTATAGGATACCGCAAGCTTATAGGAAAGAACAATGTTGGAACAAGAAATCATTAGGCCTAGTACATGACCATATAATTTCCCTATAATTGTCGTGCCGAAAAAGGTAGATGCTAGTGGAAATAAAAAATGGAGGATTTGTATTGTTTTCCGAAAATGAACAAAGTATACGGTAGGAGATAGCTTTCCAATACCTAATATTCAAGACATATTGGATCAGCTAGTTAAGGCGAGATATTTTAGTGCTTTAGATTGTGCGAGCGGATATTTGCAGATAAGTATTCGGGAAAAAGATAGGAGGAAGACCGCGTTCAGGACCAGGGACGGACATTTCAAATTCTGTCGTATGCCGTTTGGCGTCAAGGGGGGCCCAGTTCTTACCAAAGGTTTATGAATTATGCATTGGCAGGTATGTTAGGAGTAAATTGTTTTGTGTATCTAGACGACATTATTATATTCGGGGCTGCTCTAGAAGAACACAATATAAATTTGAGGAATGTATTCGAAAAATTGAAGGAATATCGAGTACAATTAGAACCGGATAAGTGCGAATTCTTGAAAATAGAATTGCAGTATCTAGGACATGTGATAGGTGAAGAGGGAGTCAAACCTGATCCAAGTAAGATAAAAGCGATACAGTTGTTCCCAACTCCTAAAAACACGAAAGATGTAAAATCATTTCTTGGTTTAGCCGGATATTATAGAACATTTATTCCACGTTTTAGTGAAATTGCAAAGCCATTAACACAACTATTAAGGAAGGGTGTAGAATGGGATTGGAATCATCAATGTCAGGAAAGTTTTGATAGTTTAAGATTATTATAGTCTAACGAACCAGTTCTAAGAAATCCAGATTTTTCGCAGGCCTTTATAGTAACAACGGACGCAAGTCAGGTAGCAATTGGAGCCATGTTAAGTCAGGATGAAATCGGAGAAGATAGGCCGATAACTAATGCCAGAAGAACGTTAAATCAAGCAGAAGAACGATATTCCACATTTGATAAGGAATTTTAGCCGTTGATTGGGCATGTAAACAATTCAGGCCATATCTATTAGGTAGGAGGTTCGTAATTGTAACCGATCATAAACCATTGATTACCATATTAGATAAAATTAAAGAGTGCGAATCTACAAAGGGTTATGAGATGGAAACTTATGATAGCAGAATATGATTTCAAGGTCTTACACAAGGCAGGCACAAAAAACACTAATGTCGTCGCATTAAGTAGGTATCCCTTAGTAGGAGAAGTAAATCGGGATGAATTAACAGAGAAACAAAAGTTACAAATAATAAAAGAATTTCATGTATGTCCAATTGGTGGTCATCAGGGTATACATCGGACATACGAAAGAATTCCGATTGAGGGTCTTTCCACTTTTCAGCGGTTGCCCTTTTACCAGCCGGCTGCTGGCCCTTCACATCCACATGTGTCAATCACAAAGGTAGATGATCAACAGCCAGTGTAGGGGTGACATGTGGTTAGCATGTCGAGTCCCCCAGCCGTTATAGCTGGTTCCTCAACCTGGAGCCGCTACTTATTGTAGCTACCCAATTGCCTCACGATGCTGGGTGGGCACCGGTCCCATACTGGCCGAAATACCATGAGAAAATTTCTTCCCCCATGGAGACTCGAACCAGCGCAAGTCTCGTAGCTCTGCGCCAAGGCTTCCTACCTTAACCGCTCGGGTACGGCGCGGGACCGAAAGAATTAAGTTATATAAATATTGGGAAAATATGTTTAAAGATGTGGAACGATATATTAAGGGATGTCAAAAATACTCGCAACAAAAAGGATATGAAATTAAAGCACAGATGCAGATAACAGACACACCTGTTAGACCGTGGAATAAAATAGCTTTAGATATCGTAGGTCCAATGAGAAAAACGGAAGATGGAAACCAATATTTATTGACATGACAGGATTTGTTAACGAAATATTTAATAGCACTTCCCTTAAAATCAATTACAGTGGAGGAAGTCGTAAACAGTCATGGAAGGAATTATCTAAGATACAGCATTCCCATAGAATTACTTACTGACCAAGGGTCACAATTTATGAGCGATGTTTTCAAGGAAATGACAAGATTATTAGGTATTAAGCACATACATAGCAGTGTATATCGACCACAGAGTAACGGAAGTTTAGAAATAAGTCATAAAACACTTGTAGACTATTTAAGGATCTACATAGACAATAAGCCTGAAAGTTAGGATAATTGGATTTCGTATGCAACTTTCGTGTATATCACCATTCCACATACAGGGACGAAATCGACACCACTTGAATTACTGTATGGTAGGATTGCTAATATACCACGTATATTACAACAAAAGCCGCAACCATTATATAACTATAATAATTATGTAAATGTTATGAAAAGGCAATTCCAAGAAATATGGAAAATCGCTCACGAAAATATACAGCAGAAAAAAATTAAGACAGCAGAGCATAAAAATAAATAAATAAAATCTGTATAGATAAAAGCTGGGGATCTTGTTTATATATTAAGGAACTAAAGTCATAAGCTCGAATCCAAGTGGTTGGGCCCTTACAGGGTCGCAGAAGTTAAAAATGTTAATGTGAAGTTAGCATATGCAAGTAGTAAAAGAGTTGATAAAATAAAGTGTGATCAATGGTATCACATAGAAAGGTTAAAATTAGCTTAATTAAGGAATGTGGGAGAGAAATTATATTAATACAGTGTTGATGTCATCACTTGTGTACGGAAGTAAATGAAAAGTAAATGTTTCAGTAGTAAAATCATTGGGAATTATTTTGAAAAGACGGGAGAAATATAGCTCTATCCGAAGTTGAAATTATGCATGATATGAAAATACCAAATTTGACATATTTTTAATGATATTATAAATGGTTTAACTAGAATATTTGTATATTTCATAATACAATTAATGAAAATGTATAAATTATGTTGATTTACAGCCTATTTTTAATTTAAATGTTAAAATTAGGAGCTTCTAAGTAAAATTATCACTATTGTTTGGACACACCATACGATGTTATCATGAAGAGTTGAAATCAGAAATAAATAAAGATATAATAAAATATGTACAATGTAAATTTTAAATACTAGGAAACAGGTAGACACATTAACACATTGATAAATTTAGTACTAGGATTATAGACAATTATTAATATTGGGTGATTGTATAATTATATTATCTTATAAGGAACTCAGTCAATTGCGATAATATACAAAAGTAACTTCATTAATTGACAGGAAACTATGGTAAAAAAATGTGAAGACATAACGAAGGTAGGTTTTTTTAAATACCATATGAAAACGAATAGCAGCCAGACCTTTATTCTGCCACTCCTTTCCATATGAATTGTATTAATATGAAAGTTGTGCTAAACAGAAAAGAAGAGATTACCTTAGTTCAAATGACTGATATAACCGTGGTAAGAATTAAACAATGCTGGACATGAAGTTAAGGATATTCACAAAAATAACACACCAACAAGATAAAAAAGTATGATGAATACTTCAAACATATAGAGGTTCGGATGGGCTTAGTTTATTGAGCGTATGTTGTAATTAGTAATGTATTGTAATGATATGTGTTCAATGATTCTCAAAGACATGTATATATAGAATTCAGCCTATAATTCGTGTCAGGAAAGTAACTTAGTAACAATTTAACAAAATAATAATTTGATAGAGATTGATCAGAATTAGAAGGTATAATGAAGAAAAGTATTAATGACGAAATTTATTAATATACATTCCTTCAATAAGGGGGAAGGTGTTATGTAAAACATGTGTTACACGAGAGAGTGATTAGAGTGTAGAATATTGTTAAACACTTAGAAATTGGGTGACGGGTTTACAACTACTATTGGAGACGGGTGAAGTTCACTGTTAATCCCAACACATGTCGGAAGAGGGTGACTACTTACAAAAAAAATATGGTTATCGTAAGTCTAAGAAATTGGCAATTTTTACAACGCCGACCGGACATAATTAGACCCCCTCTAAGTTTGTCAAGGGGCTGGAATATATATTCACCATCTTTGAGAAGAATCTTGGCTTTTTGTATTTTATGTGTGTCCAGGACAGACGCACATTTTCTGAATAAAACTACACTTTGTTTTTGTTACTAACTTCATCTTTTAATTCTTTAAGACTTCAAGACTTCAACGTAACCTGAATCACTATAATTACCTATCATACCATAATTGATCTTCCAATCTACCGAATTAATATACACACAATTATCTTTTATCACCAACCAAACGCTACCGTACCCACATTACACAACAACCCAAGCAAGATAAAAGGATACAATTTGGAATAAAGGACGTTTTGAAATTAGGAAATTGGAACGTAAGGGGAATAAATACAAAAGAAGAAGAATTAGAAAGAGAATTACAGAAAAAAGAAATAAATATAGCAACAATAACAGAAACAAAGAAGAAACTAAAAGGAACAAAGGACTTAAAACACTATATTACGTTGTATAGCGGAGTAGAACAGACAGCAAGAGCGCAGTGTGGAGTAGCAATTTTAATAGATGAAAACTGGAAGAACAAATTGAATAGCTATGAGTTTATAAATGAAAGAATCCTGATAGCCAGATTTAAAATTGAAAGAGGATATATGATGATAATTGCTGTGTATGCCCCAGAGGAAGGTAAGAAAGAAGAAACAAAAAAAATTTATAAAACATTACAAACATTGGTTGATAAATATACAAAAGATCATCATTTAATAATAAGTGGAGACTTAAATGCCAGAGTAGGCAATGTCCCTATACCTAATGTAATAGGAAATAATAGAGAAATAACAATAAATGATAATGGACAGGATTTGAGACTGTTTTAGCCTATAATCAATTAAAAATAATGAATACCTATTTCCGAAAAACAGGACATACATAAATATACAAGAAGTGGATATAACTCAAGATCAATAATTGACTATTTAATCGTAAACAACAAGCTTGGAGCCTTGGTAAAAGATATGAGAGTACATAGAGGCAGCGATATATACTCTGATCACTATCTCGTGATAAGTAAAATAAACATAATAGCTAAATGGCGGAAAAATAACATAAGGAACAAAAGAACCAAGAAGAAGTATATAAAGTATATTTATTACAAGATCAAAGTATTAGACAACATTATGAAAGCAGAATGAATAAATATATATCAGAGATAGCGACGTCAGAAGATATAAATATTGAATGGGAAAATATATCAAATGTAATACATAAAACAGCAAATGGTATATTAGGAAAGAAAAAATAGAATAAGAAATAGGAAGGCCTTGAGAACTTGGAATGCGAATATACAAAATGCAGTGAATGAAAAACAAAAAGCATATCATACATACTTATGACTGAAAACAGAAGAATCTTATGAAGAATATAAAATGAAAAGGAGAATTGCTAAAAGCATTATAAGAAAAGCCCATCAGGAGTCATGGGATAAATTTATAAGCTCAGTAGAACATGATATGTGTGGAAGACAGGAAATAGGTTATAAATTAGTGAAACATCGAAATCAGACTGAGAAAGATTCTGCCAGATTGAATATAATCCCAGAACAAGAATGGATCCAACATTATGAAAAACTTTGGAAAAAAGGAGGAAATTGAAGGAAAAGAGAACAATGAGGAAGAAATAAAAGTGGAAAATATTGATATAATAGACATAAATGAATTAGAAATGGCTTTGAAAACTGCTAAGAATAGGAAAGCAACAGGATTAGATAATATAAATATGGAGTTAGTCAAATATAGTGGAATATTGTGTAAACTACGAATACTTCATCTAATTAATATATGTTGGCAGACCTATGGGATTCCAACCACTTGGAAAACAGCAATTGTGAAGAATATATTCAAAAGAGGAGACCGGAGAAATTGCGAGAATTACAGAGGGATTAGCTTAATGAATACTGGCTACAAGATATATACGAAAATAATAAATAGTAGATTGAGAAACATAACAGAAGTAATAATGAATGAAAATCAAAGTGGATTCAGAAAGGGAAGGTCATGTATAGACAATGTCTTTACACTGAAACAACTCATAGAAAAGAGAAGAGAACATAACTTAGAAACTCACATAGGATTTATAGATTTGGATAAGGCCTTCGATCGAGTAAACAGACAAAAATTATGGGAAATATTACGAATGAAAGGTTACCCGCTGTGTCTTGTTGAAACAATAAAGAAATTATATGAAGACACAAATATAATTATAGATACCGGATTCAAAAGAACAGATACAATCAAAACAAATACTGGATTACGACAAGGATGTAGTTTAATATATATATATATATATATATATATATATATATATATATAGACGATATTTTTAATAAATGGAAAGTTTTAGTGAATCCAGGAATAAGAATGGATAATAAAGTGTGCATAAATAATCTTCTATTTGCTGACGATGTAATCATAATACAGAAAAATGAAGACGACTTACAGAAATGAATGCATGCATTAAATGAAATATGTAAATTATACGATCTAAAGATTTCTGTAAGGAAAACGAAGACCATGGCTTTTAGAGGAAGAGATCCAGTGAGATCCAAAATTATTTTTTAGAAAATCAAAGTATAGAACCAGGTGTCTAGTTTCAAATATTTGGGCTGTGATGTTGGCTACAATGTGGAAAGAGATATTGACTCCAAATAAATAAATTTCAGACGGTGTGTGGAACAATACAGAGAACATTCAAAAATAAACTTACTTAACTTAATACAGGCTTTCCACTTTACAGCAGTTTGCCCTTGATTCCTGCTTTCCAGAGATTCCTATCTTCCCATTGTCCATCCTCCGTACCCCTCTTCATCATGACATCATATATTCCCTCATACCATGTTCTTCTACTTCTTCCCCTTCTCCTTCTGCCTGGTACCATCCAATCCAACACCTGTTTAGGCCACTGGTCTTCCGGCATCCGTTGTACATGTCCATACCATTGTAGAGCTCTCTTTGTTATCCTATCGATAACAGTTTCCTGTGCATCCATTTCTTGTCTGATATATGTATTTCGAATATGTTGTAGCCTGGATATTCTCATACTTCTCCGTAATCCATCCATTTCTGTCGCCAAGATTCTTTTCTGCATCCTTTCACTTATTGTCCAGCTTTCTGATCCATATGTAAGTATACTTTCTATTATTGTCTGCATAATCCCTTTTTTTGTTTTTCTGGTCAAATTTCTATTCCATAAAAGACCATTCAGGGATCTAATCGCTTTCCTTGCACAATTTACTCTATTAGTAATATCTTTTTCACAAGTACCAGATTTATCTATTATAGATCCAATATATTTAAATTCTTCAACACGTTTAATTATCATATTATTTATTTGTAGGTCTTCTGAATTTCCTCCGATTACCATATATTCTGTTTTAATATAATTTATCTTCAGTCCACCTACCTCAAATGCATCGACCAACTTTCTTATCATATATTCTATATCTTCTTTATCTTGTCCTATTATAATCTGGTCATCAGCGAATAATAAATTGTGCAGTAAATGGCCATTAATGTCGATTCCCATTTCCCTACATGACTTATTCCATTTCATTAATACTGCTTCTAAATATATCTTAAACAATGTTGGTGACAACCCGCATCCTTGTCTTAATCCTTTTGTTATATCAAATTCTGAGAATATTCTATTTCCAACCTTAATACTTGCTTTACAATCATACATTCTTTTTATAAAATGTATGAGAGATTTAGATATCCCAAACTTCTTCATTGCCAACCAAAGGTTATTGATGGGTACAGAGTCATATGCCATATGAACTTCTTTTCCTTTAGTCAACATCTTTTCCGTAATCTGCCTGATCACAAATATATTATCAAGGCACGATTTACCTCCTGTGAAACCTGTTTGTTCTTCTGATATTCTATTTTGTATTAGTTCCTCCAATCTGATTTTAATAATTGTACTTAACGTTCTACTAATTGCTGCCATAACACTGATGCCTCTATAGTTTGATGGATCTCTCTTATTCCCTTTATTCTTGTATATTGCACTAATATACGATAACTTCCACTCATCTGGAATAGGATCTCCTTCTATCACTTGGTTAAAAAGTCTAGTTAAAATTCTTATAATTCCTGAACCACCATATTTAATTAGTTCCATGGTTATTCCTCCTGGACCTGCCACTTTTCCATTTTTTGCTGTTCTCAACACGTTTCTTACCTCCTCTTCTGTTATAGGTTCTATTAAGTCACCCTTTCCATTATCCAGTGTAGCATAGTCTATAAATTCTCTCCTAGTTTCTGTTAAAAGCATTTTAAAATATTCCTGAAAAGTTTTCATTGGTACTAAATTAAAACTCTTTGCCATATTATCATTTCGCATGTTTGTAATTGTCCTCCATGCTTGGGATGACTTTGAATAGCCTACTATATGCTCGATTTCTTCACATACCCTATTCCACATTTCTTTTTTATGTTTCCTGACTTCTGCTTTAACCTTTCTTTTAAGTATGTTATAACTTTGATAATCTTCATCTTTCTTGGAACTTAAATATTTTTGATATGCATTTTTCTTTTCTGTTATGATATCAAGTATTTCCTTATTCACCCAATGGTTTTTATGGTGTTTATCATTTTCCAGACCAAGTGCTTCTCTTGCTGCTTCATATATATTTTTTTTCAAATGTACATAAATAACGACAGAGTTCCAATCTTCATCAAATTTTAATTTTTCGGTGAGGCGTTGGGCATACAGATTTTTAATACTCTCATCTTGTAGTAAATGTAGATTATATCTACATTTTTCTAATTCATTTTCTATTTCTGTATTTTGATCTTTATTTACCTTTTGCCTGTTTATAGGGCATACTATCCTAGTTGACAGCATATATTGATCTGTTCCACATTCGGGTCCTCGATTCACTCTAACATCTTGAACTATAATATTTCTCCGTTTCCTCACTATTACATAATCAATTATCGTTCGTAGACCTTTAGTGCGTTGTTCCCACGTATATCTATGGATGTCCCGATGTTTAAACATCGAATTCATAATAATTAGGTCATTCACTTTGCATTCTTCTTTTAAACGTTGTCCATTTTCATTCTCAATATCCTCTCCATATGGACCAACTATGTCACCTGTCCCCTTTCCAACTCTGCTATTCAAATCTCCCATAATTATTAATTCCTTCTTTTGAGAAATCTTTTCTACCAATCCAGTAAATTTTTCAAAGTATTGTTCCTTTATTACTTGTGATGCATCGTTTGTTGGGGCATATGTACCTATTATTACTACTTCTTTCCCATATATTGTTATTTCCATAACTATAAATCTTTCATCTATTTCTTCTATTTGTTTTATTGAGGATTTCCATCTCTTCTTAATTAAAATTGATACTTCTCCTTTAGCTCTCTCCGATTTTTCCACCCCACTCCATACATGCATGTATTCACCAATCATTTCTTGACCTTTCCCTTTCCTTTTCGTTTCTGTCAGAACTGCTATATCCACCCCCTTCTTTGTAATCTCGTTAAGTACTTCATTATTCTTAGTATTCCAACCTTGTATGTTCCAAGTTGCCAAAATCATTGTCCTTTTTCTTAGCCAAAGTCTATGCCTGTTGATCTGTCCGGCTTTATCTCTCTTTGCAGGAAACGTAACAATTATTTTTTACGGAACGAGTTGTCAGCCCTTCGCCAACCCCCGCATTTGGGGGACCTAACCAGAGCCTCATTTGTCGGTTTTCGGGATTCCTATTGGGCCTTCTCGGCTACCGTAGAGGTCACGGGGAAACTAGTCCCCACCGTACATCACCCCAATAGGCTATTCCGTACTTCCCGTTGCCCACCCCTCGGGACGTGGACCACTGAGGTTGGATTTCAAAAATAAAATTAGAAAAGAAACCAAGATAAAAATGTATAATATTATGGCGGTTCCCACAATATTGTATGGGTGAGAAACTTGGGCTCCAGTGAAAAAACAGAAGTATAGAATACAGACGGCGGGTATGAGGTTTCTAAGACACGTAAAAGGATGAACAAGACTTGATAGAATAAGAAATGAGGATAAAAGAGAAGAATTGGAAGTACAGCCTTTATTGGATAAGGTCACGAATTACAGACAGAAATGGATTGATCATATGGATGGAATGAATAAGGAGAGATATCCATTGTTAGCAAGAAATTATCAAGCAAGAGGAAGACGTGATGTTGGAAGACCTAGAAGACGTTGGGCTGATGCATTATGAAGTCGGAACGGGCAATTGCCTAATCCCTGGAGTGATGATGATGGTGATGATTATGCGAGGCAAAATCGGGCTACATGTGTGTGGAATTTACAGATTTAGGGAAGGATACAATATTCGACCAGTCGTTAAAAAATGAGACTGATGGGTCTAAAGTTGTGTTGCAATTAATGAACCCTCTCATGTGATATATGGTTACCATGGACAACTGGTTTACGAGTCCTGATTTATTTGAAAAATTGTGTTAACAAGGAACTGACGCAATTAGAACTTTACGCCAAAACAGAAAAGGTGCAAATATTGAAATAAGGGACGCCAAGCTAAAGAAGGGAGAACATGTATCGGCCTAACTAACTAACTCACTGGCACTATGGAACCCGGATGTTAATGGCCGCGCGGATATAAGCTCTCCATACTCCCTATCCTGAGCCAATGTTTTCCAATCATCTATTGTATAATCGATTTCCCTCAAATCATATTTAATTTTATTCTCCCACCACATTCGTGATCTACAACTGGGCGTTTTCCCTCTGATTTTCCTACAAGAAGCTTCCATACACGTCTTTCATTCCGCATTCGTGCCACATGTCCTAACCATCTAAGTCTGCGAGACTTAACTGGGCTGGCTTCATATAAAGACCATGTAATTCACTGTTATGCAGTCTTCTCACATGTATCGGCCTACAAGGATAAATTGATGGTGATGAAGTGGAAGTATAAGAAGGATATTTGCGTTGTAAGTACAAATCATGATGAGAAGATGGTATCTACCAAGGTTCAAGGGTAGGTCGTCACAAAACCTAAAGTTGGACTCAACTACAATTCGAAAATGGGAGTAGTAGATCTTAGCGACGCTCATCTTGTGAGTTATAGTAGCACAAGAAATAGGATGAAGAAATATTACCAGATCCAATTTCGGCATTTCATAGACATATGCTGCCTGAATTCATACTTGCTCTATATCAAATCAGGGGGCAATATGAAATGTATGGAATTTCAATTTAAATTGATCGAGGACATGATACTGAAGCATTATAAATCTGAAAACAAGTCCTCTGGTAGACCTGCAAAATTAGCACCACCAACCAGGACAAACGTCAGTTATCCCACCACCAACGTCCTAACAGGAACCTAGGCGTCACTGTGTCCTATGCTATAAGAAAGGTGAACAGCGGTATCACACTGTCGTGGATTACTAAGGGCGAAATGGCATGAAGTTGATATTCAACAAAATAAATCTAAGTAATTGCGAGTAGACTGTAAGCGAGCAGTATATAATTACATTTTCAATTTTCAGGTATAGGGACACTTCTAGCATTGTTTGTTACGATCTTATCATATACTTTGTTACAGCCCCTCCCCCCTCTTACAAGTATACTGTTGTTGTATGAGTGAAGGTCAAAAAAAAGTTCTAACTGGAATTGTATAAGGGCCAGAAAAATGTACAAAAGCGAATTAGTTTACACTGAAATTTGGCGGGCTAAATTTGACAGTTTCTTGGATATTGAACGACTGGGGAAAAAATGCATTCTTACAGGTTCAGTGTCGTGCATGCTAAAGCTAAGCAGTGGTGTGCTTACATTTTCGTACAATTTATTTTTGATTATTTTTTTGTCTATTTGTTAATATTTTTATTTTTTATTTTATTTCAATTATATTTTCTCCTATCGTTAATGCATATAGAGAAACTACAATATTCACATAATATAAAAATCTTTATATGAACTATTTAAATAACATATTAACAGTAATATTAGCATTAGAAAATAAAGTTGTAATTCTTCGCAGTAATACAACATTTAAATGTCCCACTGGGTGTAGCCACTACCTGGTTCAAATGTCCCATTGAGGGAGGCGCGCTATAAATGTGTAGCTACCACTTAACAGGTTAATTATTCATATATACTGCAACAATAATGTGTGTGTTTTTCTGTTATTTTGTTTAATTTTATGTAGGTGTACTGCTGGAATAGAATTCACGAATAATATTGTAAGATGCCAAGGAGAGTGATGTAGGAAAGTAGCTAAATCATTATTTAAAAAAAAAACGAGATATTTGGATGCCCGTTGATAGTCCCATGCACTTTCAGCATTTCTACAGCACTATTTATTTACTTTATCTGTAATATTTTATTTTGGCACTTTCCAATTATCTATTTTAAGGTATCCAATCATATTCAGAACGAGAAACACAATAGGGTTAGTGTTAAGACTCTGTCTTATGATAACGCTGCCAGAGTGGTAAAGTTTACACCAAGAATGCGCAATTCAACCGAGGGAGGGAAATAACTTAAATTCAGCATCTGGCGATATATTGTAATAATATTTTTTTTTCTAGGTGGTGGTCAGTGTCGAACGTTCACTTCTTAGGCCGTTCAGTGTTGTTGTCAGGTCGAAGAATGTTTGTAAACTTTTCAGCTTGACCATGTTTCACTGTAAGCATGCTACGTCATTTTGGCATCATGCTTATCATTCATGACAGCATGAGTATCATACAGGAAGACATTGAATCGCCGGGCTCAGCGGTACACGTGGCGCAGATGCACAATCTTGATCTACACAGAGGAAATGTATTGGTACTCTACTGACAACACTTCAGATTTGTATGTGTGTTTGTGTGCATGTGTGTGGACGGAGGATACAATATGGATACTGATAAAATTATGATAATTTTAATAATAGTTTACTTTTCTTGTTTGCAGTAATACTGTCTTATGGGTATCGTGAAAAGCGATAGACCTAAATAGAATACATTTTGGCAAGCTGTGCTTATGCACGCAACCAACTCCAACTCTGTCTTAGGGTATTCGTCGAACGATTACTTCCCTAGTTGAAGAGGCGAATTAAAGCCCAAACAGCGAATTAGCACAAAATGTTTAGGAACACAGTTCCAAAGAATATGTTTACTTTGGCCGAAAGCATTTTAGACAAACCTTCGCAACATGACCAAAGCGTTTGATAAAGCTCTAACTTTGAGCCGTCTTCGCCGGTCTTCGTGCTTTTGGCGTCTGTCTGCACGTCGATCCAGTAAAATAGGGAAAGATTGTAAACCCAGTTGTGTAATTTCTGCTTTCGAACTATTCAGTTCTCAGCAGCATGGCGAATAAGCCATGAAACAAAGAAATTTACCAATTTTTCATGGTTATCACTTATAAGATGTTAGACAATTGTGTAAAGATAATAGTCAAAAGACAAAAGTCGAAAGACAAAAGTCCTCACCAAGTTTGATATTAGTTAGAGTGTGTAACAGAATACATTTTGGCAAGCTGTGCTTATGCACGCAACCAACTCCAACTCTGTGACACACTATGTTACGCACTCTAACTGATACCAAACGTAGTGTGGACTTTTGTCTTTGGACTTTTGTCTTTCGACATTTGTCTTTACACCATTGTCTAACATCTTAGAAGTGATAACCATCACAAATTGGCAAATTTCCTTGTTTCATGGCTTGTTCACCATACTGATGAGTACTGAATAGTTCGAAAACAGAATTTACACAACTGGGTTTTCAATATTTCCCCATTTTATTGGATCGATGAGCAGATAGACGCCAAACGCACGAAGACCGGCGAAGACGGCTCAAAGTTCGGGCTTTATCAAACGCTTCGGTCATGTTGCGAATGTTTATCCTAAATGCTTTCGACCAAAGTAAACTTATTTTTTGGGACTGTGTTACTAATCGTTTTGTGTTAATGCTCTCTTTCGGCTTAAATTCGCCTCATCAACTACGGAAGTGCGATAAGAGTAATCTCTCGACCGCTACCCTAGGACAGATTTGGAGTTGGTTGCGTGCATAAGCACAGCTTGCCAAAATGTATCCTGTTACACACTGTAACTGATACCAAACTTAGTGTGGACTTTTGTCTTTTGACTTTTTTTTTTTACTTTTGTCTTTTGACTTTTGTCTTTACATCATTTTCTTATTTATTCTTATTCGTTATTTATTAATTTATTTATTTATTTACTCATTTACTCATTTACCAATGTTGGTTACATATTTATGTAAATATTTCTTAATTTGATATTACTTAAAATCCTGACCCTATTCATGAGGACACATTGTTGAGCCGTTGCTCAAATTACAGCCTTTGAATTTCGCGGGCTGCAGCAGGACTCCTTATAAGCCAATATAAGTTGTATTTGGGTCGTGTGTAGCCTGCAAACGATCTCTGTAGGTGTGATTTCTGGATAAATCAGTTTCAAGAACATCGATTCTAGAACAGTCAATCTCTCGGACATTCTATGCGATGCCCAGAATGTTCGCACTCTCGCATATATAAGAATACGCAATGATCGAACTAGCCAGTCTTATCGGTAGTGTGAACGAGTAAATGTTACCTAAGTGTGAAGACAAGATGTTCTAAGTGTCAGGGAATAGAAATAGCAGACGTCATATAAATTGTGCTGGAAAGTACTTTGTGAGCAGCAAATTATATATTTGTGAAGGATTCGCGAAATTCTGTGAAATAAATAAAATTAATGTGGATATATTTTATGAACATCAATGGAGTTAATTTAAAGATTTTTAAGCCACCGATATCTTTTCGTTCCAATATAAATAACGTAATACATGTGTGAAACATCGACATAAAATTACATGTTACAAGTAAATTTTGGCTGTTTGTCACGGAGAGGATTTGTGCGGTAAGCTTAAAATACAGGGTGTAACTTAATTCCCATTGCAAACATTGAGGACGTGTAGTGGGGACCAAGACGGTTATGTATAACATAGGAACTCATGTCCGTAAACGTACCGTTTTTCCGCTACACGCTGCCGGACATTGACATCTTTTAAAAGAAATCTAAATTTATATTTGCTCTAAACTCGACTTCATTATTATCCAGTGTAAGATATATATATATATATTAATTGGTGTTTCCCGTATAATGTATCATATTTATATTATTATTATTATTATTATTACTATTATTATTATTATCGTATCATTATTGTTATTACCCTATGAAATGTTGTTTGTACATGACATTTACATTGCTACATTTATTGTATCTTTAACTGTTATAATTAGTACAGTGTATATCTATATTTGTCGAATATTTATTTGTATTTGTGCTGGTTGAGTGGAAGAGAGGGCCTTATGGCCTTAACTCTGCCAGAATAAATAAAGTATTATTATTATTATTATTATTATTATTATTATTATTATTATTAAATTCCAACACACGTTGATCTCTCTGACGCCTGATGCGACGATCACCTATGTCAAAACAGGTACGGTAACCTCCGTACCATGATCTGGTACACACGGTCATCAATCTATGTCCTGCAACATGCACCGTATAACTAGCGCCATTAAGTCTTCCACCTGTATCGCGAGGTAATGTTTTCCAATCATTCCCTGTATGATCTATTACCCTTAAAAACATGGTTAATGTAATTCTCCCACCTCATTCTTGGTCAACAAACTGGGCGTTTTCCCTCTGGTTTTTCTACAAGAAGCTTCACATGCATTTCTTTTATTTCCCATTCGTTCACATGTCCTACGAGAATGAACTGTTCTTATTATATCTGGCTTCCTATAAAGATCATATAGTAATTCACTGTTAAGTAGATTTCTCCATTAACCTGTCTGTTCATCTTTCTTTGGTCCAAAAATTTTCTTATGAAATTTATTCTAAAATACTCGTAATATTTCCTCCTCCCTTAAAGTAAGAGTCCATGTTTCGCATCCATATAATATAACTGGGAGAATAACAGTTTTAAACATTTTCAATTTAATATTTTTGAAAGGAGTTGGGACGACAAGAGTCCCTGTTATGCATAATTGTATGCTTTTCCAGAATTGAGTCTATATTTAATTTCCTTGTGCATCTCATTCCTATATGTAATGATTGTTCTTAGGTATTTAAATTCAGCCGTTTAGTAATAAGAATCCGAAAAGTTGTGTTCCTTATATCAAAAGAGTAACAAATCAGAAAGTTTGTCATCAAGCTACGATTTGTATATATTAAAAGTTAAGATTGTAACACAGATAGCAAGTATTGTTAATAGCTTATATGGAACCAAACGAAGGACAGTCAGAAGTCTTACTTCTCATTAGTCTTAACTTTTAACAGTTATAAATGCTAGCTCTATACATTAATTAAAAACTCAACTGGGTCGTTAGTATTTGAAATTAGGTAAATTAGAGTGCTATTATACGGGATATGAAAGTATGGTGTTATTTTATGTTTTCATAATATTTCTCGTGTTATGATATTATGACACATTGTGAAATAGTATTATCGACTGACTTCATGTACGGAATCGACTTTGTAGCAAACACAATGTACAACACCTGTATGCACAGTGGATATTACCTCGCCACCTCAACTATAAAATTATATACTTTTAAAAATACCACAGCTTTATTCCAGGCATAATAATATTGCCTATAATGTAGCAAAATCAGGCTTCGATACCTGGCTTGATTAAATGTCATATTTGAGTATTTCCACAGTTTTTCTTAGCTACAGTTTCTCCCATTAATATCCAGTGTTTGGTACTTAACAGTTTTACAATACTTCAATGGACAATAAATTATTTATAAAATTATTCAATTAAAACTACGTACAATAAAACGAAAATAGCCATCTGTATTGGAGTCAATAATAAAACAATAAAACTTAGTTACTTCATACTGTTGCAGCCATAAAAACTCATATGTTTCATAAAAATAACATTAAACAGTACTTAAAATTATGGGTACATCATAACAACGAACTTTCTAGGAAATCAGATTAATAAGAACACTTCAAACTCGTAAATTGCGATAGATATGAATGCGCAATGAAAGAAAGGCAAATAAACTTCTTGTTGGGGAACCAGAGGGTCAACTCTCAGTAGGTATGCAACAATGAGCTAAGAGAATAACAATAAGTATTATTTAATGAACGGAAATTGTAGAGGAAAGAACTATCTAACTCACTGACGCTATTGAACCCCAGTTCATGGCCGCACGGGCACAAGCTTTCCATACACCCCTATCCTGAGGTAATGTTTTCTAATTATTCCTTGTATAAGCTACTTCCCTCAAATTATGGTTAATGCTATTCTCTCACCTCATTATTAGTCTACCAACTGGGCGTTTTCTCTCTGGTGTTTCTACAAGAAACTTCCATGCATGTCTTTCATTCCCCATCCTGCCTCATGTCCTGCCCATCGCAGTCTACAAGACTTAACTATTCTTATTATATCTGGCTTCCTATAATGACTGTGGCTTGCGTGCTTAAATGACCCTGAGAGCTATGCCGGCGGTAGCATTGCTGCCGATAGGGTTACCCATGCCGGACTGGTCGAAGGTGATAAGTCAGACGATGAAAGTACCTTGGTCGAAAGAGTGACAATATTTCACTGTAAAATAGAACCGTCAAGAAACGCGGATATGGGTCTCACTGTGGTAAAATTTTCCGAAGGTAAAAGTCACCCATTCGGTTCTTCGGGCGGGGACTACTTCAGAGAATCCATGCCAAAGGCTCAATTGTAGAGGGAATGATTGTATTATCTGCACGCGGAAAATATACTATGAATGTGCTGTCAATACCTCTACTTAGAATCTTGCCACTTCCTGTCCCCTGTATTGTATTATTTGACTGGAAGGGGAGCGCTAGCAAATACTGTGATTTTTAAGCGATTCGTCACCTACAGCAATCATTAACAAAATGAATAATCCAGTAATCATGTTACTACTGGGGAATGAGTTGTCTATCTTTTGTCTTATTCATTACATGTTGTAATTTTCAGTCCCCTGTATTATACTGTGAGTCGGGTAATAGAGAGATGACAAACACTATGTTTTAAGTGATCCGAAATCTTCATCAGTCGTCAACTAAATGACTAATTTGACAACCATGCAACAATCTTTCATATGTGTTTAGGGATTCTCCCTTCCATAGGGCAATAGTTTGGCAATAGTAGCGCTGACACACTTCTCTTCTAGCCGTGCAGTCTTAACTTGGGCGAGTAATAAGATATACTCAGTATAGGAGTGTATGCAGAGCTGAAGTCAGCCTGGATATGAAGTTCCAGATTCGATAGTAAAGAAAGTAAGTTAACTAATAAACTTAGCAATAAATACCAGTCCAAATCGTGGAGCTAAGCAGGTCGATTCATTATCTGGAACATTGTTTAGTAGAATTACTGATGCTTCAATAATTAAACAAATGGAAATGCTAAAAAATATATCAGAAATAATAAACAGTCAAATGGTTATTGTGATGATTAGACTACGGAGAGATAGTACCGAGATGTTAAGTTACGAATAAACGAACTTAGTTTGTTTATAATATCTGATCGACTGGGTTAGGCAAAGTCATGACAGACGGCAAGCTAGTGACTATACATAGTATAGTCTGCTTACTCTGACAACAAACTTGCATATTCACAACTGTATTAATTCAGCACTAAAACAAATAGTTATGTTGGCTATGTTAATGATCATGAAGTAATTCCTTTACTCCCTGTGTTTCAATCTATAGTTAAGTCGCATAGTACTTATAAGCATATAAACATACTAGTTCCTCTTAGTCAGATGATAATTCTCACAGAAAGTTTAATATGGGTTGATAAATTTAATCTATAGAAAATACAATTACATAGATATTGAAGGAAGAAAGAAAACATTAATGCACTGACATAGAAATTGAACAAACAAAAGTCATTAATAACCTTAGGTAAATTATAAATAAAAAAATACACGTGAAGAAGAAGTGCGAAATTGGATTACGTTAGGTAACAGAAGTTACATTCCTACAAATAACTTCTTGGATTGAGACTACTCACAAGGATATCTATAGTTAAAATATATATCAAACACTAGTAAGATCTATGGTACACCTAGAGCATAGTTCGTTAAGGCAATACGTTATAGGGCGAAAGACTGACCGTATCCCGATGGGGTGAGGATTGTTTTTTAACTGGCCTAAACTCCTAGTAGGATCATGGTCATATTATTGATTCAGCCTATAATGGAAATGAATACCGAACTACGTTCTTGGGATAAAGATGGGAGTCATACAGGCTGACATGTCGTGTCAATCGTCTAGAAAGTTGAGCTTGCAGACGGATCACTTTATAGCCTAATAGAAAGATGGCAATTCCACATTGCCAAGTATTTACAGTCTTCCTGGCACATTTCTTCAGCACTGGTTTGATCTTAAACCTAATATTTAATATAAAATTTATATAAAAATAAATTTTCATTAGTTGATATTGCATATTTTAAGTAGCCTAATTTTGATATACTCAGTCCAAATAAATGGCGGTATGAGTCATGTGTGTGAATACTTGATTTTCGTCGAACCAGGAACACCATAACAGACTACATATCACTGTAGAGTAGTTTTCATCTCATTCATTCCATTAGAGTGAATATGGGTAAAGAGCCAAAAATAAGTTGTCGTGTTACGGTCTTAAAATCCGACCTCATCCTTACTAGTCTAATATAATTAAGATATATGGTAACATTGTCTGTAAAGTTTGGACGATAAAAGAAGGAATAAAACTTAAAACTTTGAAAGAAAACTCTAAGGAAGAAATTTGAGACATTAAAGTAAATAATGAGTTAAACAAAATAAATAAAAACTGGAATTCTTCTTCTTCTTCTTCTTCACTTCACGGGCTATCAAATTGCCTCACAGTTATTCTGTCCATCTTTTCACTGGCCTTCCTACATTCCTTGAACCATTTGGCTTGTAATTAAATGCTACTTTTGGTAATCTTGTTACATTAATTCTTTCTACATGTCTAAACAATTTTTCTCTATATTCTTTGATTTTATCATTCAATGGATATATATTTAACTCTATTCTTATATCTTCATTCTTTATCCGATCCATTCTTGTGCAGCTTTTTGTTCTTCTAAGGAAGTTCATTTCTACGCTTTATATTCTACTTTGTAATTTTTTGGTCATTAGCCAAGTTTCACTCACATAAAGTAAAGCAGGAACTACCAATATTTTATAAAACTTCAATCTAGTATCTCTTCTTGTTTTGTTCTTTAATGTTCTATGTATAGTTCCACTCTTCATTCGAAATCTTGACAGTTTCATATTTATGTCTCTTTCAGTTTTTGTGTGTTATAGTAAAATTACAACCCAAATAATTAAAATTTGTTACTTGTTCCAGAGGTTTGTTGTCTCTTATGAATTTTGATCTTATAAGGAATTTGATAACTTTAATTCGGATCGGCGGGAAGTGTGCGTAAGTAAAACGTATTGTTTTCAGTCTTATTAATTTACATGTTATACTACACCTTAGGATGAAATCTAAAAAATTGTTACCCTGATAAGTGAATATTACTTGTATTAACATTAAATTTCAATTGTACTAAATATAATTTTTAAAAAGCTCCTGAAAAGTTCACTATTATGACACACTTTTTTTTCCACCATAGGAGCATAAAGTTGGTTTGTCATTTATACAGAATTCACAAATGTAAAGTTGTCAACAAAAATTCATTGAAATTCCTTAAAAACTGGATATCATGCTAGATGGGAGAACGATGCCATACAAGAATTAAATAACATACAAATTAATAAAATAAAATGTTAAAAGTCTATTGTGTTGTTGATAGTAGAGGGCGTCTGACACAAGCCGTACATTTTCTGGTTAGGCAACCACACAGCCGTCGAGATAATTATAAGGTCAAGATTGAGTGGTTTCACATGTGGAAACAGGGGTTCGTTACCTGTTCAAGTGAAAGTAATGAATTATTTTTTGTCTCATATGTCTATGTTAAACAGGTGTTGTTGATCTGGAAATTGTTAAAACGTTGCGCTGATATTACTATCATTGTTTCAACACAAGCTCATTGAGCGTGAGAACTGTAATAACGACAGTATTCCTTTAACACCCCTTGATGTGTTAGCGACATCTCTACAACTTTGAAAGAACGACTTGAGTTAGACGTCTTGTACAAGTTAAAAAGCATAGAGGAAGAAATATATGTTCGGTGGGCTCTGGTCACATATTGACCGAAATTTCACCAGAAAATGTCTTACCCATTGAGGGACTCGAATCAGCGCAAGTCCCGAACCTCTGCATCAAGGAATGAAACTTTTAACTACTAGATTACGGCGCGATTACTATTGGGAGTAATTTTGAAAATGATGACCACATCCAGATTTCATATTTACACTACACATTAGGGCAAGTGATTTGATGCATTTGCGTATATTGCTCAGTTAGTTATAAATGCGTTTTGCAGCAAATGATCTTATACAGACAACTTTGTAGTTGCGTTTATTTGCATTTTTTGTCAATTTTTTGGGATATTGCATTATTTGTGGATATTCTAATATATAAATATTGGTGCTTTTCCAACCACGCAAACATCCTATTTGATAGTTTTATGCGTTGTCGTGAAGAAATGTACATTTTTAAAAACAATTTACTTTTACTGTCTGTACCATTATAAAATTAACCTGAACTTCCATTTTATGAAACTAGTGATAGGTTCTTCATCCCACCCTTTCCATCTAAGGGTATATAGGATAATGGATGTTGCCAAACTCCATAGCAGGGAAGTTTATTCAAAAAAAACTTTAGTTACGATAGAAGTGGAAAGTAGTAATTGTTTAGTAATTAATTATTTCTCCTTCAACAGAACTGAACACCTTGCATTCACCTGAAATGTTAACTTTATAAGTATCATATTGCATTTTTTTAATTTAGTGCCTTATTGCATTTATATACTGCATTTTCTTAAATTTTATTTTGAATTATGATCCATGTCTTATTAATAATATTCATAAGATTATTAAGTTACGGTTCTTAACGTCTGACTTCAAACTGTTTTAGGCCAACACGAGACTCTCTTACAGTACGTTCTAGAACAGCAACGTGACCAGTTATTCTGCAGTTTGATTCAACCATCAGGATAAACTATGGATTTAAATTTCTTTTTACAATAATAATTTTATCAAGATTCAATTGATCAAAATCGATCAAAGAATTAAAACAACTTAAAAGAGCAATCGAATTAATGAAAATAGAATTAAAAGAATTGACAATTTAGAATTTAGAGTAATTGAGTTGAGTAAACAAAATTTTTAATTCTGGGAACTGATAACTTAAAAGAAAGACAAGTAATGGAATATTTTGTGTACAAGTAATAGGGTGAATTTAATAAATATTGTGGGCCGTGTATACGATGTGTTTATGACAACTGACAGACGTTGCTATGGACAATCGATATAGCAGTTGTTTAGTTGGAGAGGCACCAATTAAAACACACATGACACGTGACCTGCTGAGCGCCTACATTTGTTAATTTTTACACGTCACATGCACAATGCTTCTATTCTATAAAGAAACAAATTGCTTTTACAAATGTCTTACAACATGACATTTTTTAAAATATATGTCCTCCTACAACATTACAGTAATAATAATAATAATAATAATAATAATAATAATAATAATAATAATAATAATAATAATATTATTATTATTATTATTATTATTATTATTATTATTAATATAGGCCTACTGTTTATAGATTTTGACAAATAAATAATATTGATCTATGAAAACATCAGATGTTCAAAGAATTTCTTTAAAAGTTTAGTCTGGTTTTATTTCCGTCTTTATTGCAACGATTTAAATAGTAATATATATACTGCTCAAAACAATTACAGGAACACTGTGAAATATGCAGATATTTTTTCATTGGATAAAGGTACAAACATGAAATTAATAAAGTGCATTATTTGTGGTTATTTATTTATGTATTTATTGCTCATGTCAGTAAAAACAAATGAATAACGCTGACAATTAACTTTTCAAATAATTCCGCTATGTAAGCAATTGAATCTTGTGCTTATTTTTCAAAGTTAAACACTCATTATATAGAGTTAGTATCGTGTATGGCCTCCACGACATTCTGGCACCTTCGTGGCATGCTCCCAATAAGATTCTGGATTTCCTCTTGCGGGATATTCTCCCATTCCTCCTTCAGAGCATCTCCAAGTTGCTGTAGAGTTTGTGGAGCTTGATTCGGTTCCTGACCTTCCTGTCTAGAAGATCCAACAAGTGTTCAATAGGGTTGAGGTCTGGGCTGACCGCTGGCCACTCTATTGCCTCAATTTCATTCCTCCTCAGGAAATCCCTGGTAACAGCCGCAGAATGTGCCCTGGCATTGTCCTGCATAAACAGAAATCCAGGGCCTACTCCAATGGCAGCAGGTACTACATGCTCTTCCAGAACGTGCTCGATATACCGGACAGCATTCCGTCGCTGGGGAACAAGTACAAGGTCCGTACGATTGGTGTACATAACTCCGGCCCACACCATTATGGAACCTCCTCCGAATCTATCAATTTCCTGTACAGCCTCTGCAGAAAATCTTTCTCCTGGCCGTCCCCACACCCTCAATCGACCATCACAACGTGTAAGACGATACCTGGATTCGTCCGAGAAGAGCACAGACTCCCGCTGGTTCAGATTCCAATCATCATGGTTTTCAGCATATGTACGTCTTGCTGCCTTATGTCCATTTGTTAAGCGTGGTTTTTAACGGGCTTTTTTGGACGAATATTCTCTTTCCTTAATCTGTTCCTTATGGTTTGGTCTGAAACCCGGATTCCGGAAGCCATATGGAGGTCATTCTGCAGGTCTTTTGCAGTTTTTGTACGCTGTCGAAGAGCAGAAAGAACAACGTATCTGTCATCCTGGGGGCTTGTTTTAAATTTATGGCCCTGGCCACGTCTTCTACAATACTGACCTGTCTCTCTGTGCTTGTTGCGTAACCTGGACACCACGGAAGGAGAAACCCCAAGCTCTCTAGCCACTTGTCGCAGAGATTGACCTTGTCGTAAAAGATGTAGAGCATGATACACTTCAAACTCATTTAAATGCCTCATTTTGTCAGAGACTTCAATAAACAAGGCAATAATCAACATTCGTCACTATAGCAACATCAGGAAGCTTACCAATTAGAAGTGGCCAGTGCCTTCCAAAATAAAAAAATTCTCTATATTTGTTATTTGAGGTGATTTATCTGTATTTAGGCCATGGATCTTTAAAACGTGTATCAAATGATAAAATTAATAATTCAATTTACATATTGTCCAACTTTCAGCATCACAGCTTTAAAAAACAATTACTTATTCAATTTATTACAAGTGTTCCTCTAATTGTTTTGAGCAGTGTATATATATATATATATATATATATATATAACATAAATTTATGTAAATTAAATGTGAGGTAAATAAAATGCTATATTATGCAATAAATAACATAATGAATGTATTTATACTCAATTAGCAAAATGGACTAATACAATATTTAGTCAAAATCATAAAATAATATTTTTAAAATTAATGCAATTCTTGATATTTTTATAAATAAATCTCAAGTAAAAAATTAATACAAACTTCATAATATTCCATAGGTCCCGCGTGGGGACACGGTTGCTCCCTAGTGGGAGTTCCTTCACCAAGCTAACTTAGTTACGCTTATTTACCTACAGATTTCAATGAGTGGTATGTGATTGGCACATCGCCTCAATGGGCAACTAAGGTATTACTAGTGTGGATGAATATTGGTTAAATTTGGCACAAACGTAATTTAATTCTGGCCTGCGGTTCTTTTATAGCCTGAAAATCTCCAGACTTGGGACCCACGGCTTAAAGTTCCTCCCGGAGGACATCTCTCTTGGATTTTTCCATCCTAAAAATATATTGATCCGCCCGGGTTTAAGCCCGCGACCCTCGGGACTAGAGACAAGGAACATAACCATCTGACCACTCAGTCCCACAACATTAAAATAATAAACACAAAGTAGTATACTATATGCACTTTGATATTAACTTTCGGTACGTGTGTATATATATATATATATATATATATATATATATATATATATATATCCGGCGTGAAATATTAACAGCTAATTAAATTATATGCTATAAAAAGTTGTCCTTCACTTAATGCTTAAAATAACTAACATATTTAATTTGATAAAAAATAATATTGTGTTAGAACAATTTGTAATTTAATACTTACTTTTAATTTAATTTTGAAAGTGAAAAGTAGTTATTGTGAGTTATCCGTAAAATATAGACATATTAATCGTGGACTTTTTTCTAGAATATTTTAAGATATTCAGTTACGTGTACATTAATTAGGTGCATTTGTTATGGTATCGGCAGCGTGAAGCATTTAAGCGTCCGAAGTCGACTTTTTTTTGTGCATCGATGGTCTTATAGTACGTACGGTAATATGTTATATACGTTAATTGTTCGAAAAAATCTATAAATGATGGTAAATACCCCATTGAATTCGGTAAAGTAGTTTTTGGTCCATAAAGGACAGTCTCGCTGACTCATTATTGTTTCGATCTAAAAGAGTGTATCCTTCGGTCCTTTTGAGAAATTTCATTTCCTTTCCTTTGATTCTGCTCCTGTGTTATTTTCGTATGTCCAAATCGCACTTCTGTATAAAAGGGAGGGTAATGTCAAAGTATTATACATTTTTATTCTTGTGGATTTTTGTACTAATGTACCTTTTAATGTATTATTTATTATAGGATATTTATATTATTATACTATACTATATGTATTATTTATTATAGTGTAGTATTATTTATTACAGTAAACAACTCACATGATGCTAACAAGTGGAGGGGGAGGGTCGTACGCAGAGATTATCGGCTGTCCAAAAGCTGTATGTCGTGAAAGGAAGACATATTTTCAAAACTATTTACCCGGTATACACACACAAACTACTGTATATAGCACATGAAGTAAATGAATGCAATTACTCACAATGTAATAGACGGAGACTATGAGGGTAGCAGTTTTGGGGTTGAAAACGATGCACGACTTCCATTTGGTGGTCATTATCAAATCACGTAGGTTCACTGTGAATAAAGCAACACTACATTTTATCCTTTGTCACTTCATGAAACAATTTCTGTCGCCATTACTTTCAACAGAAAATTGTTAGGAATTAAACCCATTCATTCTCCAACGAACAACTAAATATTTTAATTAATACAAATGTTGGCAATATAAACAGTAAATAAAACTAAACATGTGTTAAGTAGATCTGAAAGGAAAATATCGAGGAGTGTTTTTGGATCTATTAGTGACAAAGTAAATTGGATAATTAAATATAACAATGAATTATACGGCTTGTAAAGAGAAACAGAGATGTCAAAATTGTTAAAATAAAAAGGTTGTAGTGGACTGGATATGTAATAACAATAATAATAATAATAATAATAATAATAATAATAATAAAATATATAATAATAGCTTCATTTTGCCTGGCAGGTTTAAGGCCTTAAAACTTTGTCTACCACTCAACCAGGTTAGATAAAAAATACAAAACATATTCTTGCATCTAAATTACAATAACCAAAATTATTCCATGGTATATCTACAATATAATTATTATTTAGAATATAATTCGATTTACTCTAGATATAACGATTGAAATATAAAATCTACAAGATAGAAACATAAAAATGCTATTAATAGAATATATTACATTTATTTCTGGAGAAAAATTATCATTTAACAAGAAGTAATTATATAAGCGTGACTTAAAAGTGTTAAGTGTGCAGCAATCCCTGATATCTTGAATGAAGGGAATTCCAGGAGCAGGCAGAGGCTACTGTGAAAAAAGTAGAATAAGAGAAGTGTTATGGAGATGGATTGTTGGCAGACTTATCTTGTGACCTAGTGTCAATATTGTGGCAAGAAGATAAATTCTCAAATCTGGAGGCCAGGTGTAGGAATTCAGAAGCTCGGAGAAATGGTCGTGCAAAAACAAACGTTTGGTGAAAGATCTGTTGGAACACCTGAGAAAAGTAGTTCGATGCTGTAAAAGTGGTTAGTAAATACTTGTTGAAGTTGAGGAATTTGAAAGAAAACTTTACAGATAGTGAAGAATGGAGGAAGATGTTAAGGAAGATGAAGACTCGTCTTGCCTGACTGATGAGCGATGGTGAAATATCAACACTAATCTATACTGCGGAATACTAAATTAGAATTTTTATATATACAATCATCTTATAAAAGCTGATCAATTTACACATGGGAACAAAATTGTTTTGATAGTATGTCAAATTTTATCCACTATAAACTTTGACTTTCGCAGATGTTGCAGCGTTTACATAATGCTTGCGTTCGTTCCATTTTCAACATTCACAGTATACACATTCCCATAAACTTCAATAATTTATTTTGATTCCATCTTAGCTACAGATGTTAATTAAATTCACTGCCACTTCTCTCAAATTTCTTCACTCTCGCACTTCTAGTTAACATCCGTCCAGATATGACAAGTTTTCTTCCCTGCACAATTTTGACATTAAGTTATCTCAGCAGATTGCAGTCCGCTAACATTACCTCTTCACAAGACTTGTTTTGCATTTTATTTCTTTCACAGTAAACACTGTCCTTGGAATTCCTTCCTTCGTGATATCAGGAGTTTCCGCAATCTTCATATATTTAAGTTAACTGCTGCTGGATAACTAATTCTCTTGTATCGAGCAGTGATATTTATTCTATATCATTAGTGGTTTTATTTATTTTATTTTATTCTATGTTCTAATTTTCTCTTTTTTTTCCGTTAAAGGTAATGGACACGCACTTAACTCTGCCAGGTAAATGAAACATTATTATTATTGTTATTATTATTATTATTATTATTATTATTATTATTGGGGCACGCCGTAGCATAGTGGTTAAGGCACTGCGCTACAAGCAGGAAGGTCGAGAGTTCGAGTCCCGGTGGGTCAGGATTTTTAAACTTACCCAAACCCTCTGGCGGCACCATGGTCCTATGGTCGATTCAGCCTCTAACTGAAATGAGTACCAGACGTTTGTTCTGGGGGTAAAGGCGGCCGTCACGCAGGGCTGACAACCCGGCTGACATCAAGTGCGAATTTTCCAGAAAAAATGGGAGCCTTAACCTCCCACTCCCCAAGGGCCTCTCGAGGCCTCTCGTGGGATCATTTCACTATTATTATTATTATTATTATTATTATTATTATTATTATTATTATTATTATTATTATTATTATTATTATTAATCATCAACTATATTATGGAGAAGAAATAGTTTATTCAAAGCCAATACATATTATTTTACTTTTATATTTATAGTTCATCAGTGCAGAGTATTTTGCTTTATGGACCGAAAACATAGATACATAGAAACAAACAACCCAGATTCACAGACTGTCAGCTGTTAAAATGGACATTTGGAAGAGGGCTACAAGGAAATATAGATTGGATTAAGTAAGGAATTATACAATTAGAAAAGTAATGTATATAAAAATACTTTGTTGTGATTGAAGAAAGGATATTGAAATGATTTGTACGTGTACGAAGGATGACGACAAACAGAATACAGAATATGATGAGGGGCGGAGAAGAGGAAGACCTAAGAAACAATATATAGACGGAGTGAGAATTAGCTTAAACAATATAGGAGTGAATGCAGATGATGCGGAGAATAAGGTTTATGGACGACCTTAACCAAATTGTAGGAAAACAACAATATTGTAGAAAATTTCGTAATAAAATTATTATTATTATTATCATCATCATTATCTTATGTTAATTATTAAGATTGATTGGAGAAAAACCTTAAAGATGGGGAAAATTCGTAATGAATATCATCATGATGAAAATTTATTAGGATCTGTAGTTTACTCAAGGTGATATTGGTGAATCCATCTACGTCTTGGCCTTCTTTGCCTGTGGTTGATATTGTAGAGATAGTTTAGATAATCTTCATCTTTCCATTCTCAAAACATATTGTTTCCAATTTTGTTGATATTTGGTTATATCATTTAATATATTTTTGACTTTCAGTTTTTTTCTGATATCGATATTTCTTTGATGATCTGACCTTGAGAATCCATGAAGTGGTCTCAAAAATCTCATATGTGCTGCTTGCAATTTTTTTTATCTGATTCAGGACCCAAACTTCACTTCCATATTTAAGTGCTGGTTTTGAAATAATATTATGTAATCTTAATTTGGTTTCTGTTCACATTGATTTTCCAAAAATTTATTTTTTATTAGGCCTTTAATAAATTCTCAATGAATAGAATTATTTATATTATTTGTATTACTTTATGAATTATTATTATTATTATATTATTATTATTATTAATTATTATTTTAACTTAATATATACGAAATGTTTATTTATTTAATATGATTTGCTATAGTTTAAATTACTTAAAAAGTCCGCCGAGTTAGCTAAAGTAAGCGCCATGTCTGTCTACTGACGCGTGGGGTTGGAAATTTTAATTGTAAAAATGTTCAATCTTTGAATTAGGATATCCGCAGCATAAGTATTAAGTCTGGTGACCTCCTTGGTGCTTTCATACAAGAGTAGGTTATATGCCGCTACAAAGTTTCCTGTTCTTCCTTCTCTTTATCATCATCCCTCACCCAAAATTCAAATAAAAAGATACACACCGTACCCTACTCTAAGTTACAATACAGGGATGCATCTATGTAATGTTGTCTGTCGAAGTGGTGTGTACAATTTAAATTTTACCATACAATATCATTCTATGAACTGAGCGTGGAATCTGAAGTACGAAAAATGCAATGGATGGTAATGGAACCCACACTAGTTTAAATACCTACAAATCCCCAACCTCACCTGCACGTGGTACAACCTGCTATTAACTAACGCCGAGTCACGGCGGTATAACCTTCCATCAAACATGGAGGAAATGCCATATTTTGAACACCTGATTGGAGGTTATAAGTTAGCAGCTCTACCACTAGTATTGCTCTGCGGATGGCTGGTAACCAACCCATGGGAGTTATTACTTGAAAAAAAACCTAATCCAAGCCCGGAATATTCACAATGACGACAAAGCAATTTTCCATCACAGGCCACATGACGTAAAACAGATTTGTTCGTGATGAAAAATATTTTTTGTTCTCCGTTGCCATCAATTTGTAATACAACATTTCTGACATCCTCTAATGGCATTGTATTTAAAAAAAAAATATTGTATATACTCTTTACGTCCCATGTGGTTATACGGGTGCTCCATAGAGGGAGTTTCTTAACAAGCTAATTTTAGTTACGCTCATTTACCTACAGATATCAATGAGTGAAATGTGGTTAGCACATCGTCTCAGTGAGACATCTAGTATGTAACTAAGTTATTACTTGGAAGGATAAATGTCGGTTAAATTTTGCACAGGGATATTTTTATTCAGGCTTGCGGTACTTTTACGAGCCTGAAAATCTTGAGACTCGGGAACCACGGCTTAAAGTCTAAACCTAAACCTAACCTAAATCCCAGACCATGGGCGACCACAGGAATAATTCTCCTCTGATCTGAACGAAACTCAAACCCGGGATATCATAAACTGTAGTCAGAAGCTCTGACCACAAAACCACGAGTCTCCTCACACGTATAAATATTGATTTTAGTAAGTAAATATTGATATTGTCACGGGAAAGGGGCGCAAGCTCAAAAATTGTGTTTTAGAGATATTATGCGGGTCAAGTCAAGAAAAGTCCAATATTGTTTTTTGAAAAGTCAGTTTCTCATATAGGCCTACGAATGACAATCCAATTTAGTCTGTGGAAAATTATATTGGCTCAATCATATAACACTTTGCATAACAATAAGGGACTTCTCTTGATTTGTCAGCATACTATCTCTAAAACGCTATTTTTGAACTTTTATCCGTTTCCCTGACAAAAGCGATATATAATTAAATCACGTCAAATTCGGTTATGAACCAGAAAATAATTCCTAATTGAAGTAGGTTAAACTACATATATACAGGCTGTAACTGAATTATACCGCATAAATTTAACTGCTTACAGAGGGGTATTGTACAAGTAATTTGAAATAGGGAACCAGTGATCTACGAGGGAATCAAAGTAATCGACAGTTAATACAAATAAATCAAAAGCAGAGCAAAGTAGGAGAGAAAATTGTACTAGAATAACTTCAGATCTTGGTAACAATTCCGAGTTCCTGATTGCTAATAACACTGGTCAACAAGATTTTCTTCACAAGAAATCTGATCAGTGAATCTAGTGCATTTTTCATACTGAATACAGATATGTAGCCAGACATTTTCCATCAGGAACAGTTTTTTTTTTTGCGAAGTTACTTTTTTAAAATTGATTATAGTATTCTCTTTGACCTGTCATAGGAACCTTTACCTTATATGTAGCGATATTATTCAAGCTGCATTTAAAGAAATTATTAATGTCATGCTGAACCACTAAAAGACAAGACTGTGCAGATTCATGCATTGCACTGTGTCAGTATTGAACTGACTCTGAGCTTGTTAGCACGAATATCACTAGTGAAAATATATTTCCTTCCTTTCTGTTTAGAAGTGTATTGTGTGTGTTGTGTTTTAGAGTTTTCTTCTTTCATCATACCACGAAAGTGTATAAATCATGCAGAAATTATTTCTGCTATATTATGGTGAGTTGGTCTTCAAGTCTCAGAGGCGAAATTTCACACCACTTGTGAAAGAGTGTTATGAACTTTACTTTGGTTGTCAAGTGGGTGATTTTGATAAGAGCTGGGCCCCAAATATATGCTGTGTTTCGTGTGTTAGACTGTTGGTTGGGTGGAAAAATCGTACACATCATATGCCATTTGCAATTCCCATGATTTGGAGGCAACCGAAGGATCATCTAATTGTTATTTTTGTTTAACAAATATTAACGGAATCACATCTAAATCAGAATATACAGTTAAATATCCAAATTTGTTATCTGCAATGAAGCCTGTGTTACAGAATGAAGAGTTTCCTTTACCTGTATATGCAGATATATTAAATTAGGAGTAATGAAAGATTTAATCAAAGCTATGGATAAACATTCTGATGCATTCGTGTACTTGAAATTCAAATTACCCAAAATCAGTGATACTAAACTGAAAGAATTTTTTTTTATCGGGCCCCAAATACGGTCACTAATGGCTGATGAACGTTTGGAAGGTCTGTTAAATCTTCTGGAAAAAGCAGCCTGGTAGTCTTTCAAAAATGTATGTTGAAATTTCCTTGGAAACCATAAAGCAGAAAACTATCGTGACATAGTGGTTGATCTTCTACATTCTTATAAAGCTATGGTATGCAACATTTCCTTAAAAATGCACTTTTTGGATTCTCACTTAGACGTCTTTCCGGAAAATCTTGGGGCTGTCTCTGATGAGCACGGTGAGCGTTTTCATCAGCAAATTTCCACAATGGAAAAGAGGTACCAAGGCAAGTGGAGTTGTAATATGCTGACTGACTACTGTTGGACCAAGACGAGAGGTGTTCCAGATGCAAAATATGCCCGAAAATCACTATCTACCACTTTCTAGGTAAGTCAGAATGAGTTAGAGTTAGATGGATTTTATTAAAAATTATAAAAAAATATAAACGAATATCACAGAAAACTCTTGCGTGATATGAAAGAACTGAATTGATATTTAAATTCAGGATAAAAAATTCTTCTAAAATATCATATTTCTTATGAAAGAAAAATGTTCATTTTTCTCGACCAGTGTAATTCATCAACAACGTTTATTGAAATACTGGGTGATCAAATTCCTTAAAATTTCGAACTTAGCAGATGATTGCACGCCACTGCACCGGTTAAAGCAGGATCGGTGCAATCAGAGCCTTAACTCAGAGTGAAGCACGCAGAATCTGTGTAGTAAAGTGTGGCTTAATGGTCAAAGCGATGGATTTGAGTTCGAACACTGATGTTTCAAATCACGGCAGGCCACTTCTTCTTTTTTCTTCTTTTTTTTATTTCCTTGCGTGTGTACTGTGATGTATTGACACTGAAATTTGTTCATTATAGGCATGCGCAAAATACCTATTCCCATTTTGGTTATTATATTAACATCTAATTAGAAGTTACTTCAGTATGAGTTGCATTACATGAAAGCATCATGGAAGATCTAGATCTTTACAGCTATGCTGAACTTTCAATACTTTTAAAATTCACATTAATGCACTGTTGAGGTTATGTAATAAGATATTAAGTATAAAATTGGTACCTCGTTCTCAGTTGTTCTCAGTTAAATTATTAAACTTCACTAAGTAGTTCCAACATGGAGACCTTTCAAAAACACTGTTCCTTATTCTGCAATTTAATAATTTAGTTAAGGACGCCTGATCTACCAGGTACCAATTTTATAAATATATCTTATGCAGAATTTTCCGAAATGCATCTGATTTATGGTGCAGCATAAGGTAATGGTGCAAGGGCTGCTGCCATGTATGCGGAGCGGTATCCCAATACACGCCATCCTCACCGAACAACCTGAGAGTCTGTTGATGTGCGTTTGTGGGAGATGAAGGTAAACAGAGTCGACGCCGGTGAAAGACGTAGGCGCCGCTCTACAGAATTCGAAGAAAATGTACTTCATAGGGTGGAAGATGATCCTTCTAATAGTACCCGTGCTGTTCCACTTTTAATAGGTACGAACCATCAAAGTGTATAGGAAGCCCTGCACGAAGACCAGCTCTACCACTTTCATCTGCAAAAAGTACAAGCTTTACAGCCAGTGGACGTCGCTCAACGGGTACAATGTTGTAATTGGGCTTTGTTGCAGCCACCGCACTTCTTTTTCTCGGTGTTATTCATTGATGAGGCAATATTTAATACGGATGGGGTGGTTCTGAACTGAAAGAACAGTAATGTGTGGCATCATGAAAATCCTCGTGCCACTTTCGAGAGAGGTCACTAACAGTGATTTTCGGTGAACGTAATGGGTAGGCGTAATTACCTAACCACATCATTGCCCCTACCTTCTTCCCCAGATATTAAATTGTCATTTATAAGACATTTTTAGAGCACGTCCTATCTAGATTGTTAGAAGAAGTTCCTCTTCACATTTCTACCGAAATATGCGAAATTATTTTGGACGAAGTGTATCCTGGCTGTTGTATTTAGGAAGAGGTAGTCCATCTGTAGTGTGGTCACCACGCTCTTCAGATCTCTGTCCACTGGATTATTTTTGTGGGGACACCTGAAAAGTGTATGCGACCCTTTTTGATATAGATGAACTGTAGTTGCACGCATAATAGCAGCAAGTGATGTAATCCGCGAGACACCTGGTATCTTGAACGGGGTACGAGAATCCTTTAGTCGCCGATGTCGTCTGTGATGTGAGAATGGAGGTGACCAATTTGAACAATTTCTTCTGAGTCTGCAGGTTACTGTTTTTCTGGTTTACTCAAATGTATTGCTTTATATTTCCCAATAACATTATGTATGCCATGTGTACATACACTGTATCTCTTCATGTTAATACTCTTGTGATCACTGCACTACCATTATCTAAGTACATAAGAACTGTACAGTACAATTACACATTTTATTTGCGTATTCTGTAAAATAATGATTAAACATTTCAACCAGAAGTAAATCTACGTACGTAACTAATTTATAGTACGTACATAATGGAGGGAAGGAAAAAAAGTGTACACAAACTGTATTTAGTTTCGAACGTGATGCACCAATCTTAGATTTTGCGTCGGTAGTGAGACTGCTATAACCACTGAGCTAAAGGAACATGCTTGTTACAAGTTACAGTTTCAGTATCATATTATTTATATTTTCATTTGAAATAATCAGTGGCGTGCCAACCATTTTACAAATTGAATATAACTTGGACATTTTTATTCGTACACCATTACTTCATTACCTCAATATGTTATATAATACCTCTCTATACGTAGTTAAATTTGTGCGGTTACATTCTGTATAAACCTAGTAGTAGTAGTAGTAGTAGGACTTTATTAGACAAAAAGTAAGATATTTACAATATTATTTACAAATATGGGTCGCACGGGCAGTAAGCCGTATGTGCTGTTGACAGTCCGTTACAATAAAGTAATAATTGGTACTAGTGTAAAGAAAAATAAACAACAAAAACATCAATAACATTACAATTACATAAAGAAAACACAATACTATTACAATTAAATAATAACACAATAGCATTATACACTAAAAAGCATTAACATTACAATTACATAAAGAAAACACAATAATATTACAATTAAATAATAACACAATAGCATTATACACTAATTAATTTATATATAATTGTTAAGAATTAATGGTATTGCATTTTGATAACATATATTTATTCATGAATGAGTGTTGTCCTTATTTTCCGCGTTTTGTCCAGAAATTTACCGAGGTTTATCCAATTTTCTGGATTTACCAATAACTCGTAGCATGCCAATCTTTCCCGATTTGAATTTAGAAATCTTTCCGGTAATAACTGACGTCTCCAATATTCTAAATCATTACTTTTTCCTAATATATGTATCTCATCTTCAAAGTTCCCGCACATTGGACATATTCTCATATCGTGATCGTCGCTAATTTTTAGAAATTTCCATGCCCCTAGCCTAAACCAAGCAAGCTCCGATCTCCCCTTAAATCCTAGGTTGAGTATATACGATTCTTTTCCCCAGACGTGTTTTAGGTCTCTTTGTAAACACAGTGGGCGTTTTCCTGTATATTCGGCGAAAGTATGTTGTTGGTTTATATCTAAGTACCTCCTCCTTATTTTTCTTCACACGTTCTTGCGATTTTCAGTTCCTTTTTCCCATATCCAGCCCATCCCGATCTTTTGGAGTTCTCTCCTAACCTCGTCTGTCCAAAATTTAACATCTATGTTTTTAATTTGGTGGTCGTAATAAATTTCTCAAAGCATTGTTTGTTCACCTTGGATTACTCGCAACTAGTATTTGAGTACACAAATTTTACAGTTAATGTCGTCCTGGAATGACCCGAATTCATATAAAATTCCACAGTTAGAAACGGCCTTACTAAGTCCTGTAATATATTTTAGAAAATGCGTATATACCTTATTTAGTACTTCCGTTCTTTGGAAACACCAAATCTCACTACCATACACAAACAAGAAATCAACCCATAAGTTGGTGAAACGCTAACTCCTCCTGCCAGTTATTTCAATGTGTTGGATTGCAATTAAAGGAGAATAATGTGAAACACAATAAGTTACGAGTTATTACTGTGCATCGCATAATTTTAACAAATTTATGTAGTTAATTGTACTCTCTTTTTTCTATTGTTTATCATACGTAATGCCACGAGTGATTTCCAAATTATCGATAAATTCACGACTCACGAAGTGAGGAAATCAAGAGTGGCAATTGTTAGGACTATTTAACGAATAAAATTAAACTGTTTACTCAAAAGTCATTATTATTTAAATATAGTTATTTTAAAAATATTTATATATTTAATGTAAACGGCAATGTTTGAAAACAAATCAGAAATGTGAGGTTATGTATATTCACTGCAACTAGATCATATTATTTATTGTCAAATATGATCGTAATATTGTAAGATCGCACCCTAGTGCAAAAATAATGATACACATCAAACTGTATATTATACGTTGATAATTAATATTGTTTAGTAAACAACTCAGTAAAATCAAGGAATTTGTTCATTATTTGCTATATTCAATGTATTTCTTGGTAAGAAATTAGGACTAAGTAAATATCAATAAAACTAAATATATGGTCACATGTAGAAATTCAGTATATAATGGAAATGGACAGCTAGTGACAAATGAGGGAAATTTTGAGGAAGTGGCTGAATTCAAATACCTAGGAACAATAATCACAAACAGGAATGAGATGCACAAAGAAATTAAACATAGGCTCAATTCTGGAAATGCATGCTATTATGCATTGCAGAGACTTTTGATGTCCCAACTCCTTTCAAAAAACGTTAAGCTGAAAATATATAAAACTATTATTCTACCAGTTATATTATATGGGTGCGAAACATGGACTCTTACTTTAAGGGAGGAAAGGAGATTACGAGTATTTGAGAATAAAGTTCTTAGGAAAATTTTTGGACCAAAGAGAGATGAACAGACAGGTGAATGGAGAAGACTACATAACAATGAACTACATGGTCTTTATAGGAAGCCAGATATAATAAGAACAGTTAAGTCTCGTAGATTGCGATGGGCAGGACATGTTGCGCGTATGGGGAATGAAAGATGTGCATGGAAACTTCTTGTAGGAAAGACAGAAGGAAAACGCCCAGTTGGTAGACCAAGAATGAGGTGGGAGAACAACATTAACTACGATTTGATGGAAGTAGATTATTCAGGGAATGATTGGAAAGCATTAGCTCAGGATAGGGATGTATGGAGAGCTTATGTCCGCGCGGCCATGAACCTACGGGTTCGATAGTGCCAGTGAGTAAGTAAGGAAGTAATGTATTTGTTGGAGAAAAAATTCTCTCTGAGCTGTTCAGAATATTAAAAAGGAAGAGCTATCTTTATCACAAAAGCAGGAACTGATAAAGAGAAATCGATAAAGAGCGAGGTGAAACACGACTGTCATTGATTGTGAAACAAAATTCATTGAAACGTGATTGGTCATTGATTACCATTTGGGGCATGAGTTAAATAGTCTTTGAATAATACATCATTTAAGTTATTGTATCTTACAGAATACGTTACTAGTTTGAGGAATAAGTAGGCTGTATTGTTGTCATCACTCATTTATGAGTAGATTAAATTCTATTAGGTTAAGGATTTACACAAAATCTAATGTTTACAAACACTGGAATCTGTAATCCATTCTTTCGGTTAATATATTTTTTACTTATTTTATTTGAACATGTACTTTTTAAAATTTAATTATATTATTAAATTTTTATAAATAATAAAATCGATTTTGTCTGGTAAATATATTACATCATAACATCTTATTTCACCACTAAGGGAAATCAACAATTATTTTGGTACAGTATGGGAGTTGAATCAGCGATTTCCTGTTTAAGAATCTCAACCGCTATCAATTTACTCGGTACCGGAATTTAAATTTCATTTTCACTGATAAGGTCAATGTTATTGCCAATATTTAAAAAATAACGAATGGATGAAATATACTTTTAGAACCCATCATAATCTGGAAGTTTCGAGCTATTGGTTCAGACTGTTGTGTTTTACACTAGATTTGGGAGGTCCCGGATTGAAACCCCGATGCCTTCGAAATTGAATGCGGTTTCTTTTCTACTTTTTCTCAATATTGAAGCCTGGGGAAACCCGACTATTCAGTATAGAAATTACTTAATTTAATGGTTATCGACTGTTTATTGTTAATCTTATATTTTTTAAATCCAACATCAATGTATAACCTCGTGCATTACCAAAAATAACATGCTGAATCGAAATTTCTTTATCAAATCACATTTAATAATGATCGCAAATTCATAAATATGTAAATTTATTCAGAGAAATGCGACGAACAAAATACACATTAATTCTATACATGATATTACCTACAAGTTGAAGTGATTTCGTTCTTTCGTTTCCCTTAGGTAATTATACGTGCTCACGCTGCGCCCCGGTGACAAATCCAGTCAGAAGACGATTTTAAAGTCTGGATCATACATAACTACTGACCACACGACGGCAATCCAGATGAATGATCAGCTCAATATCAGGGCCACCTTCGAAACAACTCGAATATTTGAGACAAGGGTGATAGTGATACTCAAATGGTGTTCGGTAACTTTTTTTAGTTTAAAATTATCCAGACATTTGTCTTACAGGTAAGAAAGAATCACGTAGAGAAACTTGTTCCATCTGCGTATCGATCCTGGGCCCGCTGCATCTGAGAGACAACGGCTTTACTACTAAACCACAAAGTGGACATGTTTATGTGTCTATATATAAAAAGAGAAAAATGATTAACTCGTTAGATTAAATAACAACAAAAAAAAAAGACTGAAATAACTAAAGTATCCAATTCAATGGTTTGGCGATTTACGAGTAGCAACAGAAGCTATAAATTCAGATTATGTATATATATTTTAATGATTTGGAGAAAATAATAAACTATATATGTTTTTTAATTTTTATAATTTACTATTCTAACTAGTTTATTTTATAAATGGAATACAAGGACCCTCGGTTAAACTTTCTAAATAGATTCTTCAATAGGAGAAACGTTAAATGGTGTATCTCATCTCAATGGAAGAATATATATATATATATATATATATATACTTACTTAATCACTGGACCTATCGAACCCGTAGGTTCATGGCCGCGCAGACATAACCTCTCCATACATCCCTATCCTCAGCTAATGATTTCCAATCATTCCCTGTATAATCTACTTCCCTCAAATCATAGTTAATGTTATCCTCCCACCTCATTCTTGGTCTACCAACTGGGCGTTTTCCCTCTGGCTTTCCTACAAGAAGTTTCCATGCAAGTTTTTCATTCCCCATACGTGCAACATGTCCTGCCCATCGCAGTCTACGAGACTTAACTGTTATTATTATATTTGGCTTCCTATAAAGACCATGTAGTTCATTGTTATGTAGTCTTCTCCATTCACCTGTCTGTTCATCTCTCTTTGGTCCAAAAATCTTCCTAAGTACCTTATTCTCAAATACTTGTAATCTCCTTTCCTCCCTTAAAGTAAGAGTCCATGTTTCGCACCCATATAATATAACTGGTAGAATAATAGTTTTATATATTTTCAGTTTAACGTTTTTTGAAAGGAGTTGGGACATCAAGAGTCTCTGCAATGCATAATAGCACGCATTTCCAGAATTGAACCTATGTTTAATTTCTTTCTGCATCTCATTCCTATTTGTGATTATTGTTCCTAGGTATTTGAATTCAGCCACTTCCTCAAAATTTCCCTCATTTGTCATTAGCTGTACATTTCTATTATATATTGAATTTCTTCGTGTGACAATACATTTAGTTTTATTGATATTTACTTCCAGTCCTAATTTCTTAGTATTACTCAATAGTATGTGCGTGTTGTCCTTTAGTATCTCCTCGGTATCGGCCAATAGTACTACATCATCAGCATAAACTAACAGCTTATTAATACCATTGAGTTGTAAGCCTTCCTTATTCTCTAAAGATTTAATGGCATGCTCTAGTACAAAATTAAATAGTAGAGGAGATAGTGAACCTCCTTGCTTCAACCCATTCCGAATTTCAAAAGTGTCCGAAAACTGTTTGCCTACACGCACCCTACTCCTTGTGCCATTTAGACACATTCGTATAAGTCTAACTAAACTTTTTAGGAATTCCGAACTTCAGCAGAATACTATATAACTTCTCCCTCTTAATTGAATCATATGTTTTCTGAAGTCTACATATACAGTACCATTATATTCCCATTTCATTTATAAAATCTCTCTTATACTAAAAATGTGATCTGTTGTAGACCTGTTTCTTCTAAATGCACATTGATGATCTCCTAGAATGTCATCAATATAGGGAGTAAGTCTGCTTACTAATATATTTATAAGAATTTTGTACGATGTTGAAAACTAATGAAATGCCCCTGTAGTTGTTGCAATCAGTTTTTATCTCGTTTCTTAAAAATTGGTACGATAATTCATTCCTTCCATTCATCTGGAAGAGCTTCTTTTTCCCAAATCATACTAAGCAACCAGCGGATCTTGTCAATCAATTTTTATCCCCCTGATTTTATCAGTTCTGCTGGGATATCATCAGACCTGATGCTTTACACATCTTCAATTTTTCAATCGCCATTTCAACTCTAATGCACTTGGTTCTGCAACTAGCATTTCTGCTATCTGTAAATTATTCTCCTCAACGTCCTATTTTGTTTGTACATTTAATAGCTGATTGAAGTAACTTTTCCATCTATTTAATACAGTCCTGGAATCTGCAATCATATCCCCATTTTCATTCCGAATTATGTTTATTCTAGCCTGAAACTCTTTCTTCTCTATACTAATTCCCTGATATAATTCTCTAATGTTCGTATATTTTGCATTCATTTCATGATCATTATACTTCTCTCTCAAATATTCCCTCTTTTTACTCTTTAGTAGCTTGGTGATATCCCATCTCACCCAATTGCTCTAAATTTACCTCATTTGACTCGTGTAACCATTTAATTTTTGCTAGCTTTCTTTTCTTTCAATGTCGGCACATTCCTCATCAAATCATTTCTCGTTTTCTCTCTTTTTTTAAACAACCAATTCTTTCTGATGCTGACAATTTAATAGTATCTCTTATAGCCTCCCATTCTTTATTTATATCAGTTTCTTCTTCGTTTGCCACATTGTCATCTGAATATTCCAGTACTTCAAATCTATTAGCAATTTTGATTTGGTATTCTTGCCGCATTTCATCATTTTTCAAGTTTTTTAATTCAAATTTTACAGAATCATCTTTAGCGTTTGTTCCTCTCATAATCGACAGCCGCTGTCTGATTTTTACTCTGACCAGATGATGATCCGAATTGCAGTCTGTCCCTCTAACTGATCTAACATCGATAATGCTACTGTGCCAGTGTTGATCCACTAATACATGATCTATCTGGTTCCGAGTTTCTCTATCTGGGGACGTCCAGGTGTATTTACGAATATCCTTATGCTGAAATGTTGTGCTCTTAACAATGAGATTCTTTGATATGGCAAATGTGACTAATCTAACCCCGTTGTCTTTACTATCTGCATGAAGACTGAATTTGCCTGTTGTTGGTTTGAATATATCTTTCTGCCCCACTTTTGCATTAAAATCTACTAAGACAATTTTCATATGATATCGTGAAAGGCTATCAATTAAGCATTCTAATTCTTCATAGAACTCATCCTTGATCTTGTCATCTTTATCTTCTGTGCGGGCATGTACATTTACAATTATAAAATCATGTCGTTTACCCTTTAGAATTATGTATGCTATCCTATCACTAACAAACTTAATATCTCGGATAGCGGATAGGATCCTCTTTCTGACTAAAAAACCCGTTCCAAATGCAGGTCTTTCTGCACCCGCATAGTATAATGCAAAGCTTCCTGATTCCTGGCTACCTTCTCCTGGCCACCTAACTTCCTGTAAAGCGACTATATCTAATTCCCACGTTAATATCTCTAGTGCCCCACTATTGTATAAAGTCCTAACATTCCATATTCCTAGAAAGATGTCCCTGTGTTTGAGCCTTTGGCATGGGTACCCTGAAGTAGTCTCCGCCCGGAGAACCGAATGGGGGACTATTTGACCTCCGGAAAATTTTACCCCAGTTGAACCCATGTCCGCATTTCTTGACGGTTGTTTTTTTTTACGGTGAAAGACCGTCACTCTTTCGACCAAGGTACTTTTTTCGTCTGGCTTATCACCTTCGACCAATCCGGCATGGGTAACCCTATCGGCAGCAATGTACCCCTGGCATAGCTCTCAGGATCTTTTAAGCATGGAAGCCAGGCCACCACGACAAGGTAAAGATACCATGGAGGGTATATATATATTATATATATATATATATATATATATATATATATATAATATTCTTAAATATTTGAATTGTATAGTTTATCTTAGGGAAGAAGAAGCACTGGACATTTTATATTCATGGAGAACCTCTACAATGAGAAATATACGTAAATAAGAATAGGAAAGATAAAGTGATTCCACTACAAGTCATAAAAGATCCTAGGGGTAGTAGGAGGTTAAATACTCCCATTTTTTCTATACAATCGGCACTTGATGTCAGACGGGTTGTCAGGTCTGCGTGACGGCCACCTTTACCCCAAAACAAGTGTCAGGTACTCGTTTCTGTTAGAGCCTGAGTCAACCCCAGGGTCATGGTGCCACCAGAAGGTTTGTCAGTTTGAAAATCCTGACTCCACCGAGACTCGAACCCTCGATCTTCCGGTTTGTAGCGTATTGCCTTAACCAACTATGCTATGGCGTGCCCCAAATAAGAATATAATCCCCAAAAATGATATCGGTTAAAATTATTTCAGCTTTTTCAAGTTGATAATCAACAATCCTATATTGATGAAGTAATATTATTTTATGCTATCAAGACAGAAAATTCGGATATTAGTTGTTCCTCATTTATATTTGTATATGCTTTAAAAATTAAGCGATTTTGCATCCAGAATCTATATTATTGTGGGAGAGATGTATATTTTATGAGAAATTTACGGAATAAATTTTAATGATATCATTAAATGATTGTTAATAAAGAAATTATTCTTTCATAGAATATACAAATAGAAGCATACTGCAGAAAAAAAATCAAATCATAATGTTTTTCTCTCTTTTTTTCATAGTTTAAAATTTTCCTTTGTTAGTTAGATGTCTGAAGCCCTTCGGACTTTACGTGGAGAACATATGAAGAGCATGGTCTAAAAAGCAAGTTAGTCACTTTTCCATGAAACATAGAAAACGGATGTTTAATTATGAAACGTGCCCACTTCTGTATGTCAAACTTTGAAGACAAACTCATTATTAAATATTTTTATGTACTATTCCAGACTTCTAGAAGATACGGTAGTTGTTTCCATGGAGAATGTAATGCTATCTCAATCTCCATTTCCTCAAAAAAGTTATTTGTCTGAATTTTACCCTATAGGCCAACCCTCATATTTTTTAACACCGAATCACATACTTTATTTATCACACAAGGATATGGAGAACCTCCCTGACGAGTGATCAGCTCACAGCCGAGACAACACGAATGCAATATAAACTCACTGCATTAACATTAATCCAGTGAACAAGATGGCCAGATGAAGTTCTGAGATTTATTTGCGTCTTAAAATTTGATAAAACGTGTACTAAATGTGAAAAAATTGGTAGTTAGAAGTTTGGAGTGGGTCCCAAATTGGAAATAAAGAAGAGGGAGACCAAAAAAAACATGGTTACAGAATATGAACTTGATGTAGGACAGGGACTGCAAGATGGTGACTGGAAGGATAGAGAAGAATGGAATAATAGAATCAAAACTTAATGTTGGACACAGAAAGTTGTATACATTTCAAACCTATTGAATAAAAATAATTGTGAGAAAAAAAACTTCTCTCAAAAAACTTGTTCAGATTGAGGATCGAATACGTCGCAGCTGCGTCCGAGTAAATAACATTAACATTTGATCACAACGGTGAAATAAAATCGTAATTAGATATTCATAAAAATACTTAGCTCAAATTGGAAATCCAATATTTTTTTATTCAATGGGCCTAATAATAATGACACTGTGCATAAAAAAGGCATTAAAGGTGATAAATTCTACAATATCATACCAGAATTCGAAATTACTAAAATAAATAGTTACACTTCTCTCAATATATACCGTATTAATAAATAGTCAATAATCATTTTTGATGATGATAGCGTCGTTACTGAAACGCGTTGTCTCTCTTAACTTTTAATTTGGTGATTAGGGATTTTATTGACTATGTGTAATAGAATATGCCTATTATCTGAATGTGTTTAAATGGAAAAACGAGTAATGTGGGAAAGGCAAACAGTTTTCAGATACTTTTGAAATTAATAATGGATTAAAGCAAGGAGACTATCTTCTCTGCTATCCAATTTTGTGCTACAGCAAACAATTAAATCTTGGATACAGAAGGCGTAGAACTGAATGGTATTAATCAGCTATTGCAATATTCTGATGATGTAGAATTAATTAGATTTAGATTTAGATTTTTTTAGCCTGGTGGAGTTAAGGCCATGTGGCATTCTCTTCCACTCACCAGGGCAAACGTATATTACATCAGAATATAACAATCTTTATTAACTCTAATATTAAATACTAAGTAAAAATTTGATCAAAAAGATAATATCTAATATATTACGATCTATAATACAACCAGTTAATGTTAGTTAAAATTAAGACTAAAACTAATAATAAAATGTAAACAAGCAAGACATATTAAATTGTCCCTGTCTAGTATATATAAAAAGACAAAGGAAAATAATGAGATATAGAAAACTAATTTCACGATTATACAATATTTAAAACAAAACAAATAAATATATTTGTTATTCTTAATATTATTTTCATAAATAATTAAATTTATTAATTGTTAAAAGAATATTATCAGTGAGGTGTATAAGTTAGTTTTGTTATTACATAATTCTTTAGTTTGTTTTTGAAGGATGTTATAGTTTGACAGTCTCTGACATAGGGCGGAAGGGAATTCCATGTTTTGGTAAGTGAGACCGTAAAATATAATGAATAATATACAGTGTGATGAGGAGGGATATAAAGGACAATGTGCTGATGGGATCGAGTGTCAAGATTATGTGTGTCGGATAGTCTGATGAAGCGCGTGATAAATAATTAGGCGATGATGTGTGACCTATTTTATAGAGAAAGGATAAGGAATGGACAGTTCTACAGTCTCTTAGACGAAGCCACGATAATTGTTCCAGGGACGGTGTAACATGGTCAAATTTGAGAATACCACAAATAAAACTTTAGCAAGAATTATGAACACGTTGAAGTCTTTGAGTGGAAATAATATTTAAGTCTCTAAAAAGAGTGTCACAATAATCAAAATGGGGCATTGCAAGTGTTACTACTAACATTTTCCTAAGAGCGAATGGCAGACAATTTCGTACGCGATTTAATGAATGTATTATTGAGAAGACTGTTTTGCATGTATGGTTTATTTGTGTATTCCAATTTAAGTTGTTAATAAATACTCCTAGAATTTTGAGAAGACTGTTTTGCATGTATGCTTTATTTGTGTATTCCAATTTAAGTTGTTGTTAATAAATACTCCTAGAATTTTTTCTGTCTCACTATAAGGGATTTGAACTCCATTTAGTGACACATGCGAGACTGTGTTTAGGTTAATTGTAGACAATAGTCTCTGATGACCCATAATGATTGATTGTGACTTTCTAGGATTTAATTGCAGTCAATATTTAACTGTCCAAGTCATTAGTGAGTCAAGATCCTCGTTAATTTTGGCAACAACGTCATTTAGTGAATATTTGTCTGTGTGGATGTATATTTGCATGTCGTCTGCAAATAAATTATGTTTGCAATACTTTAGGGAGTTACTTATGTTATTTATGTAGATTGAAAAAAGGAAAGGTCCAAGCACCGAACCCTGTGGAACCCCAGCTTTACAGAAGGACCAAGAAGAACATAATGCATGATTTCCTACAACAGATTGCTGGCGCTCATGAAGGTAGGAATTGAACCATTTCGTGGCACTATCAGAGAGTAAGAGGTTTTTAAGTTTATGCAACAATAAGTCCAAGTCTACCGTGTCGAATGCTTTACTAAAGTCCAATAATGTAAGAATGGTAAGTTTTCGATTATCAGCAGCTTCTCGTATTCTTCGCAAATATTTAGTAGAGCAGTATTTGTATTGTGTTCTGTCCTGAAGCCTGATTGAAATTTGATCTAGAAGATTGTATTTATTTAGGTAGTCAGTCAGTTGTTTATGGACTAATCGTTCCAGAGCTTTTGAAAGGGTAGGTAAAATGCTAATGGGTCGAAAGTCGTTCGGGGTTGAGGGCGTTTTAACTTTAGGCAGTGGGCGTACGAGGGCTCGTTTCCACAATGACGGATATGTAGAAGTTTGTAGTGAGGAGTTAAAAATATGAGTTATAGTAGGTAGTATAGCTTCGATTATTTTATTCAGTAAAGTAATATTTATACGGTCAGTTCCTTCTCCTCTGGTTTTTATTCGCATGATGGCTTTCTTTACGTCGTAATCTGTAACATATGAAAAGTAGAAATATTCTCTGTCGGGTTGATTTGCCAGTGATAATTCATTTATTGTTTGTTCTTTATCCTTTGGAGTAGTAGTTATACCTGTGAAGTGATTATTGAGTGTGTCCAGGGAAACAGGTAATTTGTCTACCTGTGTGTCTTTTCTCCAAATTCCCATTCTATTCAAGTTTTTTTTTCCAGATTTCTGAAGTATTGGTGTCTGTCAGGCTGTATAAATGTCTAAGTTTGGCGTTTCTTTTAGCTTGGTTTGTCTTGTTACGTATCTGTTTATATTGATTGAGATTTGTGTCTGTTTTTCTTATGTGCTGCGTCTCTATCAGCCATAAAGTTACGAATTGAAAGAGTCATCCAGGGTGGAGGGCGTCGTTTCACGAGTTTAGTTTTTAGTGGGGCGTGTCTGTTGTATAATTGTAGTATAAAGTCACTTAGTGTCTCTACTTTTTCATCTACAGAATGCAGCGTCCATATTGAATGCCACGGCATCTGCATAGCTTCTTCAATTAGGGCTGCATTGTCTATATGTTTTAACTCTCTAAACGTAATAGTCTTTCGAGTCGGTTTAGGGCACTGCAGTGAATATGCTAAGAATATAAGATCATGTGCTGATAATCCCGGGGCTGGCAGTTGCCCGTGAGTAAGTACTCTGTCTGGATTATTAGTTGCAATTAAGTCAAGTAACGTCTCAGAGTGATGAGTGTGATGTGTAGGCCGTAGGGGTAGGAGATTCATATCACAAGCCTGGAATGTAGCCATCAGTCGTTGTGTATGTCTGTTATCAGTGTCTAGTATATTTATATTAAAGTCGCCCATAACGATAACGTGTTCATATTGTACTCGCGCGTTTTGTAAAGTGCATTCTATTTCAGCGATAGCTTTTATTTTAGGAGGTTGGTATACTACACAGAGAAGACTTTTTTGAAACTGAAAAATATTTCTATGAACATAATTTCGGCAGATGGTTCGTTATTAGATAGATACACAATCTTAGGAGTAAGGTCCGTTCTAACGAAGCTCCAATACCGCCCCCGCGACTGTAAACACGATCGTGTCTAAGAAAAGTATAACCATCCATGTTAATTAAAGAAGAGGTAATGGTGGGATTTAGCCAAGTTTCAGATATGAGAAGAGCATGAACGTTTAAAGAGAAGAAAATTGTTCTGATTTCATCTATATGTGCAGTAATACTTTGAGCATTCAAATGGACTACCTGCAAGGAAGTAGGGTATGGGGATAAAGCTAAGGTGATAGGGAAGAATACTAGAAGCCAACACACGCATTAAATTAAATAAAACAAAGAAATTGAGCCTGGAGGTAAATGCCAATAAAACTAAACATGTGAAATATACGAAAAAGTACGTTATTAAATGGGAGTAGGTACTTAACAACAAGGGAAATGTTGAAGTGATGAAATTCAAATACATAACAAACTTGAATGAGGCGCAACATAAATAAATAAATAATATTATAATTACAAAGAAATAAACCATGTCTTGAAAATGATCTCATATAAGGAGATTGAAACGTGGAAACAATAAATTTATGCTTTGACTGAGATGACGTTTATTTCTTTGTAATTATAATATTAATTACTCTCTGTGAAAAATAATTTTAAAAAAGTAAAAAAAATAATAATATTAATTTAGATTGATCTCCGTATTATGCAATACATCAGCACAGATTCTCTAAAAAATGTTAATCTCATATTATATAAAGCTGGCGATTCTTCCAGATATATTATGTATGTGCTAATATAGGCTGAATTCTAGATATGTATGCTATTACGCATTATAGGGATATCTGTCATTCCAGCTTATCTAAAAAAACGTTAAATCGAAAATATATAAAATTTATTTTCGTAGGACTGAAAATATGGACTGTTATTTTAACGGAGCAGAAAATATTACGAGTATTTAAAAATAGTACTCTTAGGAATTTTTTGGATCAAAGAGAGATGAACAGACAGGGAAATAGTAAGCTACAATATCTTTATGGGAAACCAGACATAATAAGATCAGTATATTGCGTTGGGCAGGTCATGAAGCAAGAATGGGGAACGAAAGAGTGACAAGGAAATTCCTTGTAGGAAATCGGACGGAAAGCACCGAGTAGGTAGGGCAAGAATAAGGAGGTAGAATAAATTTGTCATGACCTTTTAGGGAGTTAAATTATATGGGGATGATTAGCTCAGGATAGGGGTATATGGAAAGCATATGTCCGCGTGGCCTTGAACCCACGGGTTCGATAGTGACAGTTAATTAGTTAGTGTTACTTGGATGCGAAAATTGATACCGTGTTTTAAGAGACGAGAAAAAAATACGGTTATTTGAAAATAAGTCCCACGCCGTAGCCAAGTGGTTAAATTAAGATGCCTTGGCGCAGAGTTACGGGACTGGCACTGGTTGGAGTCTCCATGGGGAAGACATTTTTTCATGAAATTTCGTTTGGCCAGTATGGGACCTGTACCACCCAGCATCTTGAAATATTTGGGTAGCTGAAGTAAGTAGATGCTCCAGGTTGAGAAAACCAGCTGTAATGGCTCGGGGACCGGATATGCTGACCATATGTCACACCTAAAATGGCTGGATGATTATCTACATCTGTGATTGACACATGTGGATGTGAGGCCAGCAGATGGAAAGTAGACCAAGGGCCATCTAGGGCTGTCACGCCATGGAATTTAGTTTTAATTTAGATTTATCGGAGAATAAATTATTTAGAAATATTTTTGGGTCAAATTGAGACGGTCGGACACTTGATTGAAGGGTAATAAATATCAATGAGTTGCAATATACTTACGAGAAACCAAATGTGATAAAAATAGGTCAATGCGACGGACACGACATGTGGCACGAATGGGGAAAGAAAGGGGGGGCGTGGAAACAACAACGAAAACCTTAGAGAATGCACACTATAGATATACGGTACCAAGAAATGGAGCAGGAAAAAAACATTAACCATGATTTGAAGGAGGTGAATTACACAGGGCTTGATTGAAAATACTAGCCTAGAATAGATTATGCTCGAATAACCACGAATTTCGGAATTAGATATTTATAGTATACTAGTTACTTCAGTTTTATTGTGATATCCTTCGATGTCTTTTATGATTGCCGTTTAGGTTTCGACATTCTCTGGCAGTATGCATGTGTATCCTTATGTATTATGTAAATTCCTTTAAACTAGACCAAACATTAATTACAATGAAATATGAGACGAGGAAATGTTCGTTAAACCCAGCCTTTATAAACAGAAAAATAATGAAAGACTTTGGGCTTAATGTATCCTTTCTCTGAGGAACATCTTTCTATTACTAAATATTCTATTTCTTCTATATTCATATAATTATAATTAATTTAATTATTGATTATAACTACACAAATCTACGAATGAATGATGTGTATTTTCGTGTTGTCCCGGAGGTGATCACTTACGTGATGATGCTCACCATGTCCTTGTGTGGTAAAAAAAAAGTTTACAATCTATAATTCAGTATAAAAATAAAACTAATTGCCTAGTAGGCGGGTGCACGTAAAAGTAACTAAAAAGGAAAATATTAAACTAAGACAACGAAACAAAGGGAGGAAGAAAGAAAGAAAAAAATAGTTACTTGAATAGAATCATTAACTTATTTTTCAGTAACAACATTTGCTCAACCCCGTAATCAGGCTAACCGTATATTGGCTATAAATAACACATCTAAAAATAATGCTTTGTCTTGGGGCTGGAAATAGCTTTGTGGTTTGATGTCCAATCAAATTACATTTCTTTGTTCAGGAAATATTAAGTTAAACAGACTTCTAGAATTCGTCGTGAATTACCGTTGAGGTTATATAATAAAATGTTAAAAAAGTAAAATAAGTACCAGATATACCAGTCATTCTCAGCTAAAATGATGTACCAGGTACTTATTTTAATATTTTAACATTTTAAGTTGAAAAAGTAAATATACCCTACTACAGGTCTCTAGGAGGCTTTTGGGATGATAGGAGTTTAAGGCTCACTTTTTTATACAATCGGCACTTGGTGTCACTAAGTTGTTAACCCTGCATGACGGCCGCTTTTAAACCTTGAACATATGTCTGATACTCATTTACGTTATTGGCAGAATCGACACCAGAACCATGATGCCGCATAAGGATTAAGCCAGTATTATTGAGTTCAGTGCCTTGTCACAAAATAAATTCTGATACAAATTCCCCAAAGTCCTTAAATTTCTTTGGCCGAATTTCGAAAAAATACATACATATGATATATATATATTTAAAATAACATACCATCATCTGATGATGCCTTGTGGATCCCGAAGAATTCAAGACAGCCCGCCATTTTTCTTTTAGTTTCGGAATTTTCGTTGATTGATACTTGATTATCTAACCAAAAAGACCTACGACGTCTGATCATTCAGGCGATGTGATACAATTAAGAATTGTCTTGTCTTGAAGAGATATTATTAAGAAATAAGTGAAGTTCATTACGCAAGGAAGGGTTGAAGGAGGAGCGAATAAAGTAGCCACCACGCATAAACTTGCTCGACCAATCATAAAACAGTCATTAAGGGCCCAAATGCAAAAACTACCAATCCTATTTTCCTATGGATTTTGCTAGGCCTACTCCATTATCTTGTAATACAATAGGAAAAATAATAGCATTTCATTTAAATATGTATGGTAACATGGTTAATTTTATGTCTATGGTTCCCTATCCACACCCACATCATATCTATGCTTTCTTACTTTTATTTTCATAAGCGTTTAGAACCTTGAAAACATTTTGAGTTATGTAATATCCCCAACACAATCTTCTAGAGTAAAAAACCCTGACAATATTAGGACAACTTTGTTAAGCTTCCTACATTATCATACTTTATGGGACCAGATATTCGTCTTGGATCCTATGTTCGACTATTTTTAGCTTCTTCTGCCGCCGTAATGTAAGAAAACATGTTTCTCATTCTATGTAAAAATAAGTAAATAATAATAAATCTAATAAAAAATTAAAATATAAAACTGTATTTCAATTCTGGTGAATTCCGAAGGAATGTAGGTATTGAGGTTGTTCTCAAGGAAGTATTTATGAAAAATTGAATATATTTTCATCGATCCTTTTCCAAAAATGATCATAATAAAATATATATAGCCTACAGCATACGTTAAGGTAAAGTGACCCATTTGAGACCTTGGGATGCCCTTTGGTTAGAAGAAGTAATCTCCTTCTAAAGTATACAACCTTTCTTGACAGTCAGCCTTGCGTGACGGGCTTCGTTACCCCTATAACATGTGTCTGATACTCATTTCAATTAGAGGGTTGACTCGACTCCAGGGTTATGGTGACGCCAGAAGGTTTGGGTCAGCTTAAAAATCCGATCTCATCAGAACTCGAACCCCTGACCTTTCTGCTTAACCAACTACGCTATGGCGTACCTTAATATACGCTATAATATATATTTATATGCCTATGTACACTGTAAATAAGGCCTATGTCTGTTAATGCTCTAGCGGCCGCAATTTTCGTTTCTTTCAAAACCAAACTCGTTATATATCAGTCAATTATGAAAGTTAGAGTCAATTTTGTTAAGCAGCAAAATCGGATGATTAGAAGTAAGTGTTTACCTGAAGCAAAAATTTAAAACTCGATATGGCAGGCGCAATTTTAGATTTTCGCAACCGAAACTCGGGTAATGTCACTAAAATAAAACAAGGAATTATTCTCCAACAATCAGCGAAATCTGGTCATTAGAAAGCTGTGATTTAAAAATCGCTATACCAAACGCCATATTTGTTTTTTCTCAACATAACTGGATGCATAGATTTACTTAAAAAAGAAAGATGTACTTTGTAAACCAGCAAAATTGGACCGTTTATTCGACATGCCGAGGAATTCGCTTAGTTTACGCAGTTCCTGCTTGTACAGTTTTATAAATCAATTATTTCTTTAAAATCTACAAGGAGCAGCAAAGTGGTTAGGTCTAGTCTAGAGGTGACATGTTACATGCTTGCAGAGCTGCAGACGACCTATCTCCTGTTGAAAGCTCTTTTACACAATGTGACGCAAAACTTAGCTATTTTAGTGACATGGCATCACAGCTCTCGTGCGAATAACCTCGTGTACCAAAACAAACATTAGAATTCTGGGAAACATTCACGCACACTTTGATCAATTCAGGAGTATCTCCTTAGAGAGGCTTTTGTCATCTCAATTCTCTAAAAAAAACAAATATTAAATTAAAAATATATAAAAGTATTCTTACATTTGTGTTAATGGTTGAATTACGTAGCCTTTTTTTAACAAAGAGAAAAATACGAATAGACCTAGACCTATGATGATCTTGAAGAAGATTTTCGGGCTGTAGGCCGTGGTCGTGAGGCTTGTAGTTCCCCGACGTTTCGCCATAGACTGCGTCTGGCATCCTTCAATAGTTGTCTCAAGGCTTGTAGTTCTCCGACGTTTCGCCAGAGACTGCGTCTGGCGAAACGTCGGGGAACTACAAGCCTCACAACCACAGCCTACAGCCCGAAAATCTTCTTCAAGATCATCATAGCAACTCCGGCCGTGAAAGTCTACGTGAATACAGACCTAGACCTATTTGAGAATAAGAAGCTTAGGAACATTTTTAACTAAAGAGAAAATAGCATGCAAGTAAATAGAGAAAGCTAAATTACAATGAGCTACAGAATATTTAGGGGCACGCCGTAGCGTAGTGGTTAAGGCACTGCGCTACAAGCCGGAAGGTCGAGGGTTCAAGTCCCGGTGGGGTCAGGATTTTTAAACTGTCCCAAACCTTCTGGCGGCACTATGGCCCTGGGGTCGACTCAGCCTCTAACTGAAATGAGTACCAGACGCTTGTTCTGGGGTAAAGGCGGCCGTCACGCAGGGCTTGCAATCCGGCTGACATCAAGTGCCGATTGTCTAGAAATAGTGGGAGCCTTAACGTCCCACTACCCCAAGGGCCTCCTGAGGTCTGTAGTGGGAATACTTTACTTTTACAGAATATTTAATTTTATGGGAAACTCTACATTACTCTATATTATTATTATTATTATTATTATTATTATTATTATTATTATTATTTATTATTATTATTATTATTATTATTATTATTATTATTATTATTATTACTAATATTATTATTGTTATTATCGTATAAAATGTTTTTGTATACATGAAATTTACATTGCTACATTTTATGTATTTTTATCTGTTTATAATTAGTATAGTGTATATCTATATTTGTCAAATATTTATTTGTGTTTGTGCTGGTTGAGTGGAAGAGAAGGCCTTGTGACCTTAACTCTGCCAGAATAAATAAAATATTATTATTGTTATTATTATTATTATTATTATTATTATTATTATTATTATTATTATTATTATTATTATTACATTACATCTTGCTTACAAGACCTTTGGCCTACCAGCTGCTGCTGGTCACACATCATATGTTATAATAAAAAAGGCAGAAGATCATCTAACGAGTATAGGAGTGACATGTGGTCAGAATGTCAGGTCTTCCAGCCGTTGTAGCTGATTTTCTCAACCTGTAACCACTCATTGCCAAATACCTCACGAGTCGCCCGCAGTAGACTAGTGATTATGCTCCTTGCCTCTGGTGCCGACACTCGGGGTTCAAACCTGCCCAGATTCAATAATTTTTTTTCGGATGGAAAAATCCAAGGAACTAGTAGTCCTCGTGGAGATACTATAAGTCATGGGTCCCGAGTCTGAAGGTTTTGAGGCCCGTAAAATAACTTTAAGCCTGAATAAAGAAGTCTCTAAGCATAATTTACCAACCTTCATCATCCTAGTAGAGTAATATCGTAGTTGCTCACAGTGTCTCATTGGATCGGTATGTTGACTGCATACCATTCACGATATATGTATGGAAATAACTAACCCATTGGCACTAACCGAACTGGTAGGTTCATGGCCGCGAGGACATAAAAGCTCTCCACACATCCCTATCCTGAACTAATGTTTTCCAATCATTCCCAGCATAATCTAATTCCCTCAAATCATGGTTAATGCTATTCTCCCACTTTATTCTCGGTCGTTTTCCCTCTGGTTATCCTACAAGAAACTTCCATGCACATCTTTCATTTCCCATTCGTGCCACATGTCCTGCCCATCGGATACGACACTTAACTGTCCATATTATATCTGATTGCCTATAAAGATCATGTTATGAAGTATTTTCCATTCGCCTGCCTGTTCATCTCTCTTTGGTCCAAAAATGTATGGAAATAAGCGTAATGGCATTGTAGATAAATAGGTGTAGATTAGGGTGTCCATTCGTCCCCTTTTTTCCCCCAGGACAGTCCTGTTCTTTTTTTCTTTTGGGAAATACCCCGCTGTCCCGAAATTTTTCTTGGGGACGCTCAAATGTCCCGCTTTTGGGATGTATTTATGAATGGCGACTTCTTTTGTTTTTTAATATGTAATTATAGTCCACCGCTGTGGTCTCTAGGTAGCGTGCTGCCTTTTCACGCAGCGGGCCCGGGTTCGATCCCCGGTCGGGACAGTTTTTCTGGGTGAGGTTTTTATCGGGGTTTTTCCTCGCCTGTAAGACAAATGCCAGGAAAACTTTAAGGTCCAAACGGTCCCCGGAATCATATGGCCATCATCATCATCATCCTTATCATTATCATCATCATCCTTCACCGGTGTGGAAAGCAACGGGAAGCTACGACACCTACAATTCCCTAGTAAATCTGCAAAGCATAGCATGAAAATGCTATAATTGCAGTGAAATACTTGCCCTCGGGCAGAATTACTATGGATGGATGGTTGTAATTATAAATATGAACGTTAGAAAGCGCCAGCTGTATGAACACAATGCACTTTACGGTTTATAATCTTTGTTTTTTACTCGCATATATTGGTAACTGGTGCATTTTTCATTTTGTCAATCCATGGTCAGTGCAGCCAATATCGGAGATATCCTGCTGATTCAGGTACTTTGGCGGTGGAGAAATACAATTTTAACTTGGATGAAAGATATTTAGTTAGTGGATTTTTGTACCCTTGCAGCAATGAATAAATATTTTTGAACGTTAATAAATAATGATTTAGTGGTTTTTGCTAAATACAGCTGAGTTAGTAATTTTAATGGACAATACAAAAATTCCATAACTTATATGTGCAATTTGTATTATTTGTTTCATACAATTTTTTAAACTTCCTTTTATATTTTGTTACTGTCCTACCTTTTTTAAAAATGTCCCAGGCTTTTTCTTTAATTTTTTGTACATGTCCCATTTTACATTGAAAGTATTATGGATACCCTAGTCTAGATAGAAATTCTTCGCGGTGATGGGTGGACACATTATTCTATTTAATAAACGAGATTTTATTTATTCATAATAACCTTAATCCATGTCTCCCATTTGACTTACCGGTTACAAATTGACAAAAATTCCACGAGATAATTTCTTTCCCCATGGAGACTCAGGATCTTTAAACTGACCCAAACCCTCTGGCGGCACTATGGCCCTGGGGTCGACTCAGCCTCTAACGGAAATGAGTACCAGACGCCTGTTCTGGGGGTAAAGGCGGCCGTCACGCAGGGCTGACAACCCGGCTGACATCAAGTGCCGATTGTCTAGAAAAAGTGGGAGCCTTAACCTCCTAATACCCCAAGGGCCTCCTGAGGCCTGTTGTGGGATCACTTTACTTTGGGGCACGCCGTAGCGTAGTGGTTAAGGCACTGAGCTACAAGCCGGAGGGTCGTGGGTTCAAGTCCCGTTGGGGTCAGGATTTTTAAACTGACCCAAACCCTCTGGCGGCACTATGGCCCTGGGGTCGACTCAGCCTCTAACGGAAATGAGTACCAGACACCTGTTCTGGGAGTAAAGGCGGCCGTCACTCAGGGCTGACAACCCGGCTGACATAAAGTGCCGATTGTCTAGAAAAAGTGGGACCCTTAACCTCCTACTAACCCAAGGGCCTCCGGGCCTGTTGTGGGATCACTTTATGGAGACTCTTACCAGCTGAAGTTCCGTATATCTGCAGACATGATGTCTTAAACAGCTCGGATACGGCACAGGTCATATTTATAGCGAACAATATATAAATTAATAAGAAAAGTTAAGAGCGTAAACGACAATTTATTGGCAGAAGATTCGGAAAACTGTGTTGTTAAATGAGATAGCAAGTAATCTAGATTAATCTATTTTGAGAACATGTGGTTGTTTCAATAACTATTTAGATAAAATTAGTAGAGAGTTTTGGCTTTTTAAGAAATAAGACGACAACCATATTTTGGTTCATTGTGTTACCCATGAGATTTGAAATCAAAGGATATAACGTCCATGTTCGTGAATAAAGGTTCATTAAAATGAAACATATCAAACATTCACAGACATGACTCATATCTCCATTTATTTGGGCTGGGTTCAAAGCTTCGAGGAGGGGCATAATTCTCCCTTTGGCCCTATCATGCCCTAAATTGACAAACAGGCTCGGAGTCATGATGTAAGTACATGGGTGTGTCATTATTAGAAATCTTAAAACCTGTGGTTTGATAAATGAGACTACTTTTATCTAGAATGAGATGAGATGAAAAGTGATATGAAATAAATTATTGGAGATGAAATGACATGATGGGGAGGGAAGAGAGATTGGTGGGATGAAATTCGAGAACCCTGAGAAAAGCCCGAAGATCTCTGTGTGGCCCACCACCAATACCCCTCAAAAACTGCCGCTGCTTTAAGATTCATGAGTCATCAGCTCACAAATGTTTCTCCACCATTCAATGCGAGGCCCGACTCTCGCCGTCGTCCGCGACATCAGCCCAACCATGTGCCACAGTGAGTGAGTGTTATGTCTTAAAGTTCATGCTGTCATGATCCCTCATTCGTGCAGACTCTAAATGTCAATTTTTGGTAAAAATAAATATGTATGAAATCCAAAGTTTAAACATCCTTTCATGTCACCCAAAATGGAGAGGTTAAACTAAGAATAAGAAAGAAATATCAACAATAGTCGTAGTTCAGGGACCAAATGATGTGGCCTCGATGGTGCGCTTCTTGCTGATAGATGTGTATGTGATTAATGGCGTAGCCCATTGTTGAGTCATAGCCTCTCCTTTGTCAGGAGTTAATAGACCAAGTTCATTTTAGTTACCTTATTTGCCCAAAGATGTTATGAATGGCATTACGGTCAGCACACCGACTCAATGAGACATCTAGCAGACAACTAAGGTATTACTAGGATGTCTGAAATCGGTAAATTTTGCTTGGAGGCTTCTTTGTTCAGGCGTAAGAATCTTTTACGAGCCTGAAATCTTCAGACTCGGGACCCACGGATTAAAATTCCTCCCGGAGTACTTGCTCCTTGGATTTTTCCATCCTAAAGAAATCCATAGACCACGACCGGGTTTGAAGCCGTGATACTTTGAACCAGATGCAAGGAGCATAACCTCTAGTCCACCGCGGCCGACTGTACCAGTTAAAAATTCGAGAAATGTCATTTAATCCTACCAAGTCCTACACATGCATGTTCATGTCATGGTCCTTTGATAACGCTAAGTCACGTGAGGGCGAAGAGCGGGTTCCTGACGTTATACTTGATATCTATCAGCTAGGAGAGAAACCCCAACAGGAAATAATCGCCTTTCAGGATCGCGTAAGGCAGGTTACCCTATTATGCAAAATAAATAAATAAATAAATAAGTAAACAAATAAACCATTGCTAGGAAACCCAAATAATCATATAAAACCGGACGGACCAATTGTTAGCTACTTGACAAGAAGGAATTTTGGAGGTTCTGAGGAAGCTGAGAATCGAAAGATGGTTGCCAGAGACAGAGGTTTCTGAGGGAAAGCGAGTCTCGGATCGGGCTGTAGCGCTGCTGATGATGATCAATATCATTTATATACATTTTAATGATTGGTGATTGATGACGAAATACAGTAATAATTTACTCTGTGAACTTAAATAAAATACAAGTAAAATAAAACTGGAGCCTTTATCAAAACGATAAAAATACTACTTACTGAATTTTATTTTAATTAAATAGTGATAAGAAATTTGTGTGTATCAATAATCTAGGTCAAAATTCACACATCCATTTAAATGAAATTAAAACATTTAAGGCAAAATTCAAAGGTCAAGTCCTCCGGGAGGGACTTTAAGCTGTGGGTCTCGAGTCTGAAAATATTCGGGCTCGTAGAAGAACATCGTCTAAATTAGTGCCCCTGAACAAAATTTAATCGGCCTTACCCTTATATGTAATACCTTATTTGCCTAAATATATGTCCCGTTGAGACAATGTGCTGATCCCTTAACACTACCTAATATGTAGGGAAATAAGCGTAAATAACATTTGACTGGATAAGAAACTCCCGCTAGGGAAAACACATGTCCCCACATGAGTACGTACGGTGTAGACAACTACCACTAGAAAAACTGTAACTTGAACATCTACCCTTGTGATGGTACGAACAAGCCTGGTCGGTATCATCACTGAGCAACAATAGGGGCTTCATCTCATCCTTCTACCTTACATTACCTAGACACGAGCAAGGGTTTACGGAATACGATCTGCATATAAATTTATAAGTCAAATAAATAAATTAACAATTACTGTATTAGTTGAACGGTTTAAGGTTTGATGCCCTTATGCAGAGCTCGTGCTACGGGACTTGCGCTGGCTGGTTCGAATCCCCATGGGGAAAACGGTTTCTCAAGGAATTTCGGCCAGTATGGTACCGATGACAATCGAGCATTGTGAGAAATCTGGTTAACTACAGTACAGTAAGTAGCGGCTCTAGGTTCAGAAAACCAGCTATAATTGGTTAGGGACTCGACATTCTGACCACATGTCACCTCTGTGCAGGCAGATGATCGTCCATCTCCGTGATTAATACATGTGGGTGTAAGGCTAGCACCCGACTTGATAGACCAAGGGCCTTCCAGATCTCTCGCGCCATTGAGTGGAGTAGAGTAGTTGGCTTTAGTAGGCTATGTTTATTTATTTATTTATTTATGTTTTACTTGATGCTTATTTGTAGACACTCTAAGGTCATATATCGTATAGAATATTTTGGTCTTGTACATATAAAATGAGTGTATTCTGAAAGTCCCTGATGTATTTTTTTAATTAATAATATGACAATGAAAAATGGGTAGCGGATGAGAACCCTCTATGAGGCAGTCTCATCAAAGGGCCTAGCGTCCCTTCCCTCGCGGTGTGTATTACCTGATCGAAGGGTCCCTTGCACAGGGTAACGTGTGAAGACCTCAAAAGGACAGAAATAAATGTGCGGAGGAGGCACCCATTTTCCAGGGAAAAAATGTGGAGTAACAAGGGTAACAAGGGAGAAGTCCTCAACGGTCCTTAGGAGCGAAAGAGGCAGCCCTCCATTTGGGGTTCAAACAACTGGGAGCTATGATGTCTAGCCTTAAGATGGCAATCCCATCGTACATCTCACTCTGCGGAACGCCAGTAACGTACCCAGAGGAAATACTTTATTACTAAAAGAAGCCTCATAGATAATGGAAACAGGACTGTCCCAACGTTGACAACCTTGGCTAGAAACAATAACAAAGATTTAGGCAGAAATGAAATAATGAAAATAGGAGTTTGGAATCCCAGAGGTATCACAAATAAAGAAACTGAACTAGAAAATGAACTAGACAAAATTAATGTAGATGTTGCTGTAATTCCAGAAACTAAAAAGTAATTAAAAGGATCAGACGAATTAGAGAAATATATAATGATTTATGATGGAGTATCACGAGAGAAAAGAGTAGCAGCTGGAATTGCAATATTAATAAGAAGACAATGGAAGAATACAATTCACAGTTATGAGTATTTCAATGAAAGAATAATAAAAATAAGGTTAAAAACGGTGAGAAATTATGTAACGGTAATAGGTGTTTATAATCCAGGGGAAGGTAAATTAGAAGAATGTACAGACTTTTATGAAAATCTACAGAAACAAATTAATAAAGTTAATCCAAATGACTATTTAATAGTAGCTGGAGATTATAATGCCAGAATAGGCAATAAACCTATTAAAAATATAATGGGGAAACATGGAGAAACAACCCAAAATAAAAATGGAAGACTTATAATAGATTTTACAAATTATAATAATTTAAAAATTACAAACACCTTTTTTCCACATCGAGATATACATAAATACACTTGGTCAGCAAGAGAACAAAGAAGCATAATAGACTACACTATAGTCAAAGAAAAATGTTATAAGTTAGTTCTTGATACAAGAGTATTAAAGGATGTGATATTGGTTCTGACCATTACCTTCTAATTACTAAATTAGCAATACCAGCAAAGTGTAATAGAAGTAAATTTAATACGGCAAACAAAACAAATTAAGAAACTTTTAAAGTGCACCTACTTCAAGATGAATCTAATAGAAATTTATATCAACAACGACTAGATCTATATATATAACAAATTCTATAAATAGAAATATTAATACAGAATGGGAAGAATTAAAATATAATATAATACAGGCTGCTTCAGAATCACTTGGAACTATAAATAAAAGATATAATAATAAAAGATTAAAAATTTGGAACAATGAAATAGCAAAACTGGTTAAGGAAAAAAAAAAGATGCATACTTGAGATACTTGAATATGAGAACAGATGAAAACCTGATTGAGTACAACAAAAGAAATGCCCTTGCTCGAAGAGAAATTAGAAAAATTAATAGGAGATCATGGGAAAAATATATTAGTGACTTGGAACATGATTTACATGGACGACAAGATAAAGCCTACAAGATTCTAAAACACATTAATAATCAGGAAAAACATCAACTCAAATTGAACATGATTCTGAGGATAAATAGATATCTTATTAAACGTCTATGGACAGAACAATCAGATGATTAGGAAATAAACTTATCATTAATTGACGAAAATATAGATCCAATTTCTTTCGAAGAATTAATAACTGTCATCAATCATTGTAAAAACAAAAATACTCCTGGCATCGATAATATTAATAAAGAAATAATAAAGTATGGCTCTATTCAACTAAAACAACGTATCATAGATTTATTGAATATATGTTGGAAGACTGGTCATATCCCAGAAGAATGGAAGACGGCCAAAATATATCCTATTTATAAAAATGGAGATCGTCATGATTGTGAAAATTACCTGTTATAAAAATGTATGCAACTATATTGAAAAATCGTTTAAATGTAATTATGGAAAGTATTATTCTAGAAGGCCAGAATGGATTGAGGAAAGGCAGATCCTGTTCAGATTGTATTTTCACTATCAATCAAATAATTGAGATACATAGTGAATATAATCTACCAATTTTTATGGCATTTATAGATCTTGAAAAGGCATTTGACAAAGTTAACAGAAATAAATTGTGGAATATAATGAAAGAGAAAGGCGTACCTCAGCACTTAAAAAAAGTAAAGTGATCCCACAACAGGCCCGGAGGCCCTTGGGGTAATAGGAGGTTAAGGCTCCCACTTTTTCTAGACAATCGGCACTTTATGTCAGCCGGGTGACGGCCGCCTTTACCCCCAGAACAAGCGTCTGGTACTTATTTTTGTTAGAGGCTGAGTCGACCCCAGGGCCATAGTGCCGCCAGAGGGTTTGGGTCAGTTTAAAAATCCTGACCCCAACGGGACTTGAACCCTCGACCCTCCGGCTTGTAGCTCAGTGCTTTAACCACTACGCTACGGCGTGCCCCCTACCTCAGCACTTAGTAACTGCAATAAAAAGTCTATATGTAGAAAATAAAATAACAATAGAAACTGGAGGCAAAAATAAAAACAATATAACAGCAACAATAAATAGAGGTGTAAGACAGGGATGTCCACTTTCATCCTCCCTTTTTAATATTTATATTGACGATATATATAATTGGCAGATAAATTTGGACTCACATTTCAAAATAAGAAATAAGATGATAGATACCTTACTTTTTGCAGACGACCAAGTTCTAATATCTAGTTCAGAAGATGGTCTACAGAAATCGCTCTTTCAGTTAAATAACATTATACAGAAATATAAATTCAAAATATCAATAAGTAAAACGAAAATCATAGCTTTTAAGGGATCAGATACCGTAAGAGCTAAAATAATTCTGGAGGGGAAACCCATTGAACAAGTGAACCATTTTAAATACCTGGGTTATGAAATCTCCTATTTTAAAAATGAAGATCTATTTAACAAACTTAATAAATTTAATTATATGTGAAACAATCAAAAGGATATTTAAAATCACAAGAAAAGAAACAAAACTAAAATTTTATAAAGTAGTGGCAGTCCCCTTACTATTGTATGGTAGTGAATTTTGAGTTTTAACTAAAAGAGAAGAGAAGATCATAGAAGCAGGTCAAATGAGATTTCTGAGAAGTGTGGCTGGTTGCAAACTTCTAGATAAGAGAAGAAGTGAAGATATTAGAAATTATCTAAATATCTTTAAACTCTTAGATAGAATAAAAGAATCTAGAAAAATCTGGAAAGAACATGTTCAAAGAATGGAAGATGATCGCATTCCCAAAATTATACTTAAATACAAACCAAAAGGACGCAGTAATTGTTGGTAGACCGAAGAAGAGATAGATTCAACTTTTGAATGAGAATCTATGAGACCGGAACAAGCCACATGGGCTTAATCCGTCATTGTTGTTGATGATGATGATAATGATGACAATGGAATTTCAGTCCAGCACTTTCCTTGATAATTGAAGAAAACCAAGAATACGTAAACCTCAATTAGTTTGGTCGCCAGCTGGATTTGAATCTGGGACCTCCAGAATACGAGTAGGCCTATCAAATGCCAGCAGCTCCCTCCGTTTACATGTTCAATAATGAAAACATTAAATTGTTATACAGGGCTACTACAAAAAATAAATAAACAACTTTAACGTTCTATAAAACAAAAATGATTTATGGTATTTGAATCACTTTTGCAATGTTCTGTAGTGAAAGATTTTAAGTTTACTTTATGAACTCATAAATGTTCAAATTGTAATCTTTGCGTCAATTGGCACACTTAAAAACGTTAATCAACTTTATTCCAAAACCAATGTAACATATCTGGATCGATACTTGCCACAGCTCTTCTGATATAACTAAGTCACTGGCATTATCGAAATTGTGGGTTCATGGCTGCGCGGACATACGCTCTCCATACATCCCTATCCTGAACTAATGTTTTTCAATCATTCCCTGTATAATCTATCTCCCAACTCATTATTGGTCCACCAACTGGTCGTTTTCCCTCTGGTTTTCCTACAAGAAGTTTCCATGCCCCTCTTTCATTCCCCATTCGTACCACATGTCCTGCCAATCGCAGTCTACGAGACTTAACTGTTCTTACTACATCTGGTTTCCTATAAACACGATGCAGTTCACTGTTACGCATTTTCTCCATTCATCTCTCTGTTCATCTTTGGTCCAAATGTTTTCCTAAGAACTTATCTCTCAAATACTCGTAATGTTTTCTCCTCCCTTAAAGTAAGAGTCCATGTATCACATTTATGTAATATAACTGGGAGAATAACAGTTTTATGTATTTTCAGTTTATTGTTTTTGAGAGAAGTTGGGACGACAAGAGTCCTTGTAATGCATAACAGTATGCATTTTCAGAATTGAGTCACGATTTCGACACTAATCTCGAATACTTTAGACATTTTATTTTCTACCCCTTCTCACCCGTTTAAGGATGCTAGAGCCAAACTTGATCTTAAATGACTTCAGGACTTTCAGCAGTCAGCTTAGCGATCCCGAAAACTATGGATCCAACATTAATCTCGGCCATTTTTAACGTATTATTTTTCACCCATGGAATATTTTGCAGATTGTAAGCTATATGCATACCAGTTTGGTTCAAATTACTTCTGGTTTTCTAGAATTATGCTGGAAAATATATATATCGTTGTCGATCATTCTTCCATTTAAAACCCCCTCATACCCTCTAATAGTGCTAGGAATATTTTACAGCTTTCAGTCAAATTGCCGGATCATTGTGTACCAAATTTCGTTGAAATTGCTTCAGGTGTCCGAGACTTTAGCCAGCACACGCGCGCGCGCACACACACACACACACACACACACACACACACACACACACACACACACACACACACACACGCACACACACACAGAGAGAGAGAGAGAGAGAGAGAGAGAGAGAGAGAGAGAGAGAGAGAGAGAGAGAGAGAGAGAGAGAGAGAGAGAGAGTGTGTATGTGTGTGTGTGTGAGAGAGAGAGAGAGAGAGAGAGAGAGAGAGAGAGAGAGAGAGAGAGAGAGAGAGAGAGAGAGAGAGATGAACCGACAAACTAATGGAAAAGACTTCATAACAGTGAGCTACATGATCTTTATAATATGAACAGTTACGTCTTGCAGCTCTGATGGGCAGGATATGTGTCACGAATGGTAAATGAAAGAGGGCCATGGAAGCTTCCTGTAGGAAAACCAGAGGGAAAACAACTTGTAGTTAGGTCAAACATGAGGTGGATAATAACATTAACCATGCTTTTAGGGAAGTAGATTATACAGGGGATCATTGGAAAACATTATCTCAGGATAGAGATTATTTGTAGATATATCATGTCCGCGCGGCCATGAACCTTTGGGTTCGATAGTGCCAGTGAATTAGTTATATATATATATATATAGATTGATCTTCTTATCTCTGACCGTTTATAAGTAACATTTGCTATAAACAAAACAGTCGTAATGATCCATGAGCTATTATTATATTCTTCGTTATGTTACAACATTTGTGTGTATAAATCTTGGCGTTTGATCTCGTCTTCTCCATGCAGGCAATGCAACATCTGCAATCTACATAGAGTCATTCCAGTCACTTCCGCAAAATTTTCTACACAGTTTGATGTGGAATTTATGACTATAAGCTTGCCCTTGTTGTTAATCTCTGTCGACTTCTTACGTAAGCAGCATGAACACATTTAGCGTCCTCTTCTGATACGTGCTTTCCTTTGCTCAAAATCCTATCGTTTGAATTTTTTTGTTCCACACCATAGTTCGACTTTCAAGTTGGAGTTGGTTTGTTGAAACATTTTCTAAAATGTTGTTGGTCAATACTTATAGAATTAGTATTAGCTAATTCTAACACACAGTATGATTTTTCCACAGGATCTGCCAATCAAACGTTTATAACAATAGTTAATATTATCTATGACTATTTAAGTCATGCCCCGAATGGGAGTCAATGACCAATCACGTTTCAATATATTTTGTTTTACAATTAATCATAGTCGTGTTTCACCCGATATTTATCATTTAAGTTTATCATATTAAAGAAAGCTCTTCCTTTTTTAATATTCTGAACAGGCCTTAGCATTATTTTACTGTTACTGACTCTCTAAGAAATACGTCGAATATAGCAATTTATATATTAAGGTGTAAGAATCTTATAATGCACGTGGCTCCCAGATTGTATATATAGTGCACGAATGTCACCAGATACTGCTTGCGAGATATAGTAGAAAAATTGTAGCAATTGATTATAATACGATAAAAAGAAAGCACTGTTTGTACTTTCTTAAATGTATTATTTCCAAGGAATTTACGTTCCAGAAAAATATAATTGGCATATTTACATCATAGGACGTCAGAAATTAATTAATAACCTATAATGCTGTTTATAAACAGTTTGATGTGTTTCATTTTTTCCCTCTAGGCTGCATTCTTACAATATTGCGATTCCATTTGGCAATAAATAATATGATCTGGTTGGAGTAAAGAACAAATGAAACATAACAAACATTTCTCACTTGTTTTCAAACATCGCCGTTTTCATTAAATAAATAAATATTTTAAAATGACTATATTTAAATAATGATTTGTAAATAAACTGCTTAATTTTATTCGTTAAATAGTCCTAACAAATGCCACTCTTGATTTCTAAATTCTCTAGATAAATTTACTCGTCACTTCATGACTCTAAATTTATCGATAATTTGGAAATCACTCATGGTATTACTTATGATAAGAATATAACTTTTTTTGCTATCCATTAATTTTACTTATATACAGATGTTCAATGTTTCACACATCTTTCTGTGCCTAAAGTTTTATTTTCCTTCTCCACTCGTCCTATTCATCCACTTCACGTCCACCAGTCCTCTTGTTCTCATTTAAGTTCTTATTTCTTGCGTCCATGAATTTCGAGGCCTTCCTCTTACTTCTTGTAATCCATAATTCTATAATAAACTCATAACGTTTTATTTTTATTTTCTTAATAACTTTAATTTCATATTATTAGTGTTATGTTGTCTCGGAGGAGGCCCTGACAGTGAGCTGATCGCTCATTCGATGAGGCCCTCCATATCCTTGTGTGGTCAAAAGAGTATGTATGTGATCCATAGTTAAAATCCTTCTCCCGACAGATCCGTGTCATTTTAAGGTCCGGGGGTGGCGTGTGGCACGTAAAAGCACCTGTAAGGTGAGAGGTTAAAATGCGTTAATGGAATGGAGTTATATATTGTATTTTATTTAACTTGATTGCATTTTTTTTCAAAACTACCAAGATGCCTTACGACATTTGTAAATTTTCTCTTGGTATTGGCGGTATTGTAATCCATTTCTGAACTTGGTAGACGGATTTTAGTCTCTTCCATGTATGATGGGCGATATATTATAATGATATACTCAATCAAAAATCTAGACTATAGGCGACCATCTTTTAAAAAATTCCTGGTGCTCCGAGCGGGAATCAAACCAGGTACCACACAACTGTAGCCAGAAGCTCTGACTATAAGACCACGACTCTGATCATTATTAAAAATATACATAGGCCTAATCAATAATATACCAAGTACAACTATATCGTACAAAGTTTGAGTTTACCAATGTATAACTGCAAAATATATGCTGATATACAATTTCTGGTTTGTAGAACGTCAATATTGTTTTTCAGCACTTGTTTTATAGTAGCGCTGAATGTGAAACATAGTCCCTTAGAGAGAGAAGAGAGAGAGAGAGAGAGAGAGAGAGAGAGAGAGAGAGAGAGAGAGAGAGAGAGAGAGAGAGAGAGAGAGAGAGAGAGAGAGAGAGAGAAACGATTACTTGAGAATAAAGTGCTTGGACCAAAGAGACGAACGGAGAGTAAATATATAAAACTATAATTGTGAACTGATTTTTATGGAAAACCAGATCTAATCATATCATGGAAACATGGAAAACTTATATAGGAAAACCAAAGTACAGCCCCCCCCCAGTAAGTAGGTAAAGAATGAGGCGAGAGAATAGTATTAGGCATATTTTATTATTAGGTTGTAGAATGTTAGATCAGGGTCATAAACAAATTGTGACGTGACAAGTCCTACGCCTCCCATACGCGATAGTCACAGGTAGATTAACTACTAACACAATGAGAATACACTTTTTTTTCCAAATGCCCCATGTTGTCTTTTGACATTCCTGGTGTTCTCTCCTGGCATGGCGTACTTGTAACCCACTTCTGAGATTGGGGCGCCTGGAAGACGGGATTATGTTGACCCGATGATATGATGAGTGTTGGTGATGATAGTGGTGCGCCAGGAGAGTCCCTAATCCTAAGCTTAATCTAAGACGAATATGAATGATGATGATTGCGATGGCCATATGATTTCGGGGACCGTTTGGGCCTTAATGTTTTCGTGACATTTGTCTTGCAGGTGAAGAAAAACCCCGATAAAAACCTCACCCAGAAAAACTGTCCCGACCGGCGATCGAACCCGGGCCCGCTGCGTGACAAGACAGCACGCTACCTCGAGATCACAGCGGTGGACCAGAATACAATTATTTAATATCAGGAACACATCAAATTATAATAAGTACATGTACAATGTTTTGAAATGGGTCATGAAGATGAAACTTAGGATGTTGTAGCTAGGCAGATAGATCACATGGCTGTGACCTTAGAGCGTCTACAAATAAGCATTAAGTAAAAAATAGATAAATAAATAAACAAACATAGCCTACTATGCCAACTACTCCACTCCACTAATGGCACAAGAGAACTGGCAGGCACTTGGTCTATCAAGCCGGCTGCTTGCCTTGCATCCACATGTATTAATCACGGAGATGGACGATTATATGACAGCACAGAGGTGACATGTGGTCAGCATGTCGAGTCCCCAACCAAATACAGCTGGTTTTCTGAACCTAGAGCCGTTACTTATTGTAACTAACCAGATATCTCACAATGCTCGGTAGTCACCGGTCCCATATTGGCCGAAATTCCTGAGAAACCATTTTTCCCCATGGGGATTCGAACCAACCAGCGCAAGTCCCGTAGCACGAGCTCAGCACAAGGGCATCAAACCTTAAACCGTTCGACTAATACAGTAATTGTTAATTTATTTAATTGGCTTATACATTTATACACAGATAGTAGCCCCTAAACCGTTGCTCGTGTCTAGTTAATGTAAGGTGGAAGGATGAGATGAAGGCCCTATGTTGGTCTGTGATGATACCGACCGACCAGACCTGTCGTACCATAACAGGGGTAGATGAAACTAAATGGTGCGAAGTGGATGAAAAGTGTATGGAGAAGTGGTGGAATGACATTTTTAGCAGGGAAAACTAGAGGAACCCTGAAAAATCTACCTTGGCTTCGATTCGTTCACCACGAAATTCACATGGAATGGCCGAACTCGAAACCCAGAAGAGGAGGGAGTGTACCTAGCCACTTGCGCCGCTGAATCACCTTTCACATGGATATGCATGGTAATTACTGAATAAAATTGTATGAAGTAACCAATATAAATATTATATTTGAAGAGAAAAATTATACGCTCAGCGTATAATTTTTCTCTTCAAATATGATTTATCCATCATTGAGATGTACGAAATCAATAATAAAAAAAATATATAAATATTGTTAAAATGTACAATGTGCAAATAAATTAAATCGAAGAAATATATCTGGTTATAGAGGAATTGCAAACAATCAATTTTAAATATTTTTCTGCACTCTCTGGTATCGTTTATGATACCTCAGGTAGAATTTCAACCGATAACTATTGTTCTTAGAGGACCTGTAGTATCAATGGTGAAATTTAATAAAGTTACATTAGCCCCTGGATTCTCAAGTAACATTCAAAGTATTATAATTATTTGTCAAACTGTGATTTCTAGGCACTAGGAGTAAAACGATTAAATGTTTTTCATTACCAAAAAGAATTACATGCGATATTAGGAGGATCAATTTACACAATCTTAAAAGTAAAAATATACTTACCTGGTAATATTAATATTAAAAAATATAAGACAAAAGTTTATTCAAGTGGTCTACAAATCATAGTTTGACAAATATGAAATTTTGAATGCAACTTTAGAATGAAGGAGGATAATGAATCCAGAGATCTTACAAGATTTTTTTTTGTCTTGAAAGTCAAAATCCAATCTAAAAATAAACTAGGTATGGCATGGAAGGCTCTTCGGTCTGGGATATATTGAGGGTTTATTTGTAACTATATAAACCCAGGCAATTCCAGCGTTTTCGTCACTGAAGGTGGACACTATGAAATGAGTCTCACCAGTAACTGAGTATCGGCTGTATAGCCATAACAAATAAGCATGGAATGAAATGCTCTGACGCCCCCTTAAGAACAGAGGACAGCAGGTCCGGATGCTCGGATGGCAATCCCAGTACGGGAATCGGAAGCTGTGAGCTGACAATCCGCATCTTTTAAATTTCTACCATATAAAAAAATAAAGAAAAGCCTGAAGAATTTTAAGTTGGCGACCTTGGATACTAAACACTGCGCACGAATTGGATTCTTTAATGTACTGGAACTAAGGGAGCTTGGAGATTGGTAGAAGTGCAAGCTCAAATAGTTAAATATACATTAGGCAAATTACGATATTGAATATTGTCGAATTAAGATGGATTTTTGGGAGAAATTAAAACGAAAAATTGAAATACCTAATTGTATGAGGTTATGTCATAACTAATGTCGGTTTTTAATGTAATGGTATGTGTCTGGTGAAATTTTGAAAGTGTGATTCACTGGAAAATGTATACAAACAGACGTGTAGCCGACACGGATCTGTATCCTCACCAACTGGTAAGAGTCCATGAAATGTTGAGGGTCGCGGGTTCAAACTCGACCGGACTCCATACTTCACGAATAACGATTACAAAAATTAAGGAATTGCGAGCAATCGAGCTTCTACAGTGCGATCAGTATAACACTGGACAGCAGAGGCGGGGATTTCACTATACACTGTTGACGCACTCGCGGCAGGGAACGGACAGCGTAGGATCGCGGTGATACAACCACACGCATTTTCGTAACTATTTTACAAATAGTCGTGCTTACCAACTTTATTGAAGCAGATGTTGGAACTGTTCACCTTCGTTGTCCATATATTTTTGACACCTCTTTATAAAATTTGTTGTACATATTATGAACTGTTGAACGTGACGGAATTTTTACACCCGGGAATAGTGTTTCAAAAAGTCTTCATACTTGGCTGGCAAACTGAGATATCAAATATTGTTTATACATACATAAGGACTTTATTGAACTAAAAGTAAGATACATACAATAATATTTACAAATATGGATCGCATGGGCAGTAAGCCATACGTGCTGTTGACAGTCCGTTACATTGAGTTGATGTTAAAAAAAACGCAATAATATTACAATTAGATATCAATACAATTACATTATACATTAACTTAGTTATGTAGAATTATTAAGAATTAATGGCATTGCAATTTGCTAACATATTTATTTATTCCTGAATAAGTGTTGTTCTTATTTTCCGCGTTTTGTCCAGAAATCTACCCAGGTTTATCCAATTTTCTGGGTTTACCAGTAACTCGTAGCATGCCAATCTTCCACGATTTGAATTTAGAAATCTTTCCGGTAATAACTGATGCCTCCAATATTCTAAATCGTTACATTTTCCTAGTATATGTATCTCGTCTTCAAAGCTCCCGCACATTGGACATATTCGCATATCGTGATCGTCGCTAATTTTTAAAAATTTCCATGCCCCTAACCTGAACCAAGCAAGCCCTGATCTCTCTTTAAATCCTAGATTGAGTATATAAGATTCTTTTCCCCAAACTTGTTTTAGGTCTCTTTGTAAAAATAGTGATCGTTTTCCCGTACATTCGGCCAAAATATTTTGTCGGTTTATATCTAAGTACCTCCTCCTAATTTTTCTCCACACATTCTTGCGATTTTCAGTCCCTTTTTCCCATACCCAACCCATCCCAATCTTTTGGAGTTCTCTCTTAACCTCGTCTGCCCAGAATTTCCCATTTGCGTTCCTAATTTGGTGGTCGTAACAAATTGCTCTGAGCATTGTTTGTTCACCTTGGATTAGCCGCAACCAGTACTTGAGTACACGAATTTTGCAATTTATGTCGTCCTGAAATGACCCAAATTCATATAAAATTCCACAGTTAGAAACGGCCTTACTAAGTCCTGTAATATATTTTAGAAAATGCGTATATACCTTATTTAGTATTTCCGTTCTTTGAAAACCCCAAATCTCACTACCATAGTGCATTACTGGCCTCACCATCGCTCCATACATTTTTTCTAACGTACTAACTGGAATATCGGGCACTCTACCCAGAATACTGAGAATACTATTAAGTTGTCCCCTCCCTTTGAATAATGCTATATCAATATGTTTCTTCCACTTTCCGTTCATTTTCAACGTCGTACCAAGATATTCAAAATGTTTCACGTTTTGAAGTGTTTGATCTCTGTATTTCCATTCCTCTGCTCTACCATAAACCGTCCCATTTTTGAACGTCATTGTTTTTGTCTTACTAATATTTACAGTCAATCCCCAATTCCTACAGTATATTTCCAGTAGGTCAAGACCTCTTTGCAATCCCTTGATTGTCTTGGAACAGATAATTAAATCATCTGCATACAACAGGACTGGGACTTTAACATTTCTTATCTCCGGAGCCTCAATGTCTCCTTCTAACATTATGGCTGCTATATCATCAACGAATAGATTAAATAGCATTGGTGACAAAATGCAGCCTTGTCTCACTCCCCGATTGGCTTGACTGCTCTCTGTGATGTGCCCTTGGTCTACTTTTATACAAAATTTAACATATTTATAAATTGACATAAAGGCATGTATCATTTTATGTGACAATCCTTTCCGATTTAATTTTTCCCACAGTGCACTTCGGTCCACAGTATCAAATGCCATCTTAAAATCAACGAATGCACAAAATAATTTACCCCTCTTGTTTTTCAGATTATCATCAATTAATGTTCTCAGAACGAATACGTTGTCCACTGTGGAGTACCCTTCTCTAAAACCTGCCTGATATTCTGAAATCCTATTGTTCACTTTAGCCCATTGTCTCGTCCGTTCGTAAAGTACTTTACAATATATTTTTCCGAACACTGACAAGAGGCAAATTCCCCTATAACTTTCTGGTTTATGAGACCCACCTTTCCCTTTGTATAGCGGTTGGATTACACCTGTCGCCCAGGCTTCCGGATAATTTTCTCCATTAAATAGTTTGTTGAACGCAGTTTCCAAAACTTCTAATAATTTATTTGATGATATCATATTTTTCAAGAATTCTCCTGGTAATCCGTCAATTCCAGGTGCTTTACCGTTTTTTAAACTTTTAATGGAAGAAATCACTTCATTTTTCGAGATATCCTGATCTAGTAATGGTATATATATTGCGTCGGGGATCTCCACTATATTTCCTTGATTATATCTTAACCCCTCACCTCCCAGCACCCTATCAAAGTAGTTTTTCCATTCCCCGGGCGATATTCTTGTCCGATTTATGTTCTTTACTTTGAGTTCTCTTATCGCTTTCCACATGTCCGTACTGTTCCCACTTTCAGTCGCGGTTTTCATTTCCTCCGATTTCTTATTTTGCCATTCTAGTTTTGTTTCACTTAATAATTCTTTGTATTCCTTTCTCTGCTGCGCATACTTTTTTCTCTTTTCATCTGTGCTTTCTTTTCTAAACTTTAAGAGACTATTTTCGACACATTTCTTCTTCTTTCTACAAACCTTATTGTACCACCCTTTGTCCTTCTGGTTCATTGTGCATTTAACCTTGAATTTTTCCCCAGCTTTTTGAAAAGATTCTGTCAAAGTTTCAATAATTTCATCCCCGCTAAGATCATTTATTTGCAAATCCTTTATTAGTGTCTCCAGACACCCGATAAATTCTTCTCTCCGATCCTCAATCCACTTGAAACGTGTAATTGGCCGTAATGTTGTTGCCATCCCATCAGTAACTGTCTCCCTAATATCTTTTATATTTAAAATAAGTTTGTTTGGGAAATGGTGAGATTCGATTCTGGAAACTATACAGAAATTACTTAGTACTGGAATCATGTCTTGTGTGCATAATGTATAATCGATTACACTCCCCCCATTTTTATTAATAAATGTCAGTTCTCCATTTTTATCTTCCCCATACTTCCCGTTCAAAATTTCAAGTTCAAATGCATCGCAAAAAGCTAACAATTGATTTCCTTCTGAATTTATAATTTTATCTTTACTGCTCCTATCCTCACCTCGTGTTTCATTATCATCTGTTTTTAAAGTGATATTTTCTCTCCCAATCCTACAGTTAAAGTCCCCTAAAATTAGTATTCCAGCTTCCGGAAACCTATCTTTTTTATCCGCCAACAGATCCGACAATTCCACGAAAAAATTTGGATTGGCATACCTAGAAGTTAGTGGTTGGCGGTAAATAGACAACATACAAATTTCTGCTCCGCCTGCTTTGTAATAATCACAAATTGCCTCTTTTAAATGAGTATTTATCTCTTTAATATAGGGGTCTAAATGTTCGTTATATATATGGGCAACACCTCCTGGATATCTGCCTCTATTTCCTTTTGTATGACTACCTTTAAAATATGCTTTCATGTTATTTATATTTACACATTCATTACCCTTTAACCATGTCTCTGATAAAGCTAATACATCAAAAGTCTCAATAAACTCCACACATTTGTCCATTGAAAGTTTTTGTTTTAACCCCTCAATATTCCAAGTACCGACTGTCAGCAAATCCTATTTTTTTCCCTTGACAGCGCTACGTGAATTAGTCTTACCTGTATTTTTTGTGTCTGTCAAAATGTCCTTATCAGCTGGCAAATTCCTTTGCGATCTTCTTACCGGTGTAGTGTCCGGTCGTTGAACTCTTTGGGGTGAGTTAGTCATTTTGGCCTCAGCTGTTTTGTCTGCGGGAACATTCGGTGTTATTTTCCTATTACATTCTCTCTCTTTCTCTCGTGTAGAATTCTCTCCCTCCTTCTCTGCTGCAAGCGGACCACCCTCCATAATAGCATTCATTGTAGTTTTTGGGGACCCGGAATCACTGACCTCTCCTAAACTATTTTCAGGGTTGTCCATATTTTCCAACTGCTCTCTGTTCCAGATCCGTCCATTTATAATAAATTTATTAAATTGTAGGATTGCATGGCAGCCCTGCTTCCTCGCCTCGAGCATGTGTCGCTTAAGAAATACTATTTCGTGACGAACCTTCTCACTGAAGTCTTCAGCAATATTAATACCGGTTCCCTTAAGATACTTGCTGCCTCTAAGAATCAGACACTTGATTTTATAGTGAGATAATTTGCATACAATCGGTCTCTTCCCACTATTCCAACCACCAACTCTGTGTGCCCTTTCGATGTCACTATCCACCAAGTCAATCCAGATTTGTGCCACTACTCTTTTAACTATAAGTTCAGTTTCCTCCCAGCTCTCCCTGTTTTTTTCATGCACTCCATATATCACAATATTATTACGGCGACTCTGATTTTCGAGATAGTCTAATTTAGATTCAAGCCATTGTAGTCTGTCCTCCATCCGATGCATGTTCGTCTCAATACTTCGTATTTTTTCACATACGTTGCACTTTTCAAACCGCTCTTTCACTTCAGTTGACAATTTTTCAATATAAATTAATACACGTTGTTCAGTAGAAAAATTATTAGCAATTGTACAGTTTAAACTATACACTCATACAACGTGATTCACTTTACAATTATGTTCTGAAAGATACACATTTTAAAATTGAAGTAACTTATACACACGTCATTCAGTTTATATTATACACACGCCATTCAGTTCGCAAGGAGAAGCGATCAAGCACCTTACCTACTCGAGGTACACTATCTGACTGTGGATTCGTGGGATGTACTCATAAATGGTGAGTCAGCGCACATTTAAAGTCCCGTGCCATTATGTGTAAGTCTTCGTTATCGCACAGCACAAAACCCCGCGTCTGCAGTCCACTACTATATTGATCTCACTGTACCATAACCAGCTTATAGACATAATCTTGCGTCTTCAAATTACCATTTTTTTCGATCCATGGCCCAATTCTTGCGTGAATTTTTTAAAACATTGAAGCTGTGGAAGTGGGTGTTAACGAAATCATCACATAAAAAAGGAAAAAACTGATAACGTCTCGGGATAATAAACCTCACTGAGATATGACTCAAAGAAGAAACAGGTCTACAACAGATCCGATTTTTATTATAAGACAGATTTTAGAAATGAAATGGGAATATAATGGTACTGCACATCAACTATACGTAAAATTAAAAAAGGCACATGATTCAATTAAGAGGTAGAAGTTATATAGTATCCTGCTACAGTTCGGAATTCCTAAAAAGTTAGACTTATACGAATGTGTCTCAATGGCACAAAGAGTAGGGTGCGTGTAGGCAAACAGTTTTCGGATACTTTTGAAATCTAGAATGTGTTGAAGCAGGGGGGATGCACTATCTCCTCTACTATTTAATTTTGTACTAGAGTATGTCATCAGATCTTTAGAGGATGAAGAAGGCCTACAACTCAATGGCATTGATAAACTGTTAGTTTATGCTACTGATATAGTACTATTGGACGATAGCGAATATATACCAAAGGCCAATACGCACACACTATTGAGTAACACTAAAAAATGGACTGGAAGTAAATATAAACAAAACTAAATATAAGGACACATGCAGAAATACATTATATAATGGAAACGGACAGCTAATAACAAATGAGGGAAATTTTGAGTAGGTGGCTGAATTCAAATACCGAGAAACAATAATCACAAATAGGAATGAGATGCATAAAGAAATTAAACATAGGCTCAATTCTGGAAATGCGTGTTATTATGCATTACAGGGACTCTTGACTTCCCAACTCCTTTCAAAAAGTGTTAAACTTGAAAAGATATAAAACTATTATTCTACCAGTTATACTATATGGCTGCGAAACATGGACTCTTACTTTAAGAGAGGAAAGGAGATTATGAATATTTAAGAATAGAGTTCTTTGGAACATTTTTGGACCAAAGAGAGATGAACAGACAGGTGAATGCAGAAGACTGTACAACAAGGAACTACTTGATCTTTATAGGAAGCCAGACATAATAAGAACAGGCAATTCTCGTAGACTGTGATGGGCAGGACATGTTGCACGAATGGGGAATGAAAGACGTGCATGGAGGCTTCTTGTAGGAAAGCCAGAGGGAAAGCGTCCAGTTGGATCACCAAGTATGAGAATTATATTAATTATTATTTGAGGGAAGTAGATTATGCAGGGAATGGTTGGAAAGCATTAGCTGAGGATAAGGATATATGAAGAGCTTGTGCCCGCGCAGCCATGAACTTATGGGTTCAATAACGCCAGTGAGTAATTAAATAAGTAAGAAAGAGGACTCATGACCATAGAATGTGAAGGTCTCTACGTTGAAAGTGTAGTTTAATTTCTTGTCAGAAAACATTCCAAATAACATTTTGTTTAGAAAGTATATAACTTATGAGACTGTGTGTGTATTCGGATAGAGGAAATGAGCAAAATGACCACGTGCGAGGAGTTTAGCATCCTACTAAGTAAGGAAAGAAATAAAAGTCTCATGCACTGACAACCAATCTCTGAAAGAATTACAACTGTTAGATAAAGACAAGTTTCAGTGTGATGCACCCACAAATGTTACAAATGTAGAAGACAAAATATAGTTTCTATGACCAACTTCTTACAGTTTCAAAGTGTATTAAAAATAGCAATATTATTATAGTGATGGGTAATTTAAATGTCAAAGTAGAATGTGATAATGATGATTTTAAAACGGAGATGGGAAGATATGTTTTAGGTACCATAAGCCTTACGGTGAATGTGTTTTTTTTTACAACTGTATGGAAACTTTCATTTATTATTTAGGAGATGCTAATTTCCCCTATAAAATATGTCTTATAATGTCGTAAGTATCGCTGGATCAAAGAATTCAAAACCAAATACTGTAGATTTGTTATAAGGAAAACTTTTCAATCCTCACTTACTGATACTAGGAATCAAGGAAGCGCAGACGTAGAAAGCGACCATCATCTGAAGCTGGAAAATTTAAGATTAAAACTATCTAAAACAAATAATATAAATAAGTCAATTAGTAGAAGATTTGATATGAGTAAAATCAAAGAACATACAGTGAGCAAAGAGTTCTGCCTGGGATTAAAAAAAAAACAAATATTTGTTGCTCTCGGAACAAGATAGTAAGGAAGAAAATGGGCTGATGCCAAGTTAGTTTGTAAAACGTTTTAGATTATAAACAAAGTAATAGAAATCAATTATTTTAAAATTCATTGTAAATCACAGTTAAAGTATCAAGTAGATTGTTTTTATTAAATGCCCCTGGTTGTCATCTCGGAATTTCTGGTGTTCTCTCCTGGCATTGGCGTAATTCTGAGGTTGGGATGTCTGGAAGGCTGCCCCGATGATATCATTGGTGGTGATGATGATAGTGATATCCTTAATCCTAAGCTTAATCTAAGGCGAATATGAAACATGATGATTATTAGGGCTGAAAAGTATTGGTAAGTAGGCTTGGCTGCATCGTACTTAGACCGCTATGTTTACAAACTGCACGTTGACACGTACAACCGGGACAGACTTCTATTGCAATCCGCTTTGTGTAGGAATGGACTCATCTTCACAAAACTTTTGTTTCGGCATTCTGATACAACCACACGTCACGTAAACAGGTATGTTACTGAGGAGAGTCGAACATACACACTCTCTGCTCCGGACAGGCAGTGGAGACGCTCGATAAAGACACGCATTTTGTAAACAATGTATGTAGAAATCAGTTACTATCCTGATACCGCTACTTTTCTTCAGCCCTAATAGTTATGATGGACATACGATGTTTGGGGACCGTTTGAGTCTTAAAGTTTCCTGATATTTGTCTTACAAGAGGGAAAAACCTCGAAGAAAGCATCACTCAGGAAACTTCTCCCGATCGGGGATCGAACCGGGCCCGCTGCGTGATAAGGCACCACGCTATCTCGAGGCCACAGCGGTGGACATAAAGTAAAATGTTAGAATATTAAAATTCGTTGTCAGCTGATATACAGGACTACTGAAATACAGGTACAACTTATAATATGTTTTAAACCTTTTAAAGTAGGAAACCTTGTATAACTGAAAAGTCATCGGAGCTAAATAAATAAAGGAGAGTTAAAAATACAAATTAAATGTTGCTAAAACAAGACAACACGGTCAAATTAAATTAACTTAAACGAATTAAGGAAATGTCAAAAAATATGAGCTAAGACATTAGGAGAAGAAGCACACACAACTGCAAATAACAACAAAAAATAACTTTACAGAATAACTAAAATTGTATCTGTTAAACATTTTTGCAATAAACGATCAATTAAAGATATAAACGAAAATATTTTAACAAATTAAGTAGATGAATTGAGTAGATGGAGCATACTTTGACGAGATTTGAAATGTGGGTTTGAATACAGGAAAAGAGTGAGTAGTAACCAAAGAAACGAGTACAGAGAATGTCACCATAAACATAATTAAGGGTCTTATTAGTAAACAACAATTTTAAGGTGCAATCAAAGACACTAAATTAAATAAAGCTCCATGCACAGACAATGTAAATGTAGAAATGGTTAAGACAAAAGTCCTGAGCTAAAAGCAAATAGGCCTACTTTAGTCTCATTATTTCAGGAAATATTGAAAAAATAAATTATTTCTCAGGAATGGGGCAAGGGAAAGACAGTTATAAGAAATGAAGGGGATCTGTCCAATTGTAACAACCGATAACCCCACACGATGTACATTTTTTACCCAGAGTCATTCTAAATCGAATCAAGAATGAAAGAGAAAAGAAGCTAAAGAAAACATGATATGGTTTTAGAACACAAATAATATGTGTGGAACTTTATAAATACAATACGGATTATAATGGAATACTCACTTGAATGGATGGTCCACTTTGTTTTGTATTTGTTAATTTTGTCAAAGCATTTGATTCCATTGTAAAACGTAAACGTATAGTTTAAAAATATTACTAAAATACAAAATATCGCCAATCGATATGCTGAGCTGAACAACGCGTAGAAGTAGTCTTGTCGCAATGACTTCAGGGGTTGGATGAGCATGTTCATACAGAAGTACCATATATTTTTAAATCATACTACTTACGTTATTAAAAACAGTAAGATTGGAGGCGGCAGCTTGAATGTCAACGTTTCTAGACTAATGTATACGATTTCTTCCCTGCAGTTTTAGTAGCCCCCCCACTTGGTTTATATTCATTCGTTCCCTCCTCTGAAGCGTTGTGTTTAGCTCAGCATATAACAGTAAACATAGTATAAAGCATTTTTTCATAGGCAATATCCATCCATCCATAGTAATTCTGCCCGAAGGCAGGTCCTTCACTGCAATCATAGCATTTTCATGCTATGCTTGCAGCTTTACTAGGGAATTGTAAGTGTAGTAGCTTTACGTTGCTTTCCACACCGGTGAAGGATGATGATAATAATGATGATAATGATAAGTATGATGATGATGATGATGATGGCCATATGATTTCGGGGACCATTTGGGCCTTAACGTTTTCCTGGCATTTGTCTTACAGGTGAGGAAAAACCCCGATAAAAACCTCACCCAGAAAAACTGCCCCGATCTGCCGGGGATCGAACCCGGGCCCGCTGCGTGACAAGGCAGCAAGGTACCTCGAGACAACAGCGGTGGACTAATATATAAATATTATATAACATAAATATATGAGTAAAATTACATTGCTATGCTATATGAGTCATGAAAATAAACGAATATAAAATTCTAGCCATTATTCTACGAGTAAGAAGTGAGTGTACAGTGCCCTTCCAGTTCCTTTTCGAAGACATCACAACGTACACAGAATCAAATCCATGAGTGTAACCAGTATAGTTTTGCAGAATGCACCAATATTTAAATGGTTTCGAAAAGAAAATAAACAACAGAAGGATAATTAAAATTATTGTTCTGTTGCATAATAAATGTAAGTATGATACCAGTTCGTAATTTCCTAAGAGAAAATGGTTATCATGGAAGACTGGCCCGAAGGAAATACTTCATCAATTAAACAAAAGCTAATTAGGCCTAATTAATTTACCAAATTACTCATTGTATGATTACGTTTTATACTTAGTGTATGTGATGACTTCAGATCTTCATTGAAAACTGAATTATGTTCAACTATTAAGAATTAATCAAACATATTTTCAGAAATTAGTTTTAAAAAAATCTGTCTAACATTGAGCAATTAGCAAAGATTGCGTGAAAGTTAAATTTTGAAAACATATCTGATTAGTTTTCAATAGTTGGAATCTTACAATCCGTAAACTAGAACAAAAGCCACCGTATAGGATTCCATATTTCTATTTCTATTTAATGCTGGTTTTGATAATAAAATAAAAAACTGAAAACTCTGGTAGTCTCTGGATTTTATCTCATATTGCTCTAGAAGCAGATTTTTTTTAGTCTAATTATTTTGCACTCGGTAAATTCTCCATATTCAAATTTTTGAATAAATTAAATATCGATTTAATTACAAGTTGGAATTAAAGTATGTATAACTAAAATTACTATAAGAAAATATCATGTTTATAATTACCTTAAGAGTTAAGACACAAGTTTCCTTCTATATAGTGAATAAAACGAGAAGTTTTTAAGAAATATTAAAATATGTTTGGAACTGTTGACCTATCGGAGAACAGATAATGACTGAGCACATAGGCGAGAGGTGTGATAATTAAATATTAAAGAAAGGATCAATATCACAGCCACTTCTCACGCCATTCAACATCCAGGAGTACGCGATAATTATACTCATTACACCTCCTATATACCGCCAGGATCATAAAACAACTCATTTCAAAGTATTGTCTACAAGATTCTACAAAACTTCAGCATAATACAATCTATTGCAGTGCATTGTAGTAGATCCATCATCATCATCATCATCATCACTCCAAGGATTAGGCAATTTCCCGTTCCGACTTCATAATGCATCAGCCCAACGTCTTCTAGGTCTTCCAACATCACGTCTTCCTCTTGACAATTTCTTGCTAACAATGGATATCTCTCCTTACTCATTCTATCCATATGATCAATCCATTTCTGTCTGTAATTCGTGACCTTATCCAATAAAGGCTGTACTTTCAATTCTTCTCTTATATCCTCATTTCTTATTCTATCAAGTCTTGTACCTCTTTTAACTTGTTTTAGGAACCTCATCTCCGCCGTCTGTATTCTATCCTTCTGTTTTTTCATTGGAGCCCAAGTTTCAAATCCATACAATATTGTGGGAACCGCCATAACATTAAACATTTTTATCTTTGTTTCTTTTGTAATTTTTTGAATGTTCTCTGTATTGTTCCACACACCGTCTGAAATTTATTTTGGAGTACATATCTCTTTTCACATTGTAGCCAACATCACAGCCCAAATATTTGAAACTAGACACCTGTTCTATACTTTGATTTTCTAAAATAATTTTCGATCTCACTGGATCTCTTCCTCTAAAAGCCATGGTCTTCGTTTTCCTTACAGAAATCTTTAGATCATATAATTTACATATTTCATTTAATGCATGCATTGATTTCTGTAAGTCGTCTTCATTTTTCTGTATTATGATTACATCGTCAGCAAATAGAAGATTATTTATGCACACTTTATTATCCATTCTTATTCCTGGATTCACTAAAACTTTCCATTTATTTAAAATATCGTCTATATATACATATATTAAACAAAGTGGGTGATAAACTACATCCATGTCGTCATCCAGTATTTGTTTTGATTGTATCTGTTCTTTTGAATCCGGTATCTATAATTATATTTGTGTCTTTATATAATTTCTTTATTGTTTCAACAAGGCACAGCGGGTATACTTTCATTCGTAATATTTCCCATAATTTTTGTCTGTTTACTCGATCGAAGGCCTATGTGAGTTTCTAAGTTATGCTCTCTTCTCTTTTCTATGAGTTGTTTCAGTGTAAATACATGGTCTATACATGACCTTCCCTTTCTGAATCCACTTTGATTTTCATTTATTATTACTTATGTTATGTTTCTCAAACTATTATTTATTATTTTCGTATATATCTTATAGCCAGTATTCATTAAACTAATCCCTCTGTAATTCTCGTAATTTCTCCGGTCTCCTCTTTTAAATATATTCTTCACAATTGCTATTTTCCAAGTGGTTGTAATCTCATAGGCCTGCCAACATATATTAATTAAATGAAGTATTCGTAGTATGCACAATATTCCACTATATTTGACTAGCTCCACATTTATGTTATCTAATCCTGTTGCTTTCCTATTCTTTGTGGTGTTCAGAGCTGTTTCTAATTCATTTATGTCTATTACATCAATATTTTCCACTTTTATTTCTTCCTCGTTGTTCTCTTTTCCTTCAATTTCCTCCTTTTTCCAAAGTTTTTCATATTATTGTATCCATTCTTGTTCTGGGATTATATTCAATCTGGCAGAATCTTTCTCACTTTGATTTAGATGTTTCACTTATTTATAACCTATTACTTGTCTTCCATACATATCATCTTCTACTGAGCTTATAAATTTATCCCATGACTCCTGATGGGCTTTTCTCATAATGCTTTTAGCAATTCTCCTTTTCATTTTATATTCTTCGTAAGATTCTTCTGTTTTCAGTCGTAAATATGTATGATATGCTTTTTGTTTTTCATTCACTGCATTTTGTATATTCGGATTCCAAGTTCTCAAGCCCTTCCTATTTCTTATTCTATTTTTCTTTCTTAATATCTCATTTGCTGTTTTATGTATTACATTTGATATATTTTCCCATTACATATTTATATCTTCTGACGTCGCAATCTCTGATATATATTAATTCATTCTGCTTTCATAATGTTGTCTAATACTTTGATCTTGTAATAAATATACTTTATATATTTATTCTTGGTTTATTTTGTTCTTTATGTTATTTTTCCGCCATTTAGCAATTATGTTTATTTTACTTATGACGAGATAGTGATCAGAGTATATATCGCTGCATCTGTGTACTCTCACATCTGTTACCAAGACTCCAAGCTAGTTGTTTACGATTAAATAGTCAATTATTGATCTCGAGTTATATCCACTTCTTGTTTATTTATGTATGTCCTTTTTTCGGAAATAGGTATTCATTATTTTTAATTGATTATAGGTTGAAAACTGTCTCAAATCCTGTCCATTATCATTTATTGTTATTTCTCCATTATATCCTATTACATTAGGTATAGGGACATTGCCCATTCTGGCATTTAAGTCTCCACTTATTATTAGATGATGATCTTTTGTATATTTATGAACCAATGTTTGTAATGTTTTATAATTTTTTTGTTTCTTCTTTCTTACCTTCCTCTGGGGCATACACAGCAATTATCATCATATATCATCTTTAAATTTTAAATCTGGCTATCAGGATTCTTTCATTTATAAATTCATAGCTATTCAATTTGTTCTTCCATTTTTCATCTATTAAAATTGCTACTTCACACTGCGCTCTTGTTGTCTGTTCTACTCCGCTATACAACATAGTATAGTGTTTTAAGTCCTTTGTTCCTTTTATTTTTTTTTTGTTTCTGTTATTGTTGCTATATTTCTTTCTTTTTTCTTTAATTCTCTTTCTAATTCTTCTTCTTTTGTATTTATTCCCCTTACGTTCCAATTTCCTAATTATAAAATGTCCTTTACTCCAAATCGTATCCTTTTATCTTGCTTGGGTCGGTTCCTTTTATGACAATCGGGCTGATTTCCATGAAGCTTCTCAGTAAGATGAATATCTCCTGGAAGCGTTACGACAGCTTCGCAGGACAAGGATGGTGGAAGGGCTGCTTCCTCTGAGCCTCCAAACATGCTCCTCTGGGTATCCACCCCCCAAGAGAGGGCTGCTTCTTCCGCTCTTCAAGCTCTACAAGTTTAGCTGTGCTATTCCTTGTCGCCCTGTTGACCGTTGAAGACCTGACAAAGATGTGGCCGCCCAATATGGATACAGACGCCATTCCCTCGTTGTGATCTATACTTAGTTCCCCTCGCCTCTTACCCACCATCAAAATTAACCTAAGTCAATCTTCCCCAGTAGGGTCGTCTGGTTCATCGGGTATTAAGCCCCCCCACCACGTCAAGGTGATAGCTCTTGGAGGGGATTATAAATACACCATCATAAAATATCATGGTTCAGAAAATGAATTACCCAAAATATCCCTCTCATTTGAAAGTAGGCTATTCTCTACAAGATACTATAAAGTTTCAGCATAGTATAGCCATAGTATTACACAGTATCAATAGATCGCAAATGTATTGCCTGCAAGATACTATAAAGTCTCATCATAGTACAGTCTATTGCGGTCGATAGTATTATAGTGGATATTATTATAAACATATCATCAGTGAATAGGATAAACCGCAAAATAAATGAAAAAATATTCCTCTCATTTCAAAGCAATGCCTACAATATACTACAAAGTTTCAGCATAGAAAAATGTATTACACTGTGTAAAATTGTGGTAGATATTATTATATATTCACCATCAGGAAATATCATGAATCAAAAAACAAATGACCCCAAAAATATTCCTCTCATTTCTAAGTATTGCCTACATTGCCTCAATATAGTTTTTGTTTTGTCACTTGCCATCAGGTTGTCTTGCGATAATTTTGGCATTATTTCCTGGCATTTGAGAAATTGTAACTTCTGAGGCAGATTCACTTGGAAGCAGAGTTACGTTACAGTGAAGATATGATGGATGATAAATAATATCTGAGCATTACTATAATCCTTGAATTTATACTTTACAAAAATACAATATCTTAGATGACAACAGTAATAATTCATTTTGAAGAAAAAACAATCCTGTGGTCTGGCAGGAATCGAACTCGGGACCTCGTGAAGGTGGTCAGAAGCACTGAGCACAATATAATGGGTAGAGAGTAATACATTTAACGATTTTTTAAACTACTCAAGTCAATAAAGTAGCTTTACAAATCTGAGCGTGAATGGGAACATGTAATTTTGATTAGAGATATTTTATTTCAAATTTTAAGATGATTTATGAGCCATAATATACGTCACAGGATCCATGGATTTAATTCCCTTCCGAAGAAAAGCTTACTCAAATTTGTAAGTTCTTAATTATCTTAAAACTGCAAACTTCGGAATCATTTGTTCCATTGTGAAAATTGTGTTATTCTATTACACATCGATAACTATGAGTTATATAATAATTAATTTTAACTCATGTTCTATATATTACTTTCATGCTTCCCAAACTTCGTCTGGCCATCATAATCACCATTATCATATTCCCCATGTTCAGTATGAATGCGTGTGAATGTACGGATTGAGCTGATTACTCATTCAGGGAAAGCCTCCATGCCCTTTTGTGTGGTAAAAAAAGTATTATGTGATCCATAATTAATATCCCTCTCCCGACAGGTTGTGCCATTATAAGACGCTTATAAAGTGAGAGGTTAAACTAAAGAAGAAGAAGGAAAATGTAATGCTTATTTTATCTTGATATCAGCCTACTTCTGCATTAGCCTACATACGCGTCAGTTCATTCTGAGCACATTTCAAGGATGTTTTTATATCCATTGTTGAATATTTTGAATTACTAACTGACGGCAGATCGTTGATCGGGTATTTATGGCTGATTCCACGTAAAATGTGAAATGTGATATATCACACGAAGATTAAAGTTTCCGCCCTGCTTCTCAAAGTGCTACATGGACTATTTAAAAGGTTTACAAGTGTCTAAGTCCCAAACTCATACATCGTTAGTATGTCAGTTATTTATTATAGCTAACGACCAAAATTTATCAGAATATGGACACATGTATTTGTAACTCATCCTATATTATACTATATTCACAATTGCTTGTTGGAATAAAATTGAAAACTTCACAGAGATTATTATTTTACTCTCACTCTTTAAAACATGTGACTCTACAGTTACGTCACACATTTCAAGTGCAATTATTAAAGACAGAAACTCCATATTTTCTATTAAAGAAATTAAAACTTATGTATACATGTTTTGAAGACAAAAAGTAGTGCCTTACTAATCGATGGATAAAAAAATGTTATTTTGTTTGCATTTGTTACTTCAGTTATCATGGGATTGACCATATTTATTCCAAATTTCTAGACATCAATTGGCTTTGTGACCCCAAAACTATGTATTCGACACTATTCTCGGTTAATTTGGAAATAGGTCCTTCTCAATCTCTCTTCCCTAAGGGCGCTAGAGGTCAAACATGGACTTAAACGTCATCTAAGCTGTCACCAATAATTTAAGCAATTCCGAACACCATCGTACCGACACAAATCTCCGTCATTCTGCACCTTCTCGCCCCTTAATGGTACAAGGGTCAAACTTGAGCTTGAATGGCTTCAGCAATTTCACCAATCAGTTTAGCGACCCCGAATACATTGGATTCCACACTAATCTCTGTCTCTTTTAAAATCTTATTTTTCATTTCTTCTAACCCTCATGCACCCTCATAAGGCTGCTAGGGACAAACTTGGATTGTCACAAAGCAACTTAACGATACAAAAAACTGAATTTGACATGAATATTTGTCATTTTGATTATTTTTTTAGGTGTTAGGGGTCTCTTACCCCAGGAATCTTTTGCAGATTGTAAGTTACATGCGTACCGAGTTTGGTTGAAATAATTCCAGGTTTTTGGAATAATAATGAAATATACCACATAAGTCGTTGTCGATACTGTGTTTCTATTTCAACCCCACATTTTCCCTCGCTAGGGGTGCAAGGGGTATATTACCGCTTACAGATACATTGACGGATCACAATTTATATGTGTACCAAATTTTTGTGCTATTTCTCCAGGCTTTCGAGACTTATACCAGCACATACATACATACTTTTGTAGGCCTACTGTAATCCCAGAGAAAGAAAATCTCATGACTATATGCGGGCTGAGCCGAACGCCACGGCAGTCCAGGCTGTATTATACACTTGGGAAATATAGTTCGGCAATGCGTTGTAACATAATTAAAAACTAATATAACATATAAAACTAATATAACATTAAAAACTAGTGTGACGCCATATGAGTATAAGAGTCAAATTAACACAATAATTCTTGGCCGATATCAGGAATTTGTACCAACTAATCTAATTTGTTATATCTGGTACATCGGAACAACAATCGCCACGACTTCACTAGCCGATGGTATTCGAAGAATCCACCTGCTTGTAAACTCAACATCCCCCCTCCCCAATCCGCACTAGACCGTAATCCCGCTCGGAGACTTTCTTCCACTGGGAGTACAGTATACAATGTACATACACAGACACACACGAACCTATGTTATGAACATCTCAACTCTTAACTAAAATCTCACTTTCCATCTTTGTAACGTAAATAACTGTTATGATAGTGTACTTACTAGAATATTCTCAATGGTTACACATAGAGAAAACCATATTGTGTTATTAAGTGTTGGCTAAAAGTTATGTTCTTCGCTTATATTTTATGTCCAAGTTATTCATTAATGAAATTCTGCGTAATTGATGTGCACAGCATTCTACAATCCTCACTACACCGCTTCAATTTGATATCTGGAATTGAATGATGTCTTAACCATCATGATGTGGGCATGACATTCCTTTAAAAGGTTGTCTAACCCAGCAAATGGGATATTGATAAAATATATTTTAAAGTCCGCCCTCCTTACTGTCCTAGCTTGACGTTTTGTGTTTTTGTTATAAAACATCTCACCCTCTCCGTCTCTTCCACTCTCTCTCTCACACACACTTCTTATACATACAAGCGCTCCTCCATACACACACATACATACATACGCGCGTCTCCTATATACATGTCAATAATTCGAACAGAAATATAAATCCATTTTCTTCTAACGAAAAGGAAATTTCAAAACTGCTTGCGCATTAAATATATCCGTTTGTAATACTGTCAACTTACTCACTGGTTATATAAATTACTTTATTGAATGTCCGATCTAAATTAAGAGGAACATCTTACAGATAACCTGTTAACTATTATACTGAACTAATAAAATGTATTTGTCGGACCTGCACTATAAATCCACTTTGTAGTTATTTACTTATAATATAGTTAGGGAAACAATTTTATCATCCTCAGCCATCTCTGACCGGTTTTGTGAACCCCGAGGCATGATGCAGTCAACTACCTCTGGCGGGTTGTTTAATGTAGGCCTACGAGGTAACTAAGGCGAAAAGATGTAAAATTCCTCATATTGTTTTTTTTGTAATAAACAATGACAATCAATAAAACAGCATGCATAGGAACATCCGAACAGAAATAGAAACTGCACCTCACACTCCTCCCACCGATCAAATCGACATAATTGTTACAAACAGGACTAGATATTTAGTTAATTAGTTGAAATATTATTAATATTAAAGTTTTCATAGGAAATTGGTCTAGTTGGAATCATTATTCATACAGTAACAGGATATAAAAGAATGTCAAACTATATTAGAAACTGGGAAAAACATTACTAGGTAATCAGATTTGCCTTTTGCAATAAAGGTCTAAATTCACATCTCTACCAAAACAACATACAGTTAGAAAGAGAAGGTTCGGACACGTAGCCTAAGGCTGAGAAAGTCAGGGTTTTCACATTACAAAAGACAGGCAGGACAAATGTACAGCTAGGGCCTATGAACTGACTATGCTTGGTGAAAGAGAGAGAGATTACAGTTAGGCCTTCAGAGAGTAGTAATAAAAGTTAGAGAGACATGGACGGAGTGTTGAAGATGTAGTGGTAAAAGCCGTATCGGCTCTGGTGAGTTTCTGCACAAGTTATTCTTAATAGGATTTTAGGGGCCTTTATAATAAAATCAAGATGGATAGATCGATAAATAATTTTAAGTAGTATCAAGTAATATTGTGGGCACGCCGTAGCGTAGTGGTTAAGGCACTGCGCTACAAGCCGGAAGGTCGAGGATTCGAGTCCCGGTGGGGTCAGGATTTTTAAACTGACCAAAACCTTCTGGCGGCACTATGGTCCTGGGGTCGACTCAGCCTCTAACGGAAATGAGTACCAGGCGCTTGTTCTGGGGGTAAAGACGGCCGTCACGCAGGGCTGACAACCCGGCTGACGTCAAGTGCCGATTGTCCAGAAAAGTGGGAGCCCTAACCTCCTACTACCCGAAGGGCCTCCTGAGGCCTGTAGTGGGATACCTTTACCTTTTTATGAAGTAATATTAGTCACGAAATATGGGTTGAATAATACCGCAGTTAAACTCTCTCTCTTTCCCCCCCCATGATTATGGATTAGACTAAGTTAGGTTAATTTATTCATTTGTAATTATTTGTTCTTATAATTCTCTGTCCGAGTAAACGACCTTGCCCGCATTAGACTAAGCATTTAATTAAATAATAATAGAACATTATGTTTGGCAAAATAAACATACACTGATAGGCCCGAAGATGTTTAAAAAAATTACTAGGAATCATAAATATTCTATACTTTAACGATCGCAATGAAATTAATGATAGGAAATAACAAAGTATATCACATACAGTAACGTGCCTATATATGCTAAAGGAAAATAGGAGCGCGAGAGTCATAAACTTTTTGTCTCGAAAAAAAAATTAGGAAACTTAAATAGTCCTTTATATAAGTGCGGCGATAGTTGCGTCCAATTATTAATATGGTTAAATCTCAATTCAGAAGGAAATAATATTAAAAAATAATATCCGCAAAAAATAAATGAATAAATACATGGTATTGTCTATTAATCCTAACCCCAAGTGATATGATACTACATAACCAGGGATTTTTGAGTTCTGTTGTGAATTATAAGTCTGATATTTTATCTAAATTGTAAAAAAAAATTGAATTTTCAACCGACTTTATACATTACTTAGGACCTTTGAGTAATTATTTGAATACCCATATGGTGAATGGTGACTTGCAGTTTCTCCAGAGAGTAGTTTATGCAGTGAAGAGTTTGGATTAAATCAAGAGTATCTAGTTGTTTTAGGCATTATATTTTAATGCGACTACACACTTAAAACAATATAATTTAGATTTAATGGTGGCAGCATTTTTGTAAACTTGTGAACTGTTCCGATAAATTTTATAATATTATTGGATTATTTAATTTCATAGTGAGGTGAGCCAATCTAGTCGTAGATCTTTTTGGCATTTAATTGTAGCAAGCGAAGTTGATAATTGAAACGTGGTGATAATGCCGGCGCACTGTATGACTCTAGAACTCGAACTAATTTCGTGTAATTTTAAGTGCAGTGTCGAATATTTGAGGAATGAGAATATGTGGGAAGTTAGAACTCAATGAATGGACGCCTTAATAATAATAAATAACCAATAAGCAATGATAACCATAAATAATAAATGGTAACCTTACTAAAATAAGCTAATAATCTGTGAAGTTAAACTAACTAATTTAAAAGTAAAACATGGACAAGTAACTGAAGTAACGGGAGACGGTAAATGTTGCTAACGACTAAATTGAATAATATTAATAATTAAATAATTAATGAAAAAAGTAGTTTGGAAGGTATAAAGGAGCATCAGATTACAAAGACAGGTCATGAGGTAAAAGAGGATGACCAAGACTGAGTGAATACCCAACGGGCAATCTGAGCTATAAAAGTAAAACATGATAACTAATCGACATAATAATGAAAATAATGATAATAAAAATAATAATAACCATAATCATAATAATCATAACCATAATAACTATATTAATAAAAAGAAACAATGATAACAAACATCAGTAATAACAATCAAAGTTAACAATCATACTGCATAATAATAATAATAATAATAATAATAATAATAATAATAATAATAATAATAATAATAATAATAATAATAATAATAATAATTCACAGAAAATTAATAAACATTATAATAATGATAATAATAATACTAGTAGTAAATAAAAAGTAATTGCAATAACATAATGATAAGCATAAAACGTTATATTAAAGTAATAATTATTAAAAGGAGAGATCATTAGATTGAAGGATGGCGGATATTATTAAAAGGAAAGAGGTCTAAATGATCGTAATACTGAGATACCAGACACGACTAGCAGTAATCCTTATATAGTATTTGAATAATAATAATAATAATAATAATAATAATAATAATAATAATAATAATAATAATAATAATAATAATAATAATAATAATAATAATAATAATTCACAGAAAATTAGTAAACAATAATAATGATAATAATAATACTAGTAGTAAATAAAAACTAATTGCAATAACATAATGATAAGCATAAAACGTTATATTAAAGTAATAATTATTAAAAGGAGAAATCATTAGATTGAAGGATGGCGGATATTATTGAAAGGAAAGAGTTCTAAATGATCGTAATACTGAGATACCAGACACGACTAGCAGTAATCCTTATATAGTATTTGAATAATAATAATAATAATAATAATAATAATAATAATAATAATAATAATAACACCGGAAGTAAAAGAAGCAAACAAACGTGAAAGGAGTGACAACAGTTTCAGATTAAGAAGGGAGGATGTGCATTATCCAACTTGGTTAAAAAAAAAGAATTAGTAAAAGAGAACGGAAGAGGGGCATGGGAACTTGGAGAAATTTATAAACTTTTGAAACGCAATGAAGAATAGGTCAAGCGTTGAAAATTTTCCCCAGAATTACCGAGTGCCAAGCATGCAGAAATGATCGGAAACAAATTAATTTATTCCCATAGCAACTTAGAAGATGGAGGTTAGGATACTGCACCGATAGTTGGGTGTCTCAATCGATCTAGTGGAGAGTATTATCATATAAATTTGGGATTTCAAGGGCTACACTGAATATATTTTTAATGGAAATTACACAACAATTATTATACTCGTCTGATCATGACACTTGACTGAGATGCATACAGGAGGAAACAGAGAAAGAATCTGCGGCCGGGATCTCTCCCTCTGTACACCTTGATAGCATATCAGTGGGACTAGTGACCAGTTGAGAATAGACACACACACACATGGGATTTGGAACTTAATTAGATTAGTGAATGACCACTAGATCGCTCTAAGACTCGCCAGACTTGGGCCCACAAATCACTCGGAACCATATCATGATAAAAACGAGCGAATAGACTGTAACCTAGGTCAATCTTGGCTAAGCGATGTTAGGGAAATCACACAGAAACCCACAAGAAGTTAGAAGAGAGATAGAATTAGGATAGGAAGCAAGGTAGGCATTCTATCTTGATGGAGGCCTGGCATATACTAGAGCCACTGGGATAGAGATGCGAACAGCGACCCTTAGGAGAACCAGTGCACAGTTGAGAGAGACAGAGAAATAGTGAGGAGATAGGGAGTGTGCAAATTGGAAGGTGGGACACCCCCGTATGATAGGATCTGGAGTCGCAGACCTCCTTGGTGATCCTGGGGCACTGGCCATAAAACCTTGCCGGCTTGGCACTGACGTTTAGGACCATGGAAACAATAGCAGATAGAGAGTTAGGCATCGGAGAACGATTATTGAACGAGAACACGGATTATCGAGGAAATAAACATTAGTTGATACCCGGGTGGGGTTTAGGGAGTGATGAGGGCAATAGTGGGACCACCATCAAAGAAAATAGGATTCAATCCACTAATTTGAGGAGGGCGTGTCCGATGAGTCCAACAGGTCCTCCCTAAGATTTATAATTGAAAACGAAAATTCTGAGGCAACAGAATTAGAGAGGGTGTGTCAGGAAGGACTAGGGCCACTGTTGACGGAGATGGAAACGGCTTGACTCTCCCTCTGTAGGCCGAGCCCAGAGAAATCTAGGGCCACCATTGTGGAAGACGGGATCCATTTTCCGCCTTCAAGGTCGCGCCCGGCCGCTTCGGTGGCTCACCCGACACGATTAGCGAGACAGAAATCGCGACTAAGAGGTGGGGGCAGGCATGACTAGGGCCACCGTCGGCGTGAATGGAAACGTCGCAATATTTCATGCCTTCGAGGCGCAGCCCAGTCAGGGGTCTGAGGCCCCCGAAAGGACAGGATGCCAGAGAAAATCCGCCGGTGGTGAGAAAGCGGAAAGAAATACTGCGAAGTAAAAACGTACGCACAGATAGAATATGGTCCTAGCGGGTAGATAACAAATACTAGCAAAATAACACCGGAAACACTAGTGCACTAGAGGGAACAGAAGGAAAATTGGAAAACGCACATACATACGATTGTGCCATCGACAAGTAGAGCCAAGAGGGACAGATTGACCTGGGATGGAAGGGAAGAAGACATAAAAACGAGAGGTTAAACACCTATGGTGGTGTAGATAAGTTTAAGCACATAAGCAGTCTAAAGTAAATTAGAGCCCCTAGGATACAAGCAGGAACAGATAGGAGGAGTTCCGAGTGGAAGAAGAAGTAAGGAAAGAACCCTTGGAGTAGGACGTGGGTAAATGGTTCAGAGTGAAAAGAAGGAAAAATCGAACCCCAATAAATGATGATATGTATGTAATAGGAAATCAAGGAAACCCCGGGAGTAAGGAGTAGAGAAAAAAAAGAGAGTTTAAATATACATGTAGATAAAGAAACAATCAGGGAATAAAGTATACAAAACGAAAAATAAATGTATAAAAGTTCAACAAATCAGCTATGAGAATTTGCCATTCAAACTAACAGTTAGGTGAGGTCAGAGTGTAAAGTACACCGTATCAGAAGTTAGGGCAGCAGAAGGGAGAATGAGGACAAGGACTCAGGTTACGTAACATACTGTGACCTTCTAAAATCGAATCAGTAAGGATTAAGAAGTTAAACTAAGTGGATTGATATATTAGCAGTAAGATCAGATGGTCAGGGAAAATTAGACCAATGAATAATGAAAACCTGAATCCCTGTCCAGACACAAGTAGCTTAAAAATCATATCTCAATTCAAGAACAATTAAGACTAGGAAAGGGAGAGTTAAGAAATAGAGGCAGTTATTTCAGAAGTGGGGAAAGGAAAAGAATGCTCTCAAACTCAGGACCCTAAGGAAACGATGACAGAAATTCAGGATGCGAGTATTAATTGGTGAATTTAAGGACTAATTCGGCTTTGGTCAAGTAGCATTTACATGATAAATACGTGTAGTATATGTCCTTTCGACTGATGTGAAGACGAGCGCACCCAGTCGAACCCAGGACTCTATTATAAAGAAAGGGACTAGATAAAACCCTTAGAATTAGGCAAAAAATTTAGGGCTGCTAAATATAGCAAAATATCAACCGATCTAATTATGGAAATTATGTGTATATATACACCTGAAGTACTGTCAAAATGGAAGTTTTAGGGAAGATAAAAGATGATTTTGAAACTGATATTTGCAATAAAATATACAGATTTGATAGGCATAAGAGCACTCTTTTCCGTTTCCAGTTTAAAAACTAGCCAACACAGAAGTTAAAACAAGGATAAATTTTGTATAGGAAGAGGTTGGCGTTTTAAAAAAAATGCAAAATACAAATTTTGTTGTTTGTAAACATTGAGATATGACTAACTAGGAGTAAATTTAGAGGAACTCAAACCTAGGGAAAATTATATAAGGTAAAAATGTACATGGATGTTCAAAAATTTCGGGACATTTTGATTATAAGATAGGTGAGTCATCCCGATAAGCCCATAAGCATCATTGGTTTGATTTCAAAGGCCCAACTGAACCTATTAAAAATACATGGTGTATGACTCGTAGTAATTAGGAACAAACACAACTACAAAAAAAAATCAAAATAAACAAAAGAAGAACACTAAGACAAGTAAAACACATTTTTGGCAAGAACAACGACTGCACACGTGTCTGAAGAAACTATGCTCAAACTATGCTAACACGACTAGGCTAACTAGAACATCCCCACACGAAGGATGTTGAGTCAGATTAGCGATACCAGGCCCCACACCACGAAGACTTGGTCAGATGCGGGTTCGTCTTACTACATCAGAGATAGTCATGCAACATGGTCTATGCGGGTACGTCTTACTATATCAGAGATAGTCATTCAACGTGGAAAATGTCCACCAGTCAATACGGTGCGACATGAGAGACCAAACAAATACCTTAACCATGTCAAACCAAACCTTTGCTAGTCCGTGGATCAGATAGTAATTCCCAACCAGTATTATACAGTGAGGAAAAATTGGATAATAAAACACAGAAATCCTATTAAACCTATCCTCCGAATAATCCATGGTTCCTAAAAGAAATTGCTGGTCTCGAGAACTTCAAAGGAAAGACCCAAGTACCCGGCATGGCTCTCTCCCGACTGAAGGAAGATACCATCACCGAATGTGGTTCCAGGCATCGGATTCAACCAAGGATGCTGTAAGAGATCAACATGGTCTGCGGACATGAGCGGCGACAAACAAGAACATAGTGCTCAAGTTTCTCGGTGGACGGGGCTAGTGGGAAAGCCGAGTGTTGTGGAGAAAGTGATAAGCTCTAATTAAATATTTTAGAAAAAAATGATAATAAATAAAATTTTCGAATTTAAAGAAGTGTGCAAGAGTAACTTGTAATGAAAACAAAAACAAAAACAGAAACGGCAAAGAAAAAAAAAAGAAGAGGGAATAAGAATTTATATTTTGTGTTTCATGTACATTTTCTTGTTTCAGGTGCAGAGTGATAAGCTGATCCATTTTTTCCCCTCATCCCCTAGCATGCTTTTAACACCAAATGAACGGTGTGTAGGAATAAGATGGAGTAGGTAAACGTCATATGTCAAATGTTCCATATAGAAAGGGGAACTTCGGTAAAATAAGAGGAAGAAAATGGATTAACTTAATCACAATATTTCAGAGTGCATAATTACTTAATGGGTATTCATGTTCCGTATCTTGCTGTACGCTAGTATTTTGGACAGGGTCAAGCTTGGGGAAAGGAAAAGGAGCTACACTGTGAGATCTAGGTAAGAAAAAAAAAATCTCTAGAGCATAGTGTGTGGTCAAACGAAATTCCAAGAAGATTTCATGGGAAACAACATACTTGGTTTATGATAACGGCCTGAAAAGGGCTTTTTCTTTAAAAATCCCTTTGTCAGGATTGAGGAAGGGCTGGTTGTTATAAACAGGACTAGATATTTTAATTAATTATTTTAAATATTATTAATATTAAAGTTTTCATAGGAAATTGGTCTAGTTGGAATCATTATTCATACAGTAACAGGATATAAAAGAATGTCAAACTATATTAGAAACTGGGAAAAACATTAATAGGTAATCAGATTTGCCTTTGTCAATAAAGATCTAAATTCACATCTCTACCAAAACAACGTACAGTTAGAAACAGAAGGTTCGGACACGTAGTCTAAGGCTGAGAAAGTCAGGTTTTTCACATCCCAAAAGACAGACAGGACAAATGTACCGCTAGGGCCTATGAACTTACTATGCTTGGTGAAAGAGAGAGAGATTACAGTTAGGCCTTCAGAGAGTAGTAATAAAAGTTAGAGAGACATGGACGGAGTGTTGAAAATGGAGTGGTTAAAGCAGTAACGGCTCTGGTGAGTTTCCGCACATGTTATTCTTAATAGGATTTTGGGGGCCTTTATAATAAAATCAAGATGGATAGATCGAGAAATAATTTTAAGTAGTATGAAATAATATTAGTCACGAAATATGGGTTGATTAATACCGCAGTTAAACTCTCTCTCTTTCCCCCCATGATTATGGATTACTCTAAGTTAGGTTAATTTATTTATTTGTAATTATTTGTTCTTATAATTTTTAAATATAGTGGTTATTTAATTATTTATTTATTTGCATCGAATACCCTCTACTATAAAGTCATCATCTATCCCGCTCGGCTAACATAATCCGTAGGTAAATCATACGCTATCTTACCGTCACTAGTAATCCATGTTCCAAAGGTCCTTTATGCCCTAAAATAGCTACCATAGGCGTAACACTAATAGACGTAAAAATAGCGCTGGACCTGATGAAAAACGAAAAATCTCCTGGCATGGACAACATACACACAGCATTTTTTAAAAAAGGTTGGATCAACATAAAATACAAGTTTACTAACCTTATTCAACGAATGCTTAAAGAATGAAGTGTTCCCCAATGCATGGAAACGAGGACAAATAAAAATAATATTGAAACTAGGAGACCTAGCTAATTCTAAGTCATATAGACCTATCTGCCTTCTTCCGGCATTGGAGAAGCTCTATGAACGATTAATACTTTATCAACTACAACCAACACTGAAACTCAATTCATCGGACAGGCAATACGGCTTTTGACCCGGTAGATGAACTGAGGATGCAAATACGTAATCATATAACCTCGTTGAGACTTCCCAGAAGAAATTAGTCATCGGAAAATTTATAGATTTCGAGAGTGCCTTCGACACCCTATGGTGGCCGAGCATTTTTCGAGCAGTAAAGCAGAGAAACTGTCCCTCCAACCTTTACGAAATAATTAAAGACTATTTCCGCGACCGAACAACATCTCTGATCGAAAACCATCACCAAATCAGTCGTAATGTCAATATTGGCTGCCCGCAGGGATCTGTTCTAGGACCTAGTATATGGAATCTGGCAATTGACGAACTATTACACAAACTGGAGACACATCCTCACGCAGAACCCATTGCATATGCAGATGACCTTGTTGTTCTTGTCCCCGGAAATTCAAGACGAGAAATTGAAAACAGAGCGCAGGGGATCATGCAAGAAATCTCCCAGTGGACAACGGATAATAAACTTTCCCTGTCGACCCACAAAACCACCGGAATGATACTCAAAAGGGAAGCTACATCCCGAACGACCGCCCACTATCAGAATGGGGCAGAGGGGCCTGCGCTTTGTACAAGTCACCAAGTACCTCTGTGTGAGCATACAAACTAATATGAGGATCGATGCGCACATAGAGGACATCACAGGAAAGGCAAAAAGGCTATTCCATGCAATGGCACGACTTGGTTGCCAGAACTGGAGATATCAAACTGTCAACAATCTGATACTATATAAGACGCTCTACCAACAAATCTGCGCCTATGCTGCCCATGGATCGGCACGTAAGCTCAACAACAATCAGAAAAGATAGCTACTAGCAGCACTACGCCAAGCCCTCATTCGAGTCACTAAAGCATACAACACAGTATGGCGAGCTTGCCTACCTGTGATAGCAGGAGTACTTCCCATCAATCTTTATATTGAAGAGTCAGTTCTCAACCCCGAGCTTTATACAGAACCAAATGAACGGGACGCAGCGTATAGAATCATCGATGCTCACCTTGAGGAAAAATGGCAACAACTATGGGAACAAGAACAGCATGGTTGTCAAACTCAGGAATTCGTTCCTAGAGTAGGGCGAGAATACGCATGCCATGGATAGTGCCGAACCACATCGTGACTCAATTGCTGTCCGGGCTTGGGCATTTCAAGGGTAAACTGTTTGAGAGAGGACTCGCCGAAACAGCAGTGTGCGATTGCAACAACCCTGAAGAGGACATCGTCACTCATGTGCTGTGTCATTGCACTAAGTACGGTGACGGTGTCTTCAGAAGGGAACTCGAGTTTGCAGCTATGGAGGGAGGAGTCCACTGGCCGCCGCCCCTGGAGTACTGGACAAGGAAGCAACCGTACACAGCAATCACACGCTACACCGGCAGAGTTCTACGATTATGAACTGAAGAAGATGGCAGAAGAAGAATGATCCGTCATTAACATTCCCATCTTCATAATCACACACACACACACACACACACACACAAACACACATAAACACAAACAAACAGCAAACACAAGTTACACACACACACACACACACACACACACACACACACACACACACACACACACACACACACATACACTAACACAAACACAATTAATCTCATATCACGTATCATCAAAACAATTATCATTAGTTTATATTTATTTTATGTATCGCTAAACACAAACTCACAGACACAAACAAACACAGAATACTTTTTACTTTATGTAACATCTACCCTTCACATACCCGAAATCTCTATGTATTATGTTTATTTATTCAATAAAGATTAGATAGTAGTTAGGGACATAGAGCAGACCCGGGGATAAGGGCATTATGCCCGAGGTAACCCGGGGGGTGGTGGTGGTGGGGCTCTAAATAAAAAAAAATAAAAAAATAAATCAATAAAAAGGCGTTTTATCTAATACATAAAAAATGAATGTTTGTTTACATTTTATGCGCTGCCTAACGTTCATCCGATTGTGATGGGTCTTTTTGCAAAATGTTCAGGATTTTCCCGGAAAGGTTATAGGCTATAAGAGAGTTTTAATACTCAAGCCCTTCACTCTTAAAAATCAGTCTTTGTGGTGAAAAACGTGAAAAGGTAGCGTTTTGTACGCTTAAATGGCTTACGCTCTTTAACCATAACAAATACACCAAACTAATGCACACAGAATTAAATATCTCGAAAACTCTATAAAAAAAAGTCCGCGACTGTATATGCTTATCTTTTACGGATAACCCACAATACCATTTTTGTCTTTCATTGATGCCAAGAATATCGGGATAAGTACATTCCCGGGCAAGCATAGCAGCGCACGGCAGGCATTCTTTTACGGATAATTCAAAATAACGAATATTGTCTTTCAGCTCACTTATGTAGATTTCCGGGCAACGCCGGGTAATCAGCACGGGGTATTTAAAAGTAAATACAATATGGCTTTACTTATAGTGATTGCTTGAATATTAAATTTTGGAAGATGACATTTTTAATTCGATTTTATTATATTTGAATTGTATGGAAGACAGTTTGGAAATAAAATTGATTAGTTTATTGGTTGTTTTAGCTTCAAAAACGAAGAGAGCAAATTTAAAATTATTTTGTCATTTACTTATTCCACTAAACATAAAACACAATTTTCGTCTTTCAGCTAATTTATGCCAAGAAAATCGGGATAAATAAATTTTTGGGCATCGACGTGTATCTAAAAACAATATCGGTATCAATTTATAATTATTTTTCCTTTTATTTATTCAACTAAACGTAAAAACACATTAATATTTATATAGGCGTAGCAGCCCACGCCGGGTATTAGCTAGTTATTTAACAAAACTAGAAACCCTTTATGTACCCATACTCCTTGTCCCCCGGCCCGCCGAGCGCACACTCAGTTTGACCCGGGTGCACACTCGGCAGAATAATAATTATGAATTTCGACATCCCATCCGATATGTACAGAGGCAATTGAATACATCAGGCCTCGGGGTTCATACGACCAGTCGGAGATAATTGAAAATGGGATAAATGTTTTCCGAAACATGATCTAAGATAAATAACTAAAAAGTGGAGTTTCAATATAGGTCTAACTACTTATTTTAGTCAATTCTGTAAAGTCAAAACTGAAAATGGAAAATGTAGTTGTGACACACTCCATCTGATACCAAACTCTGTGTCGACTTCTATCTTTTGACTTCGTCTGTCGACTTTGTTTTTTACTTTTGTCATTACACAATTGTCTAATATCTCAGAAGTGATAACCAACACAAATCGCTAAATTTTCCTTGTTCCATTGCTTGTTCGCCATACTGATAAGAACCGAATATTTCGAAAACAGGAATCCACAACCGAGTCCTCAATTTATCCCACTTTGCTGGATCGACTTGCAAACAGACGTCAAACGCACGATAACCGGCGAAGACGGCTCAAAGTTCGAGCTTTGTCAAACGCTTTGGTCACTTGCGAAAGTTTGTCTGAAATGGTTTCGGTCAAAGCAAACATATTCTTAGGAACTATGTTCCTGAATAATCTTAAGTTGATTCTCTGTTTCGTCTTCAATTCGCTTCTTCAGCTAAGGAAGTGCAATGAGAGTAACCTCTCTACCGCTACCTTAGGACAGTGTTGGTGTTCGTTGAGTGCATTAGGACATCTTTCCAAAATGTAGTTGCTAATTATTTTATCATTGGCTTTCTTATTGTGTTCCTCAGTTTCTAGTATTCTAATAGAGAATAATTTAATATCAAGAACTTTGTTTACACGATGGTATAATGTTTTGACTACCCCTACATAATTTATGGTGCTTGCTTTTCCACTTGAGGGTAAAAACAGATAGTATCTGATATTTGATAAATTTGTTGTCGATGAAAAATGAATTACGGTTCGTATTTTATCCACTATCACTGGAAAGAATCTCCAATACCACACATCCGTCTTCATTCCAAGTGTTGATTTCCTTTCCTAATGAATCGTATCTAGTGGTGCGTTTAATATATATCAGGGTTGTACCTCTACATAATACATAAGAACAGTTATGTCTCGTAGACTGCGATCAACAGGACTTATGGCACTGATGGGGTAAGAAGGACGGGATGGAAATTCCTAGTAGGAAAATCAGAAGAAATGCACCCACTAGATAAGCCAAGAATGAAGTGGGAGAATAACATCAACCATCATTTAAGGGAAGTAAGTTATACAAAGGATGATTGAAAATCATTAGCTTAAGATAGGGATATATGGAGAGCTTATGTCCGCGTGGCCATAATCTACTGGTTCGATAGTGTGAGATAATTAGTTACGTAATACCTCTTTGTATTAAAGGCTTGTGGTTCCGTATCTTAGGTAGTTATAACTCGCGCTGGGTACCGAGTTCGTGTATCGGTCACTGAGGAGTTCGTAATGAACAAATCTGTTTCAGTGCACATTTTCGTCGAGTTCCTCCAGTTTTTCTTGTCAAAATTTCATATATTTAGTTTTGTTTCATTCATTGGACCTGTGATGTTGCGGCAGACTTAATCAAACGCCAGTCTTGCATATCACAAACAATAAAAATGGATTCATCGAACCAACACACCTACATTAACTTACATGCCGAACCTCCAGCACGAAGATTTTTCAGAACGTAGCTCTAATTCTAATAGATTTATACTACATAAAAGAACCTCAAGTCTCAAATAAACACCTGTGAGTAAAATGTGTGCTACTACGCCTAAGTAAATGAAAATTAATGTGCTTTTATGGTAATAAAAGGTTCCGGGCTATGTGGCCGTGGTCTATAACTGGCGTTTCTTCCAGACGTTTCTCCCTCAACTGCGGAGGGCATCTTCAGTGGCGAGCGCTTACAGCTGTTGTTTCCCTGTTGTAGACTCGACTGCGAATGTTCCTCCGCAGTTGAGGGAGAAACGTCTGAAAGAAACGCCAGTTATAGACCACGGCCACATAGCCCGGAATCTTTTATTACCATGATAACCGGCCGTGAAAGCCTGCATTCCACTAATGTGCTTTTATGTTTAGTTGAATAAGTAAAAGGAAAATAATTATAAATTTATATTTTTAGATACCCCGTGCTGATTACCCGGCGTTGTCCGGGAATCTACTTACCCCGATCTTATTGATATAAATGGCTGAAATACGAAAATTAATGTGTTTTATGTTTAGTTAAATAAGTGAAATGAAACATATATATCGTAATAATTTTTATATACCCCGTGCTGGTTACTCGGCGTTGCCCGGAAATCTACTTACCTCAATCTTCTTCATCATCATCATCCAGGAATTAAGCCTGTTGGCTCGTTACGGTTTCACGAAAGCTAGAATTGTTAAAATTGTTCAGACCATATTTTGTGTGGACTCCCTGTAATGCGTAAAGCAGGATTTTGATATTATAATAAATATGAAAGTTAAAGTTAATAATTTTGTATTTTAAAATTCTTTTAATATATAAGTATAACTTAAAAGAAGGAAAACATCTAAATAATTAATTATTCATTGTTGAATAATAATGTCTCAGTAAAAATTAAAGAAATTCTATTACATAACAGTCTTTCTAAATAATGATTTTAAAATTGTTTTAAGTCATTGTTGTCAGAATTATAAAGCTTTCTGTTATAACTGTAATAAGAACACCAGCTTAACTTAATATTTTTAAATAAAAGTATACTAAACTCTGATTGGATGTCAAAACATTTTTTTTGTTTTAACAAATCAAATTTAAACATTATATTAACCAATATAATTTAAATATGACATCAGGTGAAGTAATCATGTTCTTTAAAATTATAAATGAATTACACTAGTCATTCTGCATACAACTTTCAACAAACATAGAAGCAATAAGAGTTCTCCTGATAAAATGTGATATTTAATACAAGAAGAACAGTTGATTCAAGAAAAGAAAATAATTTTATTTTAATTGACGGTGAAGAATAATACCACTTAAATTTACTTAATCTGCTGGGAACCTAGAAAGTGAATAAATGTGAAATTATTTCTACAAGAAACATTTTTTTATGATTGTGAAGTGTTTTCCTATCTTATGTACCAACTTCCGACCATAAGAACAGAATCCAGCTCTACCGAAAATTAAACCCAACCTGAACCAGTAATTAATTTTCTTTTGGGACACTATTCCTTCAAAATGTTACTACAACATCGGGCATGAAGAGAGTTAGCTGCTTCAAAACATCGCAACAAAATGGGAAAATAATTACTTCTTCAAAATGGCGCTTCCAACGCGAGACCTGAATCATCATACAACCTGAATCACCATCATTCAACTAGATTCATCGCACATTCTGGAACTTCAAGAATCTAATACATCAGAGAACCAGAAACATCGTGGGGAAATGAAACCTGGTGCCTATACACGAGATCGGAGTTAGTACATAGCGACGAATGTAAGTAACTAAAAATTTTAATAGTGAAATAGTTAAAGTGCATTTAAGTGATTTTAAGAAATATAGAAATGGCAACGAACACAGAAAATAATGTAAACAGTGACAGTAATGAGCCGACAAGCGAATTCAAATCTGTTAATAATGGACAAAGTGTTGATATTTCTATTGGTAGTGATATTAATAATGATAATAACAGTCAGGCTTTGATTGATATTATGATTATGATGAAGACCATGTTTGTGGAGTTAAAAAGTAATAATTCTAAACTTAGTCAGAAAATGGATAGTAATAATGAAGAATTAAAAAATGAAAATTCTAAACTTCGGAAAGAAAAAATGAAAAATTTAAAATATTTGGTGTTAGGGTAGAAGGAAGATTTGAACAATTAAAATTTGAATGTAATGTAAATCAAGTCAGGGTAGAACAAAATATACTAGATTTGAAATATAAACGTGATAGTGAAATTAAACTAGTAGATGATAAATTAAATGATGTAATTAAATCAATCGTAAAAATTGATGATGCATGTAAAAATAGCTTCATAAATTTAGGAAGTACAGTTCAAAATTTATGAAATACAGTTGAAAATTTAGGAAGTACAGTTGGGAAGTACAATAGAAAATTTAGAAAGCAAGGTTGAAAAAGAAATAAATAATTCAGTAGGGAAACTAGAAGAAGTGGTGAACGAAAAGATGGGAAATTGGATTGAAAAAGTTACAGATTTAGAAAATAAATATTAATTAATTTTGAATAAGAGTAAAGAGTCAACCAGTGTATGTGAAAATAAGTTTGACAAATCAAAAGAAAGTAGTATGGACAGTCAATCTCAAAATTTTGTGGAAGATTTTAAAATTCCGGCAAATTTATTGTCAGAAATAAATTTACCATGTTTTTCAGATCACTCTAGCAAAAGTCCTCTTGACTTCATTACAGAGTTGGAAGAATATTTTCAATTTAAATGTTTTAGTGAACATTATAAAATTATGATTGTGAAAAGGTCATTAAAAGATTCGGCTAAATATTGGTTTAAAATAGCATGTCTTGACTCATTGGATTATAATACATTTAAAAGTGCTTTTATGAATTACTATTGGGGTCATGAAAGACAAAATAAAGCCAGGTTAGAGATTACTAGTGGTAAATATAACCCTAAAATAGATCATAGTTACCTTGGGTATTTACTAGAAAAAATGCAAGGATGGCCGCACTTCTCCAACCACCTATTGATGAAACATCTTTATTGTCTTTAATATCCCATCATTACCCAGAAGAAATTAAATATCACTTGATTATTGCTAGACCTCAAACATTTCAAACATGTTAGAGTTGTTATCTTTATTAGAAAACAAAACGGAGATTGAGATCAGAAACAAGGGAGCTAATTGGAATGAACAAGAAAATTCCAACAAAAATTTTCTTGGGGTAGGGGCAGAGAATAATGAAAACAAAAAATATTATGATCATAATAAAGATGTGAAAAAAACAAATTAATGACAATTATAATAGGAATAGGAACACCCAAGCAAATATAGGAATGTCAAATGGAAATAATTATAGGAATAGACCTTAAATGACAGAACTGTAAATAATTCTAGAAATTTTCAGAATAGAAATGATAGGAGAGAAATTAACTTTATGAACGTAGAAAATTCTAGTGAAGGTAATGATAGAAATTGGATATCACCCCATAGAAGGAAACGTAGACGTAATAGTTATTCTAATGCATTCTCTTATAATAACCAAAGAGAAGGATATTTTTGGTAGGCAAGAATTTATAAATAATACAAGTCCTCGAAGTGAAAATGGATTCAGGAATAATGATACTAGAATAAATACAATTAATAATTCTGAGTTTGTGTTAACAAATGATAGCAACAGGGTTGAAGATGAGGTGAATAGAATACCTCAGAATTTAAATGCCAATTAGATACGTCAGGGACTTCGTTGCATATCTCAACTTGTCTAAAATTAGGGGACAATAGCTTCGATCATAAGGATATTTTATCAAAATTTAAACCAACAGATATGGTTAGCATTAATAATGATAATGGTAATAAAGGAGGAATTATTAATAATATAAACATTTCCAAGGAGAATGAAAAATTAGAACGTGCACTAGAGAAATGAATCTTATTGGTCGTCCACCTAAGTTAAAATTAAATACTTGCGGATTGAAAATTATTGGTACTGCAGACAGCGGATGTTCTAACACAATAATTGATCAGAAATTTTACAATACCTTAATTTCTAGAGGAAATAAGATCCATACTGTAAGAATTTGTGGGGTATATTGCACCCTAGCTGTTGGAAAGAAGTTACCTATTAGACTTCAATGTTTATTAGAAGTAAATATATGTGCGATTTCATTTAAAGTTATTTCCTGAATATCACCTTACTTATCATGTGATATGTTAATTGGATGCGATATGTTAGATCAGTATAGAGTTATCATTGGTTTTGAGAATTATAATATGTCTTTAAGTAACGAGACAAATAATAGAATTGTCGTGCCTTTTGCCATAGAATTAGAGGAGATTCAGAATATTAGTAGACAAGAAAATTTTCGTAAAAGATGAGCATATTTTCATTGAAAACATAAATATAGGAGAATGTGATAGAAAAAATGAAGATGGGGATTTGACCCAAGAAACCATGAATGAAGATATTCATGTGTATAATAATGAATTCCTGTATGATAATTCCACAGTTGAATATTTTTTAAATAATATTGATGAATATAAGTGTGTAGATGGAGAATGTGCTGATTGCATAGAAAATAAAGAAATTCCTCTTCTCATGTGCATGATAGATGACGAGGAAGACGATTTTTTGCCAACTGATAAGAGATAAGGTATCCAATACACATGGAATTTCAGAACAACAGAAATGTAGATATCTTAATAGAATTAGAAACAATAATGTAATTAGTTTCGACCTAGTCCTTTGGTATTAAATTAAGAATATGTACTCATTTTCAAAGAAGCATGGATTGTGCAATTGTTTTGAATACTCATTCAATGTCACAGAACACGAACCGATTAAGATCAAAAGCAGACCGATTCGGCTTAGCATTAGAAAACAAGTAGACGACTTGATTCTAAAATTGTACCCCTAATTAAGAGGCTGAGATATGTAGCGTGAGATCCAATTAATAAAAAATCTAAAAAAAAACTGAGATATGTTGCGTGAGATCCAATGAAATAAAAAGTTGAGATATGTAGCTTGAAAAAAAATCTGAGATATGTAGAGTGAGATCAAATGAATAAAATGTTGAAATATGAAATTTAAAAAGACAAGTTGATATTTTCTATTAAGAGGAAAAGTTAAAATATGTTACTGAAAAGAGAATGTTATATTATATAAAATAGAATATGTGAAATGAATGTAACAGAAATATGTTGAATTAGAATATTGTATGAAAAAAATATTCTGTAATGAAAAATGTATGACATTGTTGTCAATGTAATGTATTTCTCTTTCAGGAAAAATGAAAATCTTTATAAAGTGTTAATTTTATTGTATGTATAGTAAATGTATACCTATTCCAAGCAGATAGGTTACTTTAAAAATTGATTAAATTAATATTTCTTGGGGAATTATCATTTTTCTTTTGTTCTTCATAGTGGAAACAAAACAAAATCATCAGGGGCATTTTAAAGCAGGATTTTAATATTATAATAAATACGAAAGTTAAAGTTAATAATTTTGTATTTTAAAATTCTTTTAATGTTTAAATATAACTTAAATAAAGAAAAACATCTAAATAATTAATTGTTGTTCATTGTTGAATACAAATGTCTCAGTAACAATTAAATAAATTGTATTACATAACAGTCTTTGTAAATGATGCTTTTAAAATTGTTTTAAGTCATTGTTGTCAGAATTATAAAGCTTTCTGTTATAACTGTAATAAGAACACCAGCTTAACTTAATATTTTTAAATAAAAGTATACTAAACTATGATTGGAAGTTAAAACGATTTTTTTTATTTAACAAATCAAATTTAAACATTATATATACCAATAGAATTTAAATATGACATCAGGTGATGTAATAATGTTCTTTAAAATTATAAATGAATTACACTAGTCATTCTGCATACAACTTTCAACAAACATAGAAGTAATAAGAGTTCTCCTGATAAAATGTGACATTTATAAATAATAATAATAATAATAATAATAATAATAATAATAATAATACTTTATTTATTCTGGCAGAGTTAAGGCCATAAGGCCCTCTCTTCCACTCAACCAGCACAAATACAAATAAATATTCGACAAATATAGATATACACTGTACTAATTATAAACAGTTAAAGATACAATAATTGTAGCAATAATGCAAGAAGAACAGTTGATTCAAGAGAAGAAAATAATTTTATTTTAATTGACGGTGACGAATAATACCACTTAAATTTACTTAATCTGCTGGGAATCTACAAAGTGAATAAATGTGAAATTATTTATACAAGAAACATTTTTTTTATGATTGTGAAGTGTTTTCCTATCCTGTGTACCAACGTCCGACCCTAAGAACAGAATCCAGCTCTACCGAAAATTAAACCCAACCTGAACCAGTAATTCTTTTTCTTTTGGGACACATTCCTTCAAAATGTTACTATAACATCGGGCATGAAGAGAGTTAGCTGCTTCGAAACATCGCCACAACATGGGAAAATAATTACTTCTTCATGCGTAATAACACGTATTTCCATAATACAGCCCATGTTTAATTACTTCGACTAAAAATGCAATTTTATGGAGAGAGAGCAAGCTACATTAATTAGAGCTAATAGATGTATATCCTTTTCTTAAGAGGAAAAATGCTTTCATTGGCTAGCGAAGACAGTATAGGCAGTCACTTTGTTAGTGTGTTTCAGTTTTAGTCAATAACCTAGTAGGCCAGCGGCCGAAATTCGACCCTGTTCATTATTTTTTTAATTTTTCACAAATACGTCATTATGCATTAATTTTCGATTTATTTTAAATATAGGAATGATAGGAAATATGTGGTATAGTTTGGCTAAGCCATATTTAAAAAACAATAATGCGTCATTTGACATTTGTATACTATTTTTATACTATTTAAATCTGCATTTGGCCTGTTATTATGTGTACGCAAATATATATCCTTTCTTATTTGTCTCTCAGTCCGACACGTCAATGTTATATGTGGAGGCATAATGGAATGCGAAATATTAAAAAACGTAATGAATTTACTGAAACCAAGATTTGAACGGGTTTAATTTAAAATTAAATAATAAAATATACTCACTTTTTTAAATCACTAATAATAAATACGCGAGAAAATTATTCAGCTTCAATGGATACCCTCTCATTGCGGGATGAATGGCGGATCTCTTAGGAAAAAGGTACTACAATTTTACAGAAAACGAATCAAACTCTGCCCTATCATTCTGCAAAAATTATTATTAAAAGAATCTTCCAGAAAGAATCAATTCTCATTGCTGCTGTGTATACTATCTATATTATTTAAATTTGCATTTGGCCTATTATTACGTGTACGGGAATATATAATACTTTCTTCTTTGTCTCTCACTCCGACCCGTCAATGTTCGATGTCGATGCATGATGGAAGTAGGTGCGAATATGCAAATACAAAAAAAAAAAAATTGGAATTACCGAAACCAAGATTAGACAGGGTTTAATTTAAATTTAGATAATAACACGTACTCCTTTTTTTAACCACTAATAATAAATACGCGAGAGTAAGTCAATTCACATTGCTGCTGCACAATTTTCTTTTCGCAACAATGCACTTTCAGTATGAACGTGAACAAATTATTGAGTAATACACATACATTCCTTAGAGACAATTTATTTTATTTTGTTTAATTTCATTTATTTGTAACACATATTCTACTTATTTTTTATTTTTCTGCACACCTTCTCTATAAGAACTTTAATTATGCCGAACATCACACTCCTCCATGCGCGCAATGTGCTTAAAAAGTGGTACAAAGTTTTTTTCGCGTATTAATATATATGGATTACAAGTTTCAACGAACTGTATAAATACCTATATGATTATTTAATGTTAGTGAAGTGCATGTTTTATTATCATAAACTTTACGGATCTGCTACAAATTATCACAGGTTATCTAACAAATAGTTTTAGACAATTAGAAATAGAATTTTCCTTTAAAAATTACAATTATGTTATCATCATCATCATAGTCCATTCACGAATTTAGTTAATTTGTTGATATGTTACAGCCTCAATAGAAAACTGAGTGGACGTCCTGGCATTTTTTTGTCCAGGTTGAAAGCATCATATCAGCTTGGGTATCCTGTGATCCTCCATTCGATAAGCATGTTGCATCCATTTTTGACATAATCAGAAATTTTGTTTTCTAAACATTCCATTTGCAGTTCATCTAAGATTTCTTCATTTTATTTTATCCTGTAGTGTGCTTCAATGTCCATGCTTCGCTACCATATAAAGGAGTTGGAATGCTTTCGGACTAACTATGGCTTGAAATAGAATTTTTTAACCCTAAAATCCGTAAAAAATTGATATTTTTGCATTCACATTCTTTTCTTCTTCATATGAGATATTGTATCCTAAATATGTAAAATTATTCACCTGCTGCAAAATTATATTGTCAAGTAACAATTTTACCTCAGACAGTATCTAGACCTTGAATTACCATTGTTTTCTCTGTATTTATCTTCAATATATATTCCTCTGTAATTTTGTGAAGTCCATACTGACCTTTCTGTAGGTTATCTTCTGAATTTGGAATTATTATTTGGACATATGCAAACAATAAGGTGTTTAATTTTACTTACGCGTAGACCTCATTTAGAACATATATTTGCCAAAAGTAGAAAATTTCCTTAGAGGTCTATCAATGGCAAGCAGGCCAACTTGGGGATTAAATTAAGATGTAATGAAAATTATATATAATGGTGTTGTTAAGCCATTGTTATTGTACATTGTTGCTGCATATCAAGATGTTTTGAGCAAAAAGTATGTTAAGAAAAAGTATGTACCAAATTCAACTAGGATTTGCATTACGTATATGCAAATCTTACCGTACAATTTCCACGGATGCAGTACATGTCATTGCTGGTATTCCTCCTCTATATCTAAGTGCACTTTATTCAGCTGGTTTAAAAAAAAATATTAAAAGAAATCGTACAAAGATATTTCAACAGTGCTGCTTGACATCCTGCCACACAATATGACAATCTATACGTGCAAACCTGTGGAAACACACATACATACCATTTATATGGACGGATCAATATTTACGGTAGCTGTAGGATAAGAGGAAGTACAAGTTGAATGTGCTTATGTAGTTTATTGTGAAGACAATGAAGTTTTCTTCAAACCATTCAAACTCTCCCCTACCTGTTCTGTTTTCCAAGCTGAACTGTATGCCATAAAAGAAGCAGTACAGTAGTGCTTCAACACAAATGTAGTGCACGTATTTTTAGTGACTCGCAGGCTGCTCTTCAATCGATCGCAGATAAATTTAATTTATAGCCAAACTCAGTAGAAATTAGAAATAACATTAAAAATTACACAAAACACGTGTGCCTGTCTTGGATACGAGGGCACCAGGGAACTGTGGGAAATTAACGTGCTGATCAATTAGATAAATCCGCAGCATCTTCTGAGCTTCATTATTCATTTTCAAGTGTCCAATATCCTACGTTAAAAAGAAACTGTTGGACTATATCATCACTGATTTGAATGAATATTTGATAAGGAGTGCAAATGGTGCTTTGACTAAAGAGCTCTTCTTTGCTACAATACATCATAGGCTAAATAAGAAAAAGATATTCCAAATTTCATTTTAACCCAATTTATGACTGGCCATGGAACATTTGGAAGTTATTTTAGGAGATTTAATATAACCCAGACAGTGATCATAATTGTAAATATCAAGAATCAATACAATTTGTAAAACATGTTTTATTTGATTGTCCTATATTCGAAAGACAACGATTCTGGTTAAACGTATTGCCTCAATGCGTGAAGTGATTTTTAAAAACCAAAACTATTATAAACATTTTATGAAATTCATAACACACATTCATAACAATATGTAGTATTTTCTAAGATACTTATAGACAATTTATGTAATTCATAACACTGATCCAAAACCATAAGATAATATTGATGATTTACAATGTATAGTGTAATTTTGTTATAGTAAGCTACAACCCTAATAATCCTTAGGGCGAAATAGGGTTTCAAAATATTTGGAGATTTAATAATAAAAAAATATATTTCCTGTTATTTTAATTTAAAATTTACATTTTTTATTATACCATATTATTTTTATATTTACATTTAAAATTATATTGGAAAATATAAAAAAATCTTTTGTAGAAAATTATGTATTCCATATTGAGGTAAAGTTATTTGAAGTCGCTACCAGTCTTAGGAGAGACCCTTGAGGTAATAAGAGATTAAGATTCCAACTCTTTTCTATGGTAGCGAAGCATCGACATTGAAGCACACTACTGGATCATAAAAAATGAAGAAATCTTAGAAGAACCGAACGTGGAATCTTTAGAAAACAAAATTTCTGATTATAAGTCAAAGATGGATGCAACATGTTTATCAAATTGAGGATCACAGGATACTCAAACTCATGTGAAGCTTTCAGCCTGCAGGAAAAAAGAATACTAGGACATACACTCAAAATACTTTTGGATGGTGTTTCTATCGAAGCTGAAACAAGTAAAAAAATTACCTAAATTTGTGAATAGACTATGATGATGATGATATAATCATTATTTTTAAAGGGAAATTTACATAATATCAGCGGGTTGTTATCCCTGCGTGACGGCCGACTTTACCCCTAAAATATAGTCTGATACTTTTTGTGTTTGAAGCTGTGTTGACTTCAGAGCCAAGATGCTGCCAGAAGGTTTAGGCAATCCTGGTCCCACCTAACCCGTGACCTTTCGGCTTTTAGCATGAAGTGCCTCTTCGGATGAGTGATCAGCTCAGTCCAGGGCCTCCTCCGAGAAAACTCAAAACTTTAAGATGAAACAAATAATTCACTCACACATTCATATTAAATATGGTGAATATGATGATGATGACGATGATAATGATGATTATTATTATTATTATTATTATTATATTATTATTCTCAGATGATGTACGGGCACTGTTTTGCCTTAACGTTTCCGATATCTATCTTACAGGTGAGGAAAAACTCAGTAAACACACCACCCAGGATACTTGTCCCGGCTAGGGAAGGAACCGTGATCGACTGCGTATGAAGCAGCGACGCTTCTCCGAGACTATAGTGGTGGACCACAAATAACTAAACAAAGAAAGTATAGTAAATTTTGTTTCTAAATACTCAAGATTTTTTAGAAGTAAATAGCTTTGTTTCATCTAATATTATTTTCAAACCGATAATATGATAGGTTAATACTATTGCACTAGTTTTTATCTTATACTATGGTTTCGACGCAGTCACATAACCTCCCTGTATTGCGTACTGAGGTAAGAGAAACAGTGGATATTCAGATATCAAAATGGCAACTTTCAACCAAATTACTCTGCGTGAACAAACCCAACAGCTCAACTCAAAACACGTGTAAGTATTACACTATTAAGAGCTGAATAGGATCGGCGTGAATCGGAACTACGACATGTGATATTAAGCTATGCTATAAGTACTTCAGTTTCTTTCTACAGTAAACCTAGTTCAGTCTGGCTAGTTTATATTCTATGTATAGTGAATAATATAGAGAGTATAGGAATATTCATTTTGGGAATCTTAGTACAATTTTCATGTTTTGGAGGCTTTACGCTTTAAGTCTAGTCTTACGTCACGCTCGCTATATTTTCGACACCCTTCTATCCTAGTCCGAGCTTTGTAGACTAATAGTAAAGAAGCTGAGATAAAATAAATTGTAATCTACAATCAATCTTAAAAAAACACTTCAAATTCATCATCATCATCAGCAACAGCAGCAGCTGTATTTTTTGGCCTGTTCCGATCCCAAATTATATTGCATTGACTATCCATAATTTGACGGATGCCTTCTTAATCCCTTATTTGTAGGTTTTTAATATAGAATATGTTTGACAGTCTTCGATTCTTAAAACATATTCTTAACATGAGTTCTGATACGTTCTATTTTCTCGTTAAGGATTAATATGTTTAATTTATAATATAAAATAGAATACCTGAGATATCAGTCTTCCTGAACTTTGGATTTGGGATGTGGAGTACTTTGGAAGCATATGCTTCGAAAGTACTCCATGTCCTAATATGTTTAACTCTTTTCTGGCGTATTCATTTTCGTTTCTGTTTGTAGTTTGATATCCCTTCACCAATGTAACAATCTCATCTCTGCAGACTCTATTTGCCTGGATTCTTTCTTTTCCACACTCCAGGATTTACATTCATATAGAAGGGGTGGGACAGCTAGTAGTTTGTAATGTTTTAAGATTGTTTCATTTCAACATTTCCAATTTCAAATAAAAACGAAGTATGAGTTGCAAAAAAAAGTTGATATTTTTATTATATTTTTCGAGATATGCATACAGTATAAATATGGTAGTTTATGTCAATAGGCCCGTTTACACAAAGTTTTACCGACAGCTTCTGAAGTTCACTCCAGACGCGCCGCCCAAATCTGTGCGTGTGAATACTGTACAGGTCTCCGAGATGCCGGTATCGCCACGCCTGGAGTACAGGCTTGCAGCTGCACAGGCTTGTTTTACACACACACACACACACACACACACACACACACACACACACACACACACACACACACACACACACACACATACACACACACACATACATACACACACACACACACACACACACACACACACACACACACACATACACTTCTTTTTCCGTACTCCTATAAATCGAACGTTTTCAATTGGGTGTGCGTGTGTGTATGTGTGCGCGCGCGTGCTTTTTTATCTGTTCTCAATTTAGTTATTTTTTTATTATTGTACAAAGTGAGAGATTTTTTAAATTTTTATATCTATACATATGACATTTTATGAATGTGTGTAGATTGTATTATTGTGTATGTACTGTAAAGGTAGACTTACATATATTCATTGCTTTCTGCTTCTTATGTGTTAAGAGTGTAGGTATGTATTCATGTATAAATTTGTTTTCGTATGTTTTCATATTCGTGAAACAGAATATGCACGTACGTCCAAACAGACACGCGCGCAATGTGAATGAAAATAGTATTTATTTTCTTTCGAAAAAAAAGTCAATAAATTCCAATCCAATACTAAACTCGCCGGAAACTCAACGTGTCACTCCAATAACTTTGCAAGTTGAATTGACGCGGGCGGTTTTGGCCTGTCCACTCCAAACCCACATTCCTCGTTCGCGGGCCAGATATGTTATTCTTTTTCTCTACCACTTCAACCTCACGCTCCGGAACGGTACTCTGGAGCGACACATCAGGAGCGGCAGTTTGGAGCGTATACGTGTAAACGGGCCTATTTATACTCTGAAGTATGTCAATGTCATTCAATATTAGCATTTGTATGAAGCACACATCATTCATTTTTAAGAGAGATATAAATAAAAATGTACACACTCACCTAGTGCCGCTTCCATCTTGAGCACACACAATATCCAACATTTTGTTTTAATCCTGTGATCTTCTTCACTCTGAAACAATTACAACACATCATGTGTCTATTATGCCTGACAATGATTTTACACCTTTTTTACCAGATATCGTCAGTGAGTGCATAATAACCAAACACATTGAATACAGAGAAAGGTTGAGCTATAAAATATTCAGTCGTCAATAGAAGTAAAGATTCCGCAGTCATAAGAATAATCACCAAGTTGTTCCCTATAGGTATACAAACATACGAACGTCATATTTCATTAATACTTTTGCATCTTTATATTTTATAGATGCAGTCCACCGCTGTGGTCTCGAGGTAGCGTGCTGCCTTGTCACGCAATGGGCCTGGGTTCGATTCCCGGTTGGGACAAGTTTACTGGATGAGGTTTTTCGGTTTTTTTCCTCACCTGTAATACAAATGTCAGAAAACGTTATGGCCCAAACAATCCCCGAACACCGTCTGGCCATTATTATCATCAATATTAATTTCGCCTAATTAGATTAAGTTTAGTTTAAGGCTCATCATTACCATAATCAATAACTCTCATATCATCGGTGGATAAATATAATCCTTGACTGGACACCGTAAGACAAGAAGGAATCAAGAGAACGTCCTGATACAAGATGGCAGGAAAAAACCAACAACACTATATAGTAACGTAGAAAGGAATTTCTCAAGATTGTAGAGAAGAGTTGTAAATACCATACTGCAATATACTGACAACGTTAAACATATTTATATAAGATCGTAATTATATATTCGGATAAGAAAAATTACACTAATTCAATCAATCAATCTATCAAGTGGGGATCTTTCGGCCTTTGTGGCATCCCGCATTTCGACCGCCATATCTCTGTCTTCCGGTCCATGTTCTCCAATTGCCCTGTTGAGCATAGCCATACTAATCCATTTCTCTCCACTGTGTTGTCGGTCTTTCTCTTCTCCTTCTGTTCACTGGATTATAATTAAAATATCTTTTGGCCATATGTCCTCTTCCATCCTTTTCATATCACCATACCGTAATAAGTGCCTAGTTTCTATCCTCACAACACGTGTAAAAATTCTTCCATTTCGTCTTCCAATTACTGCACTGGGCACTGGTTGCAATTTGACATGTTCTATTTCCACTGTCTCAATTAATTACCTTTGTATCTTTCCCTGATAGCTATCAACACTCAGACCCGTATGATAAGATAGGTTCCACCACAGCACTGCTTATCCTCATCTTTGTATTAATATTCATTATATTTAACCATTAAACTTTATTTAAATGATACATAGATTTCTTCCCTTGTTGTATTCGATTGTAGACTATATGTCTTTCAGGTTGTTCAATCTACCGATATAATACTTCCCAGACACTTGAATCCATTACATTCTTTGATATTCCGAACATACAATTCTAAGTCTTCTTGTCCTTCTCTTACCCTCAAATATTCACCATGTTCTTGTTGAGGCCATATTTCTTATGTTCCTTCTCTAATTTCCACATCATATTCTTCATTAGTTATAATTACTAGATCGTCTGCATACTACATTGTCGTCAAACAAAAATTCCTCCATCTGAATTCCCATTACAATTCCTTAAATGCACAAATTTCTTTTTGGATCACAGAAAATTGTTACAGAATTTAAATGTTATACTAAATGCTAACGCCTTTTTAATGATTATTTCACAGGAAAATTTCGCGATCCTTGCAGACTGGAAAATGTTAAATTATTCACAATTTACTAAATATATTTTTATTGATATTAAGGAGGCACAAAACCGTAGTCAGAAGCTCTGACCACTAGCCCATGAAGTTGGTCACATAAATATTAATAGTTGTATATAAAATGCGTAACTTATTTCCAGCTTTATAACATTCTTCGCTAAATATTGCATTCACAAATAATCTTTCAATTTTATTTCCTAAATAATATTTTGAAATACCACGCGGGTATTCATCTCATTTCACTCCGGTCCTGAATTTGACAAGATGAAAAATCTTGTGGTAATGCCCTTGATAACATTTATCAGCTTTGATATTAAAATTTATCTCCTTTGATATTACTGATATTCAATTCCATGCTTTGAAGTAATTAAGTAGCTTTTAACTACTTTTTTCGCATCACTTTATATTAACGTAAGATTTTAAATGAGTCTCGAATTGACTCAATCAGATACCTGTTATGTTTAAAGTATATACTGTTCTTCTTTCTTGTAAGCCCATGTTTCCCTTAACAGAGATTTAGGCGCTCTCCCTCTACAGGGAAGAATTTGAACCATACTAATTTAGTTACACTTGTTTTCGTATAGATATCATTTTGAGTGGTCTGTGGTCAGCGTTCCGCCTCATACTGACATCTAAGAAACCAAGGTAGTACTAGGACGGGAAAATTAAGTAAATTTTATTTAGAGGCCTTTTAATTCAGGCTTAAGGATTCTTTACGAGCCTGAAAATCTTCAGACTCGGGACCCACGGCTTAAAGTCCCTCCCGGAGGACTTGCCCATTGGATTTTTCCATCCTAAAAAATCCATGGGCGTCCATTGGTTTAAACCCGCGACCCTCGAGACCAGAGGCATCTTGTTTTTCTTCTTAAAAGTGAAATTTGTAAATTCTTTGGATTTCTCAACAAATCCTTTCCACAACTTTCTGTCCTAAACACATTGAAATCATTTTTTTATTTTCATTGATTTGTTGTAATTTATGACAACATCTTCCCATGCATATTCTTTCCTACAATATATTTTATATATAAAAAAAGTGTGAGTCTGTCCTAAATGGACTGAAAAACTACTTGAGGGATTTGAATGGGGTTTTCACCATCATTTAGAGACTTTTCTGGGACGATTAACGTATATAACATTTTACTGTACACACTATAGGGTCGGAGTATTAAAAAGTGAAATCGGTGCTCTAAAAAAGTTAATTTTTGGACGCTTAAATTGCTTACAAAAACTAAAGCATGACAAATACACAAAATTAATGTACACAGAATTGAATATCTAAAAAAATATACAAAAAAGTCCGTGACAGCATATGTCCACCTTTTACGGATAACTTACAGTAACCAATTTTGTCTTTCAGCTCATTTATGCCAAGAAGATCGGGATACGTAGATTTCCGGGCAAGCGTAACAGTGCACGCCGGATATTCGCTAGTGAATAGTGTTACAGGGTTATATCGACGAAAATACAGATTTTAATAACTTGAGCCTTTCATTTTTCCTTGTGCTAATATTAAATTAGGTTTTAAAGAGTGTTAGAAGTTTGGTACCTATATTAGGTTGAACTTCAGATATTCCATTTAAAGAATTAAAGTTTTGTCTGGGAGTGCCTTAGTGAATACAGCATTGAACATATGGGTTCTGTGAGCGATAGAGTCAATTACTTATAGTTTTAATTATACTGAAACGTGTAAAAAGCTAAGTATAATATATAAGTCCTCTAATTACATAAATAACGTATCAGGATATATCAACTTACCCTAGGCATAATTAGAAGCAACAAGTACAACTTTGTTAATCTAAATGTTACACTTCATGTGAATTTTCACCGATAACTCCGATAAAAAAACTACAACCCTGCCAAGTAATGGTAGTAGTGGGGGTAAATTAACTTACATTTACTTAACAGCTATATACAAACATCTGATCGCTACATTAGACCACAAACTTTTAGTTTAACTTTGCATATGGATCATTATAGCTCGGTAAACACATTACATTCATAGTTAAATTACACTGTATTGAACTTTATGACAAATGCTTTTTACTATTTACATTCTTCTTGTTCAGTAAAAGAACATTCTAAATCACAATTCGAATATTAGTCAAAAAATTGAACGGAGCTTTAAAAGTACTATCTTAACGTTTAAGAAACGATAGAAGAGGCAAACAAATTTTTGTTCCCAAAAATATGTTATAAATCCACACGTTCCTGCCAATAGGGTCACTCATATTCAATTCTAGTTTTTAATAACTTCAAACTGTTAAAACATCAAATTTACAACTTTTTCTGAGGAAATTAACACTTTTCCTCACAATATAATTAAAACAAGTCGGTGCCGGTTGATCCATCCTCGTAGTTATTTCTGAGTTTCACGGCTTCAGTTTTAATCTGATTCCATGTATTTTTAAGCGCGTAAAAATTCCGAGCGTGCCTTCGTTCAGAAATAATTAAGTCAGTAGGTACATCTCATAGAATTTTGGTACGTAAACGAACCTGAAATCTTAAATAAGAACCTCTGAGCAAAGTGTATCGAACCTCTGTATTGCGGCTGTAATAAATAACCTAAGTTACGTATAATAACATTGTCGTTAAATATCAACACTATTTTTATATTCATTTATATCATTGTATTTTTAGTACTTATTTGGATTTTCATTTCTATCGAATGTAATATTTTTTTATCTATTGTGCCTTATAAATAAAATAAAACTTGAAAAACTTTCAAGTTTATAAAAAAACAATTGTCTCAGACGGATATACATATAATCCTCAGAATATAGGAAATTATTTTTTAAAAAGAAATTTCAACAATTTTTATAATAAGCATATAGGAACAGGTTCCCGCGCCGTAGCCGAGCGGATAAGGTAGGAAGCCTTGGCGCAGAGCTACGGGACTTGCGCTGGTTCGAGTCTCCATGGGGGAAGAAATTTTCTCATGGTATTTCGGCCAGTATGGGATCGGTGCCCACCCAGCATCGTGAGGCAATTGGGTAGCTACAATAAGTAGCGGCTCCAGGTTGAGGAACCAACTATAACGGCTGGGGGACTCGACATCCTAACCACATGTCACCCCTACACTGGCTGTTGATCATCTACCTCTGTGATTGACACAGGTGGATGTGAAGGCCCAGCAGCCGGCTGGTAAAAAGGGCAACCGCTGAAAAGTGGAAAGACCCTCAATCGGAATATAGGAACAGAACACAAGATATCTTGGAATTCGTAACTATAATTGGAATTTTCATAGTATGCAAAAAGACCAGCCTCATGGGCGTTTCTGAATACAGTTTACGAGATCCCGGGATCAAATCTCGGGATTTTTCTTTAAAGGGAATTATTCCTTTGGTCGCCCATGGTCTGGAGTTTAGGTTAATTTTAGGCTCAGGATTCTCCTGGCGCTTCATTATCATTTATCACCTTTAATATAATTGGGGTAACGTAACTACGCCTTCCAGGTGTCCCAATCTAAGTAATGGATTAAAATTTTGCTAAAATACCAGAAAAGAAAGTAACAAATTTCATAAAAGTCAACGGAATTGGACAACAAAATCATCATCATAATCATCCGGTATCATGGCAGCTGCCGCCGTCTTCCGGAAACAAAACGCCATTCCTCTCTGTCCATTCATTGACCATCCTCCATTCATCTGATGTTCATAGCTGCTTGTACCCGTTCTATCCAAGTTTTCTTCGGTCTTCCTCTCTTCCTCCTTTCCATTGGGATCCATTCCATAACAAATTTAGGCAATCTTTGTTCTGGAATTCTTTTTACATGGCCATACCACTGTAATCTTTTCTTTTCTATAATGTCTATGATGTCCGGCTCCTCTTTTACACCCATTATTTCCCTTATTTCTTTATTTCGTATTCTATCCATTCTAGATTCTCCAGCTGATCTTCTTAAAACATCCATTTCTGTACTTAAAATTATTTTCATTTCCCTGGTAGGAATTTGCCAGACTTCAGCACCATATTTTAAAATTCTCTGAATTATGGTTTTTTATATTTGTAATTTTGTATTTTTTTTAAATATTTTTGCTCCACCAAACAGAGTGTAAAGCATTTATTGCTTGATTTGTTTGTGCGATTATATTTTTAATTTCCTCTGTGTTATCGCCTGTATGGTCTAATTTTGTTCCTAAATGAGTGCATTCAATACTGGGTTTTAGTTATTCTCCATTGTTGAAATTTATATTTTCCATTTTTTCTCCTATACACAGGTATTTAGTTTTCTCAATGTTTATATAAAGTCCCCATTTTTCATATTCTTCTTTTGGTTTTTTAGCCATATGTCATCGTGGTCTTGTGCTATTAATGTCTGGTCATCTGCAAAATGTAGTGAATATACATGTGTATTTTGGATGGGTATGCTCATTTTTTGGCATTTTTTCCTCCAATCTCTCAGTACTCTTTCGAGATAAATTTTAAATAGAATTGGAGATAAACTGCAACCTTACCTCAAACCTTTTTGTAATAGTAAATCCCTTTGTTCTATGATTTCCAACTTTTATTTTCGAAATAGATCCTTTGTATAATGCTTTTATAGCTTCTACTAATTTTTTGGTAATGTTTCAATTGTCTAAAGTTTTCCATAACATTTTTTGGGGAATTCTATCAAAAATGCACAACGAATGGGATGGTTCCTCTCTCACTTACAAGCAGACCATAGTCTTTGTCACACCAATATATGTATGTATATATATATATATATATATATATATATATATATACAAGCGTTACTGCTATAAAGTAAATATTCTCTTTAAAAATTTGCTTAACTGTTATGTTAGCCGCGAGATGTCAGTTGGAAGAAATTTCCGCTACCTCTTGTGTGAATTGAGAATACTACATGTATAAGAAAATTGTATGTTTGTCTTGGAATTCTTGGGTAGCTCAGTTGGTTAGAGCGCTAAAGGTACAGACTTTAGAGACTCGAGTTCAAATCCCGACTCAAGCATTCTTTTTTCTTTTCATATCATATTTGCCTTCATTGCCAAATGTCAAAAATATATTTATAATATCTATATATACAAGCGTTACTGCTAAAAAGTAAATATTCTCTTTAAAAATTTGCTTAACTGTTATGTTAGCCGCGAGATGTCAGTTGGAACAAATTTCCGCTACCTCTTGTGTGAATTGAGAATACTACATGTATAAGAAAATTGTATGTTTGTCTTGGAATTCTTGGGTAGCTCAGTTGGTTAGAGCGCTAAAGGTAGAGACTTTAGAGACTCGAGATCAAATCCCGACTCAAGCATTCTTTTTTCTTTTCATATCACACACACACACACACACACACATATATATATATATATATATATATATATATATATATATATATATACATAGTCCTATATTGTGAAATTCGGCGCCCTTGTGGTAAGTTGGTAGATGAGGGTCATATGTGTGACATTTGCTACCCTCTTACTTTTAAGTTTTTGATCGATCATTATGACGATTGAGGGAGATTTCAATGTTATTTGTGAATGTCAGATCCGTGGGTTGGTTGAGTGAGTCCATGAATCATTAGTTAAAACCTTGCCGAGTCCTGCTCACTTCTCATAGATAGAGATTTCTTTTCTTTAGTTAGAAGAATTGTACGGAGTAATTTTAAAGTCATACACAACTGGAAAATACTAAAAAAATCCATCTAGCTTACTTACTAGTGCAAGTTCAAATAACAAAACCTGTGCCTGAGATCTCAGTTGTTCTGAACTAGGTAATAATTTATTTAATACACCTTGTAGGACTTTCGGAAGAACATGTTCCAAGTTTAACTTATAAAAATACGTTCAAAAGTAATTATTACCGATACGTAGTTTATGATGACTGAGATCTAAGGTACAAATTATATTATTTAATATTTACATAGTGACCTCAACGGTGTCCAGTCCTCTTATATCTTAGTAGACGTTGAGGTTTAGAGAGGTCTTACAATCCTTTCTATGTCGCATTGTTTTGACGTATTTCATTGCTATCATCTCGTCTTGCATCCCTTCGGGCTTCTCGTAACTATTTAGTTATTCTGTTCTCGTTCATTTCGTTTATATGATCAAATATATTGTTTTGCAATGGATAAATATTCAATGTTAATCTTAGTGTTTGGTTTTTCAATTGTGTCCTTCTTGACTGGTCTAGACTAAATTCCACGGCGCGATAGGCCTAATAGGCCCTTCGCGTTCAATCCAGCTGCTGGTCTCCATCCATATGTGTTAATCACTGAAGTTGAAAATCATCTAACCGTGTAGGAGTGACATGTGGTTAGTATGTCAAATCCTCTAGCAGCATAGCTCGTTTTTTTAACTAGGAACCACTACTTATGGTATTGTGGCTACTCAAATTCCCCAATATGGTGGGTAAGCACCAGTTCCATACTGTTCCAAATTCCATGAGTATTTTTTCCTCCATGGGATCTCGGAATAGTGCAAGTTTCGAAGGTCTGCCTTGAACTATTCGTCTATGGAACGGGACTTATCCTTTCTTAAGTACATCTAATAGCAATTAATATTTTCACAAAATGTTAACCCAAAATGCTTTTTAAATTTAAGTTATTTAATGAATCAAGGTTTTTAAATAAAATACGGAACTCCGTTGAGGTTACTGTGTTAAAGTTTTAAGAATTGCAAAACATTACCTGATATATCAGTCGTCCACTATAATTTGCTGTGTTGTTTTATAGGAGGCCTTTCGATAACTTAAGTATCATATTCTGCTTTCATTTTGTTACTGACTGTTGTTGGAAATTATTTTGTACATAGGGTTTATATTGCTGGGTACGTTCTCATTCAACAAGTGTTTATTTGTGGTTTCCTTGATAATTTCTAACTCTTCAAAAACGTTTATTTTCGATGTATCTTTTTCTTTCTGTAGGATCGATAATACATTGAAGAACTACTAGAAACTTCACGATAAGATTTAATGAACATTTCAGAGATTTCCTGACGAATGAGGGTAAATCCAGTTTTTCAAAACACATAGTAGAAGCAGGACAATAAATTCAACACAATAGACAATTTATTATCGATCCTACATAGAGAAAACAATACATCGAAAATCAACGTTCTCGAACAGTTAGAAATTATCAAGGAAACAACAAATAAACACCCGTTGAATGAGAACGTACCCAGCAATGTAAACCCTATGTACAAAATAATTACCAACAACAGTCAGTACTAAAATGAAAGCAGAAGATGATACTTCAGTTATCGAAAGTATTCCTATAAAACAACACTGCAAATAATTCAGAACGACTGAGATATCAGGTACTGTTTTACAATTCTTAAAACTTTATTTAATGAGGCAATTCACGAAAATTAGATACAGTGAATTTAAAAGGTCAATTAGACTGTAAACTCAGTTTGAATCTGAATATACACAAAGCAGCATTCAGCGGATGCTCCATCCACAATTAAAATATCATCTATGAATCTCAAGTACGATGCAGATCACTTATGTAATGACAATCATTTTGTACGTAAGTTAGGCTAGTCATAACTGAATCTTGCACTTCTTAGTCTCATAAGTGTTAAAGTATATTATTAAATTCAATAGGAGGTACACAAAATAAAGTGTCTAAATTCAGTCATGAACATTCATTCTATACAATAAATTGTCTTTTAACTCTTAAATTCTCAATGTATCCAACAAGATGCATCAATTGTTTTAATTTATCAAATAAAAAGAAAGCTAACGATAAGATATTAATCAAATGCGTGTGGAATTTCACAACATACCTAATAATAATAATAGTTATACACGATTTCGTTTTCAGTGCGGTCCACCACATTTAAATAATAATTGTTACGAGAAATTACGGCCGATCGTTGTTTCCCTTGGTTTATGGACAAATGACGGAGTGGTTCCATAGAGTCCACAAGTAAATTTCATTCCCATTAAATCTTCTAAATTCAAAATTTCGCAACAGATCAGCTCAACCTGAAAGGAGCCGTTTCTGGTTGGGCTTGCTGTTCTCCCTCCCTTTCTTGTCCCTTTGGGGATTGGCGGCGCCTGTGGTGGTTGGGGTCTTCCTCTTGGCGGCTTAGTAACATGTCATCTGTAAGTCAACAAGCGAAGATCAGCTTTAAGGCTTGATAAAGTCTGACCACCGGTCCTTTGTCTCCGGATCTGCGGCTGGTTACGTAGGCGCTCATTATACTCGACGGAAATATACAAAAGGGCTAAAGAGGGCAATTAAGTCCCTATAATAGCCGCAAATTCTGGGTCATGGACCGATGGTCTTTCCTAGGCTGCCGAGTGGGCATCCAGGAAACTGGATGCTCGCTTGGCTGGCTCGGGTAATGACTTATATATTGGAAAAGTGACTGTGCTTCCAAATACTTAGTCTAGTCTTCGGTCGATCGACAGCAGCGGAACATAGGAGTCGGGTCTGGCGTATGCGCTAAGCATCGCCTCGCAGCAGCTCCCTCCCGGCATTCGGCCCGGCGAGCAGATCATGGGTTCCAGCGGCTAATCGCAGCCAAGCGCCTGCGCACAAGCAAGTCTGACTTTTCTTTCAGCTGATGGTTCTCTACCCAACTTCTTTCCTGATAGCCCCTTTACCTAAAAAGAAAAAGACACAGGTCTTATCCCGTCTGCCCCAGGCTCGGCCTCATTACCAAGGTCTTTGACAGGGCGCCTCCTTACCCGTGTTCCAACGTTCCCTCACCTAATAAGAACCCTCCAACATGCATCAGATAGACTCATCTCAGAAATTGAATTCATCAGATGCTCCAATGGCGCGCAGAACGCGTTTTCAATCTGCAGCTAGTACATCATCAACACTCAAATCGACGTCAATGTCTGCAAAAAAAAAAAAAAAACAGGACATCTCCTGGTAAATCAAGGTCCTACATTCCCGTTCCTGTACCTCGGGAACCTCCTCCCACTTGAGGAAGGGGCCTCTGGAAGCAGAAAGTCAATGGACACTAACTCGGTCGCGAGAAAAGCTCCACTCCTGCTTCGTCAGTAGGAGATTTGCCGGAGAATTAACAGCTGCGAACGGAGGATTTGCAAAATCCAGACCATTCACATTCATTTATGAAGCAACAAAGCTTGGGACAAGGATGAGATTGACTTCATTGACAGTCTACGGAAAATGCCGACGGCTGCTGCAGTCGCGTAGAATTTTCTACAGCGAAGGGAATAAGAATAAAATCACTACTCGAAAGTATGTGATAAAAGGCATCGACTCTACAGTGAATCCGACCTTCATCCAGAGTAACCTAAATGATCTCGGGTTTGAGGCTCCAAAGATATTACGAGAAATTACAATTCCTCCTAACACAGTACTCTCTAAATTACATAAACTCGAATAATTAATAAACTTAAGATACAACAAATGCAAGAAACAGATCTAAACATAATCACAACTCCCTGAGCTATTAAATTCCTCTTACTTATTCCTAAAAGAAACCGAACCACGACGAAAGCAATGCAGACTGGACAAGGAAAAAGGAACTTTACCCATGTTTCCAAGACCAGACATGTGCAACCAACAACGAACCTTAAATCCATATTTAAAGAAAAAATCTGAAAAAAAAAACCGACCATAGAAAAGGGTATTAAATATGTCTATGGAGTGCTCTTAAAAGTAAAATTTTTATCTATTCTAATCTAATCTGTTTTGCCAATATAAGGGTTAGCTATCATTAAATATTCAAATAATCAATATTGCAACATCCAAATCCAGTGTTTCAAGAAAATATAGGCCTATTTGCAAATAACAACAGATTTTCGCCCTAATCTAGCCACATATTTCAATCCAAGTGGACATCGTAATTTTGAGCAGAAAAAACCAGTAAACTCAATTGAGTCCAGGAGTCAAAATCTGATAGGCTTGATCCCGCTCGCAGTTAATATTAAAATAAAATAGTTGTTCGTCGGTTGTTGGAAGTTGGGTTATCACCACCAATGTTACTCATTTCTTTAAAATAATTAGTTTAGTTCAATCTTTAGAAGGGGGGCATGCCGTAGCGTAGTGGTTAAGGCACTGAGCTACAAGCCGGAGGGTCGAGGGTTCAAGTCCCGTTGGGGTCAGGATTTTTAAACTGACCCAAACCCTCTGGCGGCACTATGGACCTGGAGTCGACTCAGCCTCTAACGGAAATGAGTACCAGACGCTTGTTCTGGGGTAAAGGCGGCCGTCACGCAGGGCTGACCACCCGGCTGACATAAAGTGCCGATTGTCTAGAAAAAGAGGGAGCCTTAACCTCCTACTACCCCAAAGGCCTTCGGGCCTGTTGTGGGATCACTTTACTTTACTTTACTTTTTTTTAATCTTTAGAAGAGCGGTCACCAATTAGATTTCATGAAGGTCCATTTTCAAAGTAGTAAATTAAGTCGAGCTTTGTTAAGTAATTAATACTATGAAAAATTATTTAAATTGTGTTATGGGTATGATCTGCACAAATCAAACGAAACTACCGTTGTAATACAAAAGGATACAGCATAGTAGTACACTGTTATTAATTCTAATAATTATTAATAAGTTTATGATATACTGTTTAACCATACATCATTCAGTGTGCATAACGACATTTTTAGATATAACGATCTGTCTGAAGTCTGGATTAAATTTGTATAAGCTATTTTCAGCAAGTCACTTAAGGGTTCATTAGTTAATCTTGATCTAAATTTGTTCTTGATAAAGTTCATTTTGAAAATGTTGATTCATAAATATATGTTGAACTGGAAGGCGTACATAATTTTATGCCAAATTTTGTAGATATGGACATTTATTTGCAGATACATATGTGCACCAAAATTCTTCATAGGAATAACTGGTGGTGCTTTCTTGAATATGTCTTTCAAAGCTGTATCATCTTGAAACTCGATGACCTCCAGTTGAAGGGGCCTTTCTTGATGTTGAAAACTGCTTCAGGCTCACTGATCCATTCACCGTTGGTTTCCAAAGAGTAAATATTCATTCAAACATGTACTGCATTACTGTTTTTTTAAAACCTTTGAATCCGTCCTGGAACTCAGCTAATAAACCAGTTATAATGATATTGTAAAAAAGAAAATTAATGTCTGAACCAGGAATCGAACCGCTTGTACGGAATACAAGAGGTCCACGGTTCGATTCCTGGTTCAGACATTAATTTTCCTTTTCACAATATCATTATAATATTATAATATGATCCATTATTGGAATCGTGTTAAAATAACAGTATTGGAAAATGTTAAATAACACTGGGGAACAAAAAAATATTTTTTTCTTGGTGCCTGAAATTTTTCACCTGATTCTGGGTATTTCGGCACTGCTGATTCCAAAAATGTCATCCATTTTGTTGCAGCAGCTCTAGTTTGCAAGATATTGATGATACTGCTCTTATGTACCACCATTGTAAATCGATTGTTTGCATAATACTAATTGATTTAATCCAAGTTATATTCATGTTGTTGTTGCCGTTTGCATATGTAATTTTACTAATTTGACAATTGTTTATCCTTTTTCTAGACTGACATGGCTTCAACACGAAGAAAATGTGTGAATAATCCTGATGTGTTTTGTTCATCTGTGGGGAGTACACATTCACTCAACAAAGAAAACCTATAACTGACTTTGTAAGAAGAGCTTATTTGGCCTATTTCAAAGTACAACTGGGAGATCAAGATAAGCCTTGGGCACCTCACATTGTATGTAAAACGTGCACAGAGCATCTACGACAATGGACAAATGGGAAACGGAAATGCTTGAAATTTGGGGAACCAATGATCTGGCGAGAACAAATTAACCATAGTGATGACTGCTATTTTTGTTCAGTCAATGTAAAGGGCATCAATAGCAAAAACCGGAATAGATGGGTATATCCCAATCTACGCTCCGCAAGACGCCCTGTTCCACATTCAGAGGAGATACCTGTTCCAATTTTTACCAGTCTTCCAGAGTCACCAGAAGAAGAGGATGATTCAACTGAAAGCTATTCTGAGGGAAATGACAGCGATTTCCCAGGACCTTCATCAGTTTCATTCCGGTTTTAGTCAAGCGGAACTGAACGACCTCATAAGGGATCTAAGTCTTCCAAAGAAGTCATCTGAGTTGTTAGCTTCCAGGCTGGCAGAGAAACAATGTCTGTTACCGGGAACAAAGGTCACAGTCTATCGCAAAAGAGAAACAGACTTCCTGCCATTCTTCACAGTAGAAAATCAATTTGTTTTTTGTATGAATGTTGAAGGACTGTTAATGAAGCTGGGTGTAAGAAAATACACACCAAGTGAATGGCGGTTATGTATAGATAGCTCCAAACGCAGCCTAAAATGTGTTCTTTTGCATAATGGGAACATATACAGGTCAATCCCAATTGGTCACTCAGTTTCTATGCGTGAAAATCAACATACAATAGCTACAGTGCTAGAGAAGATCTCTTACCGTGATCACCAATGGGTAATGTGTGTCGATCTCAAGATGGTGAATTTTCTTCTAGGACAACAAGGTGGGTACACCAAATACCCATGCTTTATATGTTTATGGGACTCTAGAGCCAAAGATCAACATTGGGTGAGAAGACATTGGCCTCTTAGAGAAAGCATGACCGTTGGAGAAAAAAACATCGTTGCAGAACCTTTGGTTGACAGAAACAACATCATCTTGCCACCACTGCATATTAAACTTGGTTTAATGAAACAGTTCATCAAGGCGTTGAATAGAGATGGAACATGTTTTGGCTACATATGTACAAAATTTCCTGCACTGAGTAAGGAAAAAATAAAAGCAGGTATATTGGATGGACCACAAATCCGCCAACTTATTAATGACCATCAATTTCAAGACTCAATGAATGATACTGTGAAGCAGCCGCATGGTCTTCGTTCTGTATGGTAGTGAAGAATTTCCTTGGAAACTATAAGTCTCCTAATAGTGATGAACTAGTGGAGAATATGCTCACTGCTTTTTGTGCACTAGGTTGTAACATGAGCATCAAATTACACTACCTACACAGTCATTTGGATCGATTTCCAGACAATCTTGGAGATGTAAGTGAGGAACAGGGTGAGCGTTTTCACCAGGAATTAAGTACAATGGAAGAAAGGTATCGTGGACGGTGGGATATACATATGATGGCGGACTACTGTTGGAGCATCCACCGAGAATGTCCAAGATCATTGCATCATCATCATCATAGTACATTCACGAATTTAGGCCATTTGTTGACCTGTTTCGGCCTCAAGAGAAACACCATCCAGAAGTCTTTTGAGTGGACGTCCTGGTCTTCTTCTTCCTGCGGGTTGATATCTTAACATTAGTTTGGGTATTCTGTGATCTTCCATTCGATGAACATGTTGTATCCATCTTGACTTATAATCAGAAATTTTGTTTTCTAAAGATTCCATGTGTAATTCTTCTAAGATGTCTTCATTTTTTTTGTGATCTAGTAGTGTGTATCCTGCAGTCCTCCGAAGATATCTCATTTCAGCAGATCTAAGTCTCTGTATATCCTTCTGTTTCAACGTCCATACTTCGCTACCATACAAAAGAGTTGGAAGAGCCAGTGTTTTATACACTTTCAGTCTTGAATGCTTTTGGACTAACTGTGGCTTGAAGATAGAATTTATTAACCCTAAAATTCTTAAAAATTTAGATATTTTTGCATTTACATCCTTTTCTTCTTCATATGAGATATTGCATCCTAGATATGTAAAAATCGGAGGAAATCACAGAAACGGGGATTCTGCGACCTGATGGAGGAAAATTAATGATTCTAACGAGACTAATGTGTAAATAAATTATGGTAGTTATATAGATACAGTTGTTTCATGAAAAAGAAAGTATTTGTTCTTTTGTATTTAATTGTATGCGAGTAATATAGTTGTATATGTGGACCAGTATTTTTGAACTGGTATATAATTTGAATAAACTCTATCTCAAAAACTAGAGCTGATAGGACGAAACTGAAATCATCTTTGGAATCAGTGACCCAAATATACCCATAAATAGGTGAAAACATTAAGGCACCAAAATCACTGTTCCCCAGTGTAATAAACCAATTATAATCATAATAAAATTATTGCAGTCTATTTCAATGTTATTTTGTATCCAAACTTTTAGGTGCAATATAAATCAGTCCATTCTGATAAAAACTGTCTATTTTCAGAATCTAATTTTCTTCTTTTAGTTTCCATATTTAACGTCACCAAACACTCTCTGTCACAAACCACAAAATACAAACAATTCCAATAATGAACAACATAAATTCATTGAAAACAGAAGAAAGTCGATTATGTGTGCCATAGATATGCGTGCTCGACCATATGCAGTATTGCTAACCGAGCCAACAATAATACTACCATGACATGGAATTTAGTACAACTGGTTTTATTCGACTTTAACAGAGTTTAAAAACTTGTATTCATTCGATATTTAATCGGTCCGGAAACCAATGCCCCAGGGTCCAATTCCAGACCGCGGTCCGCCAGTTGGTGACCCCTGCTTTAGAGTCTAGAGGTGCTGCTTACCATGATTCTATCTTTACTCCTATATGTGTTAACTTAAAGTGACTGATTTAGTACGAAAATGTCTACCTCACTCACTAGCAGAATTTAATCTATCATTCCAGCGCTGTGCTCTAAGTATTATTTATTGCACTAATAGTTTTGTCAATAACATTACCAATGTATTTTGTACGATTTACACAACAGGGCCTGGGAAATTTTCCTGTCACACACACAGCTATGAAATGGTGACAAATATCTTAATATAGTATGCATAAACCAAAAAAAAAAGTTCTATTATTCAACCAAACTTAATAGAGTTCTAATACTTCATTCTGTTATTATAATATTCTATTTAATGACATATTTTAACATTTCAGATTATTAGCGTGGAGAACACAAAATACAGGCATCTTTACCAAAAACGCTACAATTATTCTTTTAAAAAACTCTAGTTAATCCATAAATGTGATTCAAAATTGACCGTGAAAAATTCAACTCATTTTGTTATGAAGCTATAAAATATAATAATTAGTAGACTATACTGGAATTATATACTACATTGTAAAGCCAATTGCAAATCTTCATCGATCATACCGAAAATGAATATCACACGTTATATATGTAGCCTCAATGAAGAAGAAAAGTCCGTACAGGAAGTTGTGACAACGCGCAGAATTGGCGAATCACGCTCATGTTCAATGATTATGTGAGGTTTCTGTGTATCCCAAATACGATAGTTGTGCTTGTTAATTTTCCCACTCCGTATGGAATGTCGCTTCGTCGCTGAAAATTAAGCTGCTGAATAATTTATCGTCGTCTGCTACCAGTTGTTGTAGCTGGCAAGAAAACTCGTAGCGGTTGCGTTTACCATCCCCATTTATCATATGCAGAGGCTGCAGTGTGTGTGCTTTCATAGCCAGCCTCTTACGCAAAATCCTCCACACAGTCATTGAAGGAAGTGGAAGCTCAGGGGACGCTCTATGGACTGATTTCCTCGGGCTCCTTACGAATGCTTCTCTGACTCGCTCAACGTTTGCTTCACTGACCTTGGAACGGCCACTCCTCTTTTGCGGACACAAGCAACCCGTGGTTTCAAATTTACGATACCAATGGTAAATTACCTTCCTACTTGGTGCTTCTTTTTCATACTTGGTCTGGAATTTTCGTTGCACATTGGTAGCACTCTTGTTTGTATAATATTGTAACACGCAGAAATCTCGCTCAGCGCCAGTATTCGCCATTGCTGTAATTAACGTCAACTGTCGGTAAATTATAAAACTATGCGGTAGTATTCGAAACTTTGAGAGTTTGACATTAAACTGACGTGTGTTTGATTGTGCTATCATTTGTAGTTTGTGTGTAATAACATATTTAAAGTGTTACCGTTCTTTTGATATGCCCTGTGTATATGTATTTGGAGCCCCAAACCCTTACCCTTAGTGTCCCCTTACTTATCATACTATATCACCAATATTAGTTATGCTGATGATGTAGTATTGTTAGGCGATAGCAAGAAGACACTAAGGGCCAATATGCACATTCTATTGAGTAACATTAAGAAATTAAGGCCGGAAGTAAACATCAATAAAAGTAAATATATGGTCATACACAAAAACATTGTATTATGGAAATGGACAGTTAATGACATGAGGGAAATTTTGAAGAAGTAGCAGAATTCAAATACTAGGAACAATAATTACAAACATGTATGAAGTTCAGAAATAAATTAAACATATACTCAATTCTGGAAATGCATGCTATTACGGAACACAGGAGTTTTTATCATCCCAATTTCTCTCGTAAAACATTAAACATGCACCCTTGAACACAGGACGAATTATTAAATTCCCAGCTCCATGGATGTCCCACAAAATGCGACTACTGATGGCTGAGAGGGATACTGTTTTTCGAAAATATAGGCGAGACGAAAGAGACGCCAATTTAAGACAATATAAGTCACTATCAAACAAAACTAATCAAATCATTAGGAACGATAAGTTGCGGTATTCTCATAGTCTCATTGATCCAAACACAAATGCAAGTGGAAACATATGAGATCAATGGGTCTACGGCAGCCTACAACCAAAGGAGAGAATTATAATTCCGTTTATATATCTTAATGTTTATGTTGTTTATGTAAAACATTACATTTCCATTGTAAAGATTAATCGTTAATCATACATTTATTATTTAAAAATTCAACTATCGCCATATATCACAGGACGATCTGAACCAATATTTCACATAGTACGCTTCACTTAACATAAATCCTAAACTATAGACGAGCTTCTATCCACACTTATTCCTTCCCAAAAATAAAATCTTATTTTCCTACATGATGCAAATCGACATTACACTATCACTGGATCGCATTATAACTAAGACACAAGGTATAGGTAATATAAGTATCGACTTTTTAAAAATAAAATACTCCATGTCATTCTCACGAGTCTGACCGATATATTCAATGCCTCAATATGACTTGAACTTACCCATAACTTTAGAAAAAAGCTATAGTCCGACCAATCCCTAAAATTAGATTACCTGAAATACCAAACGACTTTAGACCTATCAGCGTCCTTCCAGTCCTATCTAAGGCCTTGGAGCGCATTGTTCATGGACAATTAACTGATTACCTTAACAAACATAACATACGCGACCCACACCAATCAGGTTTTAGGACAGGCCATAGTAGAGCAACCGCACTTCTTGAAGTTACCGAAGATGCACGGGAAGCAATGGACAATGGTCACATGACAATATTAACATTCCTGGACTTCAGTAAAGCTTTCGACACTGTTGACACCGACATTCTAATAGCAATATTATGTGCTCTGAATCATTCGGACTATGTTATTAACTGATCTGGATCGTAACTTCATGATCGCCAGCAATGCGTGTCCATTGCAGAATATTCCTCACCCTGGCTACCTCTGAAGGGTGGCGTCTAACAATGTTCAGTGTTAGGACCACTTCTGTTCCCTATCTATATTAACGACGTATCCACTAATATTACTTATTGTCGACATCACCTATACGCTGACGATTTGTAAATTTTCATTCACTCCCATCCCGACGAAGTACGACGACACATTAGACAAACTAAATAGTGACCCAGTCTCAATTTCACATTGGTCGACGAAACATGAACTTAATCTTAATGCTGACAAGACACAGTGCATACTTATAGGACATCGACGAATCCAAAGCATTATAAATGAATAAAATATCCCTACCATTGTCCTAAAATGACAAAAACCCTTACAACTCAGTAGTCAAACATCAGGGTATCTACATGAACATCCACATAGACTGGAAAATTCATGTGAATAATAGCTGGAAGAAAGCGTTCTCAATTCTTCACTCCCTAAATAGGTTAAACAATTTCCTTCCCACAAAATTAAAACAAATACTTGTACAGACACCCATAATGCCACACTTTGACTACTGCGACATATTACTGAATACTCTGACAAATTATCTATCTGACAGACCCCAGCGTGCTTGTAATGCATGCATTCGATTATTATTCAATCTCTGTCCTTGACCACGCGTCTCCTTATTGTCAGGCCTTATCATGGATACGCCTAAATGACAGAAGAACTTTACTTTCATATGTTTTACTATTCCAAATCCTGCACACATATTTACGAAGTTTTGAATATGTATCGGCTCAATACAATAATTAGAAACAGGATCACAAGATTCTTCTTTACTTTTAATACCACAGCACACGACATGTCTATACTCTGAATCTTACACGATATCTATGACTAGAGCATGGAACACGTAGACTGGACAACGAATGTTCTATATTTCAAGCAGAACTTATCGGCATCCAAATGGCAGTGGACTGGATCCAACAACAAAGTAAAGTAAACACTTCGTATGCAATACACGTGGACTCGCAAGCAGCACTTCTGGACATCTCTAACAAAAGAACTACAAAACCAATTGCAGTAAACATCAGAAAGAAAATTATCACTCTGAAGAAAACAACTCAAGTCTCACTGAACTGGGTCAGAGGACATACAGGAATGAGAGGTAACGAACGAGCCGATTATCTAGCAAAAATAGCTGCCAGCTATAAAACTACTGTAACTCAATAACTCCATCCTTATTTCTCGAGCCAACCAACTTCTGCTAAACTATTGCATCAACATATGGAATGCAACATATACCAACTCCGAGGTAGCATTTCACACCAAACAATTAGTCCCCTCTGTTCACCACCGGATCTCTATATCCCTATGGCCAAACTTCATCCTTACACAATTCCTAACCAACCACGGACGCTTCCGTACATATCTTCACAGGATCAAAAAGTCTCACCATCTCCCCTATGTAACTGCCCCACCACAGACAGCAATACATCTTCTGACAAAATGTTCACTGTACTCATGAGACCGTCCTCCTGGTCTAACAACCCAAACACTGCCTCCGATAATACGGCTCCACATCAACACCGTCAGAGTGACGAACTTCATCAGTAACATCTTCCGCTCACTTCCAGAATAAACTCTTGAACAATCAAACTGCAGCAAGACAAAATGTAAAGGTATGTAAATAACTGTAAATATCTCGCGATATGCCCATGGTAAAACACGGGTTGAAATTATAATCCAATAAAATATAAAAAAAACTTACTTCTCAGACATGTCAGGGACTGTCAATCACTATCATTATTACAATCCAAATTAACTGTTATCTTAAGTTCGACACATTGGAAACATGAACTGCATTACAACTACATTCAGCTTTTTGTAAATAATCATATAGAAAGCTTTGTTTACTTCATTTTAATTTATATCATTTTAATTTTATTATATTCCATGTTTTTGTTAGAATTAGCTAATATTAGATTACCATCGTCCACCGCCCTGGTCTTGAGGTAGCGTTCTGCCTTGTCACGCAGCGGGCCCGGGTTCGATTCCCGGTCGGGGCAGTTTTTCTGGGAGAGGCTTTTATCGGGTTTTTTCCTCACCTGTAAGACAAATGTCAGGAAAACTTTAAGCCCAAAAGGTCCCCGAAATAATATGGACATCATTATCATCATTCTTATCATTATCATCATCATCATCCTTCACAGGTGTGGAAAGCAACGAGAAGTTACCACACCTACAATTCCCTAGTAAAGCTGCAAGCATAGCATGAAAATGCAGTGAAGGACCTGCCCTCGGGCGGAATTACTATGGATGGATGAATGGAGATTACATAAACATTGTCTTTTGTTTAGTCCATAGTTTTATAATATATTAAATCTGTAATAAATATGTAATTTTTGTATAATTCTATTATTCACTGGTTGAGTGAAAGAGAAGGCCTTATGACCATAACTCTGCCAGCTAAAAAAAGGATTATTATTATTATTATTATTATTATTATTATTATTGTTATTATTATTATTAAACTAAAACTGTATGAAACTGTTATTCTCCTAGTAATGTGGAAGCATAATACGGTCACTTATTTTAAGGGAGGAGAAAATATTAGCAGTATATGAGAATAAAGTTCTTAAGAATTTTTTGGACCAAACAGAGATGAAGAGACTGGTAATTGGAGAAGACTTACATAACAGTGAGCTACATGATCTTTATGGGAAACCAGATGTAATAAGATAGTTAAGTCTTGTAGACTGCGATGGACTATGCATGTAGCACGAATGGAAAATGAAAGAGGGACATGAAAACTCCTAGGAAAATCTGTGGGAAAGCGCCCAGTAAGTTGGCCAAGAATGAGATGGGAGAATATCATTAATCATAATTTGAGGTAGGTAAATTGTACAGGAGATGATTGGAAAACGTTAGCACAGAATAGATTATATCTGCGCGGCTCTAAACTTACGGGTGATGTAGTATATTCAGATATGTTGATCATTTTTAATAAAGTAGCAATGTCCGGAAATCATGCGTTTTCACACTATGACTAGTTAATTATGTCTCATGATCAGTGTTACTTCGAAGGATTTTAAGACTCATTACTTGACAACACCTTACAGGTACGGAACTTATGATACGTGGCTTCGCAACGGAATGTGACTGCAACATACGGAGCTCCAGCTCAATTCGATGCCAATGTGACGAGATATTTGGATACCATGTATCCAGGTCAAGGGGAACCAGTCCGATGGTCTTCTGGATCATCTGATCTTAACCCTCTCGACTAATGTTGTGGGGCGACATGAAACAGTATGTTTATTAAATTACCGTAGAGTCACGAATTGATCTTATAGCCCGAATCCACGCTGCTGCAGAAATAATTCAAATGATGCCAGGAGTATTTGAACGTGTGTGGCAATCATTACACCGCTGAAGTAAGCTCTGCAATGAGATGGGAGGTGGATTTTTTGAAATCTTGATGTGACTGTGGCAGTATTGTCAAGTAATGAGTTTTGAAATCCAACAAACGGAAGTCTTGAGAAGTTAGCTACTCATAGTGTGAAAACGCATCGTTTCCGGACATTGGTACCTTATTAAAAATGTTCAACATGTCTCAATATACCACCTCATCTCCGTTGTCGGTCTCTTTTGCAACAGCCTATATATATAAAAAAGCGCGCGCGTGTGTGTGTTTGTGTATGTGTGTGTTAAAGCTCTAGAGGGCGCAATTTTTGTTTATACAAACCAAAAACGCAGAATCTAGCAATCAGTAATTAAAAAAGTAAGATCGCATTCGTTAAATAGTAAAGTATAATAATTAATAGCAGAGTTCTTCTGAAGCGAACATTTCAAAATCACTCTAGCTGTGGAAATTTTCGATTTTACGGAACAAAACTTGTTATATGGTATTAAAATAAAACGAGAAATGTATTCTTAAGAAATCAGCGAAATCTGACGAACATTAGGAGTGGGGATTTAGCTGAAGTCAGTAATTTAAAACTCGCTTTAGTAGCACCCATCTTTGTCTTCTGACTGCATAACTAGATAGATAAGATTTAATTAACAAAATGTTATATATTTAGTAAACCAGCAAATTCGTACCATGAATTCAACTTTGTGAGGAATTCGCTTAGTTTCTGCAATTCCATCTGACGGACTTTTCATAAATTAAAGATTAAGTATTTTCTTCAAATCGAAAACATTTCTTGGCAACATTAAGTGGGAACTCTCGTGTTTAGAAAATATAATTTATTATAAACGCAGTATAAGTTAATTGTGATCACCGCTGTGGCACAGAGGTTTACGTTGTTCACTATCATGCATCGGACTCGGGTACAATTCCTGAGGAGGTTTAATTTCCTGGATGAGGTTTTTCAAGATTTCTTTAAAATGCAGTCGGTATCGGTTGAAAAGTGGTTTATCTGATCCTCAATAATTCTGTGAATTTTTCAAGCCGAACAAATCCAGAGTATAACATTATTCGGGACAGAAATCAAGCCTTGGTCATATTAGGATATTAGGAACAAAAAATAACCTCATGTCTGAAATGAGAGGCCTCTGAACAACATTTACGACTATTTAATACAGAGGCATTAATATAAATATATAAATGTCTTTATAACGACACAACTACAAAATGAAAACACTTAGAAGAAATGAACAAAACACAATGTCGGAGGTATTTATCCACCCATATTTTCTCTTGCTTTCCAATACATGTTAAATAAGCTGTCATTTGTCAAAACAGGACAGAGATACTACTGGATATGCCAATGCATTGTAGGTGTTTCTCCAGGCAATCATGGCCAATAGCCATTTGGAATTTTGCTACTGCTTCTTTCCTTGTCCAGTCTGAGATATATTTTATTGCTTCTTTTCATGCTGAATTTTCAGTCTGGTTCTTGAAACTGTTGGGATGGCTTTCCTGTATTGCTTGACGGCCGCAATTAAAATTTGTTGTTGTGTAGTTGGATTTATGTGCTCTTCTTTGCTAAGCTATCTGCAGCCTCATTTCCAGCAACACCACAATGCACAGTGATCCAGAATATATATAAAAAAAGCCGGCAAAAATCTAAATTTTTACTTTTCGTTAGAGGGAATAAACCTGAACAGTCTTCTACACAAATAGATACGGTACCAATCTGTCAAATAAATTATTTTCTATTGTAATTATTGGACCTACTCTTCGGGCCGTGAAGTTATACATCATCAAACTAAATTTTTATGCCACATTTTGGACATACTATTAACACTTTATATGATAATTATTTTAATGTCTCTCACTACAATTGTGTTAAATAGACTTATACCTTCTTGCTAATGCACGGATAAAAAGCCCATATATGAATTAGAATAAAATTAATAACTTTTATTTCGGACTAAAAAAAAACGAAAATTATTATGAGTTATCACGATTTCTCCGCCATTCCCACGACAATTTCTAAGGCTAAGTATAAACTAAAGTGTTACTAAACTGGCACGGGTGAAACAATTTGCATATGTATGCAGCTTTATATTCACACAGCACATTAATGAACTCGTGTTGTACAGATAATGCGTGACCTTGCTGCCCCTGAAAGTGTGTGCGCTTGCATTCAGGACGGGAATTCTCCTGTTGCTACAATAACTGGCAGCTCGTAGCAGTAGTGCAAAGCCCGTGAAATAAGGCAGTTCTTTAAAGCTTGTTAATATCTAAACTTTCACCACTTATTGTCCAGTTGTGTAATTTGCGGATGTCTCTTACGGAATTCTACAAATCTAGAAGGGAATTGTACGATGTTTTCCATGAAAAATCAGGTGAATGTCAGAATAATCAAATAAAACATTTGTTTCAATTTGTGTTAAATTCTATAAACATTGACAGTGTCTCTGAATATTATGTGAAAAAAAAATCGTGCAGAGGTGTCGCTGTTCTGCAGCTAAATACATAAAAGTGTTTGTAGTTCCTAGTTCATCTACTTCTACAGCTCTGAAAAGCAAAGAGGACGCCCTAGTGCTAGTTTTGAAGATAGTAGTAATAACAGTAAAAAGCGAGACTGAAGAACTTCGACGTGAAAACTCGTCCAAAGAACTCGCTTTTGCAAATAAAGTACATTTAAAGGAGGAAGGAGAGGAAAATGCATTGGAACTAGTAAATGAAGTAGTCTTGAACATCCCCAACTAAAGCAGAAAAAAACCTTCGATTTTCGAAATCATCAAAATCACAACTCCTAGTAAAACCTTACAATGAAGGTGAAGTTATTTAGTTAATTATTGGAGCTAATATAAGCCAAAAGCAATATAAGCTTATACGAGTACAAGCAAATTAAGGCATGCTAATTTCTATCAGTCATTTAATCGTATCCTTAAAAGTAAAAAACATTCTAGTAAGGATTTTTAGTGAATCGCTTTCACATGTGCAGTTACAGAATTTGTTGGATCGTACAAACTAGTGTATATTTACAAGATCCAGTAATTTCATTATTATTATTATTATTATTATTATTATTATTATTATTATTATTATTGTCCTTGTTATTATTATTATTATTACTATTATTATTATCTAAATGAATATGCCTATTTTTTACTGTATATTAATCTACTTTCCAAAGTATCTCGCAAATAAATTGTGTTTCTTAAATCAGTAATAATTTGCATGTAACAACTAATTAAAAACCTCACATCAAGTATGCAGACCCTGACTTTTTTACTCTTAAAATTGTTAATCTTACACATGTGGATTGATTTGCTGCCCAAATAGTGACTTCCAGATTTTTGCCGATTTTTTCCCATTCTGGATCACTGTGCGCAATGGGGAATAATTTTCGTACGACTATCTTCCAACGTTGTATTTAACTAATTGCATCGCGGTATATCATTATTGGATGGTAGTATGTTGTAGTTTATTATAGCAGATATTGCTGTTTGGGAATCACAGAGAATGACTATATTTGTGAATGCTGCTCTTCGGTGCAGCTGGAATGGCTCTAATCTCTCTATCAAAATGTAATATGGTCCCTTTTTACCAACGATTGTGATGAAAACAAACCGCAGTGTTCACCTGCATCCGTGTTTCCAAATTTTCCATCTAACACCCATCAGTTTATATATGAAGCCACTTATCTATTGGATATCGAGAATGTATAGTTTCCAATACAGTAGCCTTCAGCTCATCTTTGTTATTATTATTATTATTATCATTATTAATATTATTATTATTATTATTATTTTTATTTTTATTATTATTATTATTATTATTATTATTATTATTATTATTATTATTATTATTATTATTATTATTATTATTATTATTATAGAACATAACGTATTTTAAAACGAATACTCTAAATCAATAATATGTAAATTCAAATGGGCATACGATTCAACTAAGAGGGAGAAGTTGTGGAATATTCTGCTGGACTTAGGAATTCTTAAGAAGTTAGTTAGACTTAATCGAATGTGTCTAAATGATATAAGAAATAGTGTGCGGGTAGGCAAAGAGTTTTCAGACACTTTTCTAATGTATTCACAATGGGTTAAAGTAAGGAAATACGCTATATTCTCCTCCATTCAATGTTGTACTATAACACGCAGTTATGTTCAGAGGATAAGGAGGATGAGCAATTCAATGGTATTAATAAGCAGTTGATACATCCTGATGAAATTATTGGGCGACAATAAGGAACACTGGAAGCTAATACACATTTTATTAAACAGGCTAACATAAAAACTGAGGTCAGAATAAACATCATTAAAATTAAATAAATGATTACACATATATATACGTTAATAAAAGGGATTGGATATTTATTAAGAAATGCAGGACATTTTGAAGAAGTAGCTGAATTCAATTACCCAATAACAATAATTACAGACAGAAATAAGGTGCAGAATATATTAAATATAGGCTAAATTCTGGGAAAAAATATATATTAAAATAACAATGTACACTGTATAACGTTATTCTTCCAGTTATGCGAAACACTGAGTGGATTTGCACACCTGATGTCTAAAATCACGATCCCGGTTTTCCACTTTTAATTGTTTCCTTAAAAACTATAAAAGTAACTGCAAATCCACAAAAATAGTTAAGAAACCATGGTAGTGATTCAGATATTTCTTTTGCAATTAACTGCCGTAGATTTTCAGTTTTTATGGTTGTTATGGAAACATCAAAAAATGGAAAAATGGGGCCGTGGTTTGGACTTCGGTTGTGCAATCCACTCATTGTCTCTAATTTCAGGAGATGAGAAAAGATTACGAGTATTTGATAATAAAGTGCTTAGAAAAAAATTGAAACAAATAGAGATGGACAGCTAGGTGAATGGACAAAACTCCATTCCGGATGGGGATATATAGGATATGTTGCAGGAATGGGGATTGAAAAAGCGGCATGAAAACTTCTTGTAGGAAAACTATAGGCAAAGTGACCATGATTTGAAGGAGATAAATTATGCAGGGAAAATATTAGCTCATGACAGGTAAGTATGGAGAGCGTATGTCCGCATATCCATGAACCTACGGATTCGATGGTTCCAGTGGTTATAGCAGTTAGTTATAGTCTTTCAACAAAAAGTATATAAATTTTCGTTCAGTGTATTTATTTTGAGGGATTAAATAAGTAAATTATGTGGTTAACATATTTCTGTCCCGTTTTCATTTTTTTATGCCTAAAGCGTCTTTTACCTTAAAGTTCATGGTGAAATTAATAAATAATGACAGAAAGTAGCATTATGAGGTTCTTCTTAATAAATAAATAAAATGAATCCGGAGTCATCTTACCTCAAAAATTGTTGTGTTCTATTTAAACATGTTTCGATGTACCATGTATACCTTCAGTAGCTTTTCAGTGGGAGCCGACATCCAGAGCCAACAACGTAAAATTCAACAATCAGAATAAAGCTGATGATGGCATACATGGTATACAGAAACATGTTTAAATAGAAAATAACAAGTTATAATGTAAGATTACTTTGGATTCACGTTATTTATTATTCATGGTAAAATTCCGTTGAAGTATTAATCACAATATTAAAAATTATAATATAAAATTATGTACCATGTGTGCAGTCTCCTCAACTATTGTTGAGAGACTGCCTTTAGCCGACTTTTCTCTGGGAATAAAAATATTGAATAGATTCTTGTACAGCTTTTTAAATCAGATATCAATAATAAATTAAACATAACTTTTGCGCGATTGTGCGTTTTGTCGTGCTTACCAGCAACTTTCATTGTTGAAAATTCAACTTCCTACCTTTCGGGGTTGCCAACCTAAATAAATATATTGTAACATTACAGTTACATCCATGTGCGGGAAGTAAAACCACTGCCCTCTATGTATACTACGTACAATGTATATACAGAAAATATACAAAAGGTAGTGTTAATATATATTATACGAAACAAATCACTGCATTTTAAATGATCTGAACTCTATTTGAAATAGTACAAAACAATAGATACGTACTTGCAGCCATGTTATGAATAATTGTTCTCAAGGCTACATTCCAACCCCTAGATCTGAAAGAAAACGTCTCTGTTGTTCCGTCACCAGATGGAAGTACTTGGCAGAATACACGTGAATCTCTCTTACATTTTTAAAGTAGGGCCCAATAACATGCGATAACTACACTTAACTCAATTTTCACTCAATGTCACTTATACAGTTATGGTTTTCACCCATTGAATTCACTTCGTTTCCCCAATTCAACAATAACGTCACAGACCCTCCATTTAGAGCGCGCGAGCTTAGACGATATACAACAAAATAAGTCTTTCGGTATCCCTAGATGCTGTCTGTGGATATTGCCCAAACCGCCAGTAACCTACAACATCTGCTGAACCCAGTTGATTGAACGAGTATAGAAATTAACACACTCAGGCAAGCCATCCTCAAGTAATAGTTTATACAAAAAAAAGGAAAAAAAAAATCTGCCTGAACCGGGGTTTAAACCAGCTTATGCTCTTTTACTCAGGCATTTGCAGGCGCAGACACAATTTTTTTCTCTTTTTCAAATCCCGAACCGTAGCCTAGCTATGAGGGTTGTGTTGGTACGAGCCCCAATGGAAGAATACATTTTCTCATTGGATTTCGGCCAGTTTGGAACCGCTGTCAATCTAATACAACCTGTCATTAACGGTTCCAGGTTGAGAAAACCAGCTATAACGGTTAACTGTATGATGCCCCTACACTGGCTATACGATCGTCCACCTAAGTCGTTAACGCATGTGGATGTGAAACCAACATCTGGCTGGTAGGTCAAAGGCCTTCTAGGCTTATAGCGCCATTGAGTTTATGTTTTTAGTTTTCTTTAACTTCTGTGAAGAGGAAGTAAAATACCCTACAGTTTTAACTCCTTCAGGTAAAAAAAACATTATTATTATTATTATTGTTATTATTATTATTATTATTATTATTATTATTATTATTATTATTATCCAAATCTGACGAAAATCTAAGAAAACTCGGATAGAAGAAATTATGAATTTGACGAAGAACAGGGAACTGCAGGATGGTACTGGATAGATAGAGATGAATGGAGGCAGAGAATAAAATCTTAATATTGGGCACAGCAAGATGTTGTATACATTTAAAACCTGTTAAATAAATAATAGTTATTATTATTATAGTAGGCATGTAACCACTCCTTTCATAGTTAATTTTATCTACACCACGCCCACCGGGCCATACAGGGACACGACATATCGGGAGAAGATCAGAATATATTAACTTGTTAGGCCTATATTTACAATTGCTGCTCCGTTGCCTAAGCGATTAGATGGTCGCCTCTAAATGCTGGGGTCCCGAGATCGAGTTTTTGGTTTTGCGGGGGACGAAACGGAGCTTGGGCAAGTTTTTCTCGGGGTTTTTAGCGTTTTCTCCTGCCTGAAATTTCATTCCACTATTTCTCTACACTCATCCATTTCGTTTAATTTCGTTCATCCGCCCCTGTGAAGGTGTGTCAGGTGTTGTCGTTCACATACCTCTATAAATATATGGGATCTCATCTCATCTCATCCCTCGACCCGACTCGAGTTGAGGATAATATATTATTTACAGTATTATAATGATGTAGTTGATTTAAACCTTAATAGAAATAAAGTAAATTCATCACCAGTCTGTTTTGCATATACATATACACACATATATATATAGATATATAGTAAAACTTGCTCAAAGCGGAATCGCATGGAACCAATTTTTTTCTACATTAGACAAAATTCCGCATTATAAAAAACAAAAATATATTTATCTATCTTAGATTAGAGAGTAGCGTATACGTGTTTTACGTATCTTGGATTAATTGTAGTTCCCCTGCCGTTGAAAAGTGAAGTATAATATGTACGAACGAATTCGAAGGCAAGGAAAAAAAACAGTCCGTTTCCGTCAGCGTTAAAAATATCTCTTAGGCCCGTATCCTGAAATTAAAGTACGCAGTTTTGGTTTTCACTCACTAACTATACTTTCGTCCACATCTTTTGAGTTCCCGTAAATTTCATTCCACACTACATTGTGTCGTCTTTTAAAACTGTACAGCTAACCTAAAGATGTCTTAAAATCGTTATTCTCTAGGAATGTAGCAACAGTTAGAGATTAAAATCTCATAAACTTGGGTTTTTCTACATTTGTTATTCAGTAATTATTTCTCGTACTGAGAGTTCGTTTTCTTTTATCTTCAATCACTTTCACTTTTTCGTTTAATGATAGTGATACATACGATTTAGCCATCTTTATTCCGGAAATTCAGAACGCTACCTGCTAAAGACACGTGCACAATTGCTCTCAGATCTTAAACTAATTTAAGATTGAACAGTGCACTGGTTATTTTTAAGACAGATGTTAACGCCAAATATTTGTTAAGCAGTGTGCACAAAATTGTATGCCACGACAAGCTTGTTGTTGCCTCTTGTATTCTTTCGATTGGTCAAATTTCGGCAGAAGCACAAGAAGCAAGAAACAAAGATAGTAGAAGATAGCGGGAACATTTCACAAGAAAAACTCCGAGGGTCTACACGAACACCGATATTTCCACAGACTTTTTTTTATATCTTCTGATCCTTTCATAGCCAACTTGAGGCATAATCCTAAATGAAAACACGGTATAATTACACAGGAAATTCTCTCATTACTCTCAGCACCTACTTTAGATAGAGAGGCAACAGAATCCGATAAAAATGACTCAAATTATGCAGATTAATATTTTTGTAAAACGTTCCTACCTGTCTTTTTTCTTTATATTTGCAAAATAATGAGTATAAAAATTGATAATATATTTTTCCGCAAGAAATGGAAAAGCAATTGTGTTTTTTTATTTATAGAATAATGACAAAATAGAAATCATAATATACTTTCTCATAAATAGAATACCACTTTTTTAATAATGAAATTAAAAAATACTTAATAAATTTGTATGTTCTTAGAAATATAGAATCATTTGTATTTTTATATTTGTAAAATGATAACAAATTGGCAAATTTTGTAAAAAAAAATAATATTTAAGAATGTATAATTTAAAAAAAATCATAATAATGATATGTTTTGTGTATGAAATAAAATACCATTTGTTCTCTATAATATATGAAATTTTTATATTAAAAATATATAATATAAAAAATATAATATCCGCGTGTGATTTTTTCATTTGTAAAATAGCGATCAATTTAAGATATTTGTTTTTGTAAGAAATTCAATATATCTGTATTTCATAATATGCAAAACAATTATATGTTATTCAAGATAATAAATTGAATGTTTTGGTAATAAATAGAAAATCATTATATACTTACTCACTGGCACTATCGAACCCGTAGGTTCATGGCCGCGCGGACATAAGCTCTCCATACATCCATATCCTGAGCTAATGCTTTCCAATCATTCCCTGTATAATCTACTTCCCTCAAATCATAGTTAATGTTATTATCCCACCTCATTCTTGGTCTATCAACTGGGCGTTTTCCTTTTGGCTTTCCTACAAGAAGCTTCCAAGCAAGTCTTTCATTCCCCATACGTGCAACATGTCCTGCCAATCGCAGTCTACGAGACTTAACTGTTCTTATTATATCTGGCTTCCTACAAAGACCATGTAGTTCATTATTATGTAGTATTCTCCGTTCACCTGTTTGTTCATCTCTCTTTGGTCCAAAAATTTTCCTAAGCACTTTATTTTCATATACTTGTAATCTCCATTCCTCCCTTAAAGTAAGAGTACATGTTTCGCACCCATATAATATAACTGGTAGAATAATAGTTTTATATATTTTCAGTTTAACGTTTTTTAAAAGGAGTTGGGACATCAAGAGTCTCTGCAATGCATAATAGCACGCATTTCCAGAATTGAGCCTATGTTTAATTTCTTTGTGCATCTCATTCCTATTTGGGATTATTGTTCCTAGGTATTTGAATTCAGCCACTTCCTCAAAATTTCCCTCATTCGTCATTAGCTGTCCATTTTCATTATATAATGCATTTCTACGTGTGACCAAATATTTAGTTTTATTGATATTTACTTCCAGTCCTAATTTCTTTGTATTACTCAATAGTGTGTGCGTGTTGTCCTTTAGTATCTCCTCACTATCGGCCAATATTACTACAATGTCAGCAAAAAAATAACAGCTTATTAATATCATTTATTTGTAAGCCTTCCTCATTCTCTAAAGATTTAATGGCATGCTCTAGTACAAAATTAAATAGTAAAGGAGAAAGTGCATCTCCTTCCTTCAACCCATTCTGGATTTCAAAAGTGTCCGAAAACTGTTTGCCTACACACACCCTATTCTTTGTGCCATTTAGACACATTCGTGTAAGTCTAACTAACTTTTTAGGAATTCCAAACTCCAGCAGGATACTATATATTCTCCCTCTTAATTTAATCATATGTCTACATATAGTTGATGTACAGTACCATTATATTCCCATTTGTTTTCTAAAATTTGTCATACTAAAAATCTGATCTGTTGTAGACCTGTTTCTTCTAAATGCACATTGATTATCTCCTAGAAAGTAATCAATATAGGGAGTAAGTCTGCTTACTCATCATCATCACTCCAGGGATTAGGCAATTTCCCGTTCCGACTTCATAATGCATCAGCCCAACGTCTTCTAGGTCTTCCAACATCACGTCTTCCTCTTGCTTGATAATTTCTTGCTAACAATGGATATCTCTCCTTACTCATTCCATCCATGTGATCAATCCATTTCTGTCTGTAATTCGTGACCTTATCCAATAAAGGCTGTACTTTCAATTCTTCTCTTATATCCTCATTTCTTATTCTATCAAGTCTTGTACATCCTTTTACTTGTATTAGGAACCTCATCTCCGCCGTCTGGATTCTATCCTTCTGCTTTTTCACTGGAGCCCAAGTTTCACATCCATACAATTTTGTGGGAACCGCCATAACATTATACATTTTATCTTGGTTTCTTTTCTAATTTTTTGAATGTTCTCTGTATTGTTCCACACACCGCCTGAAATTTATTTATTTTGAAGTACATATCTCTTTCCACATTGTAGCCAACATCACTGCCCAAATATTTGAAACTAGACACTTGTTCTATACTTTGATTTTCTAAAATAATTTTGGATCTCACTGGATCTCTTCTTCTAAAAGCCATGGTCTTCATTTTCCTTACAGAAATCTTTAGATCGTATAATTTACATATTTCATTTAATGCATGCATTCATTTCTGTAAGTCGTCTTCATTTTTCTGTATTATGATTACATCGTCAGCAAATAGAAGATTGTTTATGCACACTTTATTATCCATTCTTATTCCTGGATTCACTAAAACTTTCCATTTATTTAAAATATCGTATATATATATATATATGTAATAATTAAATGTTTAACATTGAGCTATGCAAGCTTAATATGGTATGATAAGAAAAATAAATGCCTGGACGGGATTCGAACCCGGATCTCTGAGTGTCTACCTCAGCGTAATATTCATTACACTACCAGGCGAATCCAATTCAAACACTCATTTTTCTTATATATGTATTATATTCTCCATTATTACTAGATGTCGCGAGAACTCGGTCTTCACTGCCATCTAGTAGCTGACTATAACAAGTAAGCAAATTAAAGAGAATATTTTTACCTTATAGCAGTGACGCTTTAAAGATGTTATAATTAAATGTTTAACATTGAGCAATGCAGGCTTAATATGGTATGATAAGAAAAATCATATCTAAGAAAAATGAGTGTTTGAAATGGATTCGCCGGGTTGTGTAATGAATATTACGCTGAGGTACACACTCAGAGATCCGGGTTCGAATCCCGTCCAGGCATTTATTTTTCTTATCATACCATATATATATATATATATATATATATATGATATGAAAGGAAAAATGAATGCTTGAGTCGGGATTTCAACTCGAGTCTCTAAAGTCTGCTTGTCTTGGAATTCTTGGGTAGCTCAGTTGGTTAGAGAACTAAAGGTACAGACTTTAGAGACTCGAGTTCAAATCCCGACTCAAGCATTCATTTTTCTTTTCATATCATATTTGCCTTCATTGCCAAATGTCAAAAATACATTTATATATATATATATATATATATATATATTAAACAAAGTGGGTGATAAACTACATCCTTGTCGTAATCCAGTATTTGTTTTGATTGTATCTGTTCTTTTGAATCCGGTATCTATAATTATATTTGTGTCTTCATATAATTTCTTTATTGTTTCAACAAGGGTATCCTTTCATTCGTAATATTTCCCATAATTTTTGTCTGTTTACTCGATCGAAGGCCTTGTCCAAATCTATAAATCCTATGTGAGTTTCTAAGTTATGTTCTCTTCTCTTTTCTATGAGTTGTTTCAGTGTAAAGACATTGTCTATACATGACCTTCCCTTTCTGAATCCACTTTGATTTTCATTTATTATTACTTCTGTTATGTTTCTCAATCTATTATTTATTATTTTCGTATATATCTTGTAGCCAGTATTCATTAAGCTAATCCCTCTCTAATTCTCGCAATTTCTCCGGTCTCCTCTCTTGAATATATTATTCACAATTGCTGTTTTCCAAGTGTTTGGAATCCCATAGGTCTGCCAACATATATTAATTAGAAGAAGTATTCGTTGTTTACACAATATTCCACTATATTTGACTAACTCCATATTTATATTATCTAATCCTGTTGCTTTCCTATTCTTAGCAGTTTTCAAAGCCATTTCTAATTCATTTATGTCTATAACATCAATATTTTCCACTTTTATTTCTTCCTCATTGTTCTCTTTTCCTTCAATTTCCTCCTTTTTCCAAAGTGTTTCATAATGTTGGATCCATTCTTGTTCTGGGATTATATTCAATCTCGCAGAATCTTTCTCAGTCCGATTTAGATGTTTCACTAATTTATAACCTATTTCTTGTCTTCCACACATATCATGTTCTACTGAGCTTATAAATTTATCCCATGAATCCTGATGGGCTTTTCTTATAATGATTTTAGCAATTCTCCTTCTCATTTTATATTCTTCATAAGATTCTTCTGTTTTCAGTCGTAAGTATGTATGATATGCTTTTTGTTTTTCATTCACTGCATTTTGTATATTCGCATTCCAAGTCCTCAAGCCCTTCCTATTTCTTATTCTATTTTTCTTTCCTAATACCTCATTTGCTGTTTTATGTATTACATTTGATATATTTTCCCATTCAATATTTTTATCTTCTGACGTCGCTATCTCTGATATATATTTATTCATTCTGCTTTCATAATGTTGTCTAATACTTTGATCTTGTAATAAATATACTTTATATATTTATTCTTGGTTTCTTTTGTTCTTTATGTTATTTTTCCGCCATTTAGCAATTATGTTTATTTTACTTATGACGAGACAGTGATCTCAGAGTATATATCGCTGCCTCTATGTACTCTCACATCTATATTTTCCCATTCAATATTTTTATCTTCTGACGTCGCTATCTCTGATATATATTTATTCATTCTGCTTTCATAATGTTGTCTAATACTTTGATCTTGTAATAAATATACTTTATATATTTATTCTTGGTTTCTTTTGTTCTTTATGTTATTTTTTCCGCCATTTAGCAATTATGTTTATTTTACTTAGGACGAGACAGTGAGCGCAGAGTAGATATCGCTGCCTCTAGGGACTCCATCACAGTCTTGTACCAATGTGACCAAGCTTTGTGGTGTACGAATAAATAGTCAATTATTGAACTTGAGTTGTATCCCCTTCTTGTATATTTGATGAATGTCATTTTTTCGGAAATAGGTATTCATTATTTTTTAATTGATTATAGGTTGAAAACTGTCGCCGATCCGGGCCAGTATCATGTAAGTGTTATTTCTCCATTATTTCCATATTACATTATATATAGGGACAGTTGCCTACTTTGGGGCTTTAATAAGTCTCCACTTATTATTAGATGATGATGTTTTTGGTCTATGTAGGACCGAATGTTGGTAATGTTGTATTTTTTTTGTTTTTCTTCTTTCTTACCTTCCCTCTGGGGCATACACATCACTTATCATCATATATCCTCCTTTCAATGGTTTAAATATCTGGCTATCAGGATTATTGCATTTATAAACTTATCGCCATGCAATTTGTTCTTCCATTTTTCATCTATTAAAATTGCTATTCCACACTCCGCTATACAACATAGTATAGTGTTTTAAGTCCTTTGTTCCTTTAGTTTCTTCTTTGTTTCTGTTATTGTTGCTATATTTATTTCTTTTTTCTTTAATTCTCTTTCTAATTCTTCTTCTTTTGTTTTATTCCCCTTATGTTCCAATTTCCTAATTTCAAAATGTTCTTTATTCCAAATCGTATCCTTTTATCTTGCTTGGGTCGGTTCCTTTCATGACAATCCGGCTGATTTCCATGAAGCTTCTCAGTAAGATAAATGTGTCCTGGAAGCGTTACGAGCGCTTCGCAGGGCAAGGATGGTGGAAGGGCTGCTTCCTCTGAGCCTCCAAACATGCTCCTCTGCGTATCCACCCCCCAAGAGAGGGCTGCTTCTTCCGCTCTTCAAGCCCTACAAGCTTAGCTGTGCTATTCCTTGTCGCCCTGTTGACCGTTGAAGACTTGACAAAGATGTGGCCGCCCAATATGGATACAGACGCCATTCCTTTGTTGTGAGCTATACTTATTTCCCCTCGCCTCTTACCCACCAACAAGATTAACCTAAGCCAATCTTCCCCAGTAGGGTCGTCTGGTTCATCGGGTACTCAGCCCCCCCCCCCACCACGTCAAGGTGGTCTGCTGGGAGGGGGGTCTGCTTACTAATTGGCCATATTTGTAAGAATTTTGTACGAAGTTGAAAGTAATGAGATGCCGCTGTAGTTTTTGCAATCAGTTTTATCTTCTTTCTTATAAATTGGTACGATAATTGATTCTTTCCATTCATCTGGAAGAGCTTCTTTTTCCCAAATCATACTCAGCAACCAGCGTATGTTTTCCATCAACTTTTCTCCCCCTGATTTTATCAGTTCTGCTGGAATTTCATCTGAACCTGATGCTTTATATATCTTCAATTTTTCAATCGCCATTTCAACCTCTAGTGCATTTGGTTCTGCGACTAGCATTTCTGCTGTCTGTAAATTATCCTCCTCAATTTCCTTGTTTTATATGTATATTTAATAGCTGATTAAAGCAACTTTTCCATCTATTTAATATACTCCTGGAATCTGCAATCATATCCCCATTTTCATTCCGAATTTTGTTTGTTATAGCCTGAAACCCTTTCTTCTCTATACTAATTCCCTGATACAATTCTCTAATGTTCCTATTTTTTTCGTTCATTTCAAGATCATTAATCTTCTCTCTCAAATATTCCCTCTTTTTACTTTTTAGTAACTTGGTGGTTTGCCGCCTAATACTACGCAATGGCTCTAAATTTACATCATTTGACTCGTGAAATCATTTCATTTTTGCTAGCTTTCTTTTCTTTACAAAGTCGGCACATTCCTCATCAAACCATTTCTTGTTTTACCTCTTTTTTTAAACAAGTAATGCTTTCTGATGCTGACAATTTAATAGTATCTCTTGTAGCCTCCCATTCTTTATTTATATCAGTTCCTTCTTCGTTTGCCACATTGTCATCTGAAGATTCCAAGCACTTCAAATCTATGAGCAATTTTGATTTGGTATTCTCGTCGTATTTCATCATTTGTCAAGTTGTTTGATTCAAATTTTACAGAATCATCTTTAGCGTTTGTTCCGCTTAAGCGATAGCCGTTGCCTGATTTTCACTCTGACCAGATGATGATCCGAATTGCAGTCTGTCCCTCTAACTGATTTAACATCGATGATGCTACTGTGCTACAGCGTGTATCCACTAATATGTGATCTATCTGGTTCCGAGTTTCTCCATCTGGGGACGTCCAGGTGTATTTATGAATGAAATGTTATGCTTTTAACAAAGCGATTCTTCGATGTGGCAAATGTGACTAATCTAATCCCGTTGTCGTTACTATCTTCATGAAGACTGAACTTGCCTATTGTTGATTTGAATATATCTTCCCGCCCCACTTTTGCATTAAAATCTCCTAAGACAATTTTCATACGATATCGTGAAAGGCTATCAAATAAGCATTCTAATTCTTCATAGAACTCATCCTTGATCTAGTCATCTGTATCTTCTGTGGGGCATGTACATTCAGAATTATAAATTCATGTCGTTTGCCCTTTAGAATTATGTATGATATCCTATTACTAAGAAACTTAATATTTTGGATAGCGGATAGGATCCTCCTTCTGACTAAAAAACCCGTTCCAAATTCAGGTCTTTCTGCATCCCCATAGTATAATCCAAAACTTCCTGATTTCTGACTACCTTCTCCTGGCCACCTAACTTCCTGTAAAGGGACTATATCCATGAGCTTCTTTTGTTCATCACTGCAACCAGATCATATTATTTATTGTCAAATGATCGCAATATTGTAGGAATGCACCGTAGTGGAGAAATTATTACCAACATTTTTGGTATTAGAAAGAAATACATAAGTACACCTGGTCGGCTAGATGATTAAGATCAATTATTTATTATTTCTTGGTAAACAGAAAATTGATACCCTGGGTCACAGATGTAAGAGTATATGGAGGTTTCGTGTAGGAACAGATCATTTTCTTTTGACATGTAATATAAAATTATTAGAAAGATGGAGGAAACCAAATAACCAAATAACAATGAAGAAACATATAAAGTGAATTTATTACAAGAAGAAAGTATAAGAAAGTTGTATGCAAATAGATTATCTCAATATATATTACAGCGAGAAATATATAATAATATAGAAGAAGAATGGAGCAACATCGATTGGGCTCTAAAGAAAGCAGCATATGAATTTCTAGGATTAAGAAGGAAAAATTGTAAGAAGAGAGGATTGAGAATATGGAATGACGAAATTAAAACAGTTATAGAGGAAAAGAAGAAAGCATATTTACAATATTTACAAAAGAAAACTGAAGAAACAAAAGAAATATATTACAACAAAAGAAAGGAAGCAAAGAAAATTGTTAGGAAATCCCACCAAGACAGTTGGGATCGATATGTATCTAATCTAGAACATGATCTACATGGACGACAATGGACTGCTTATAGAACAATTAAATATTTAAATAAATCAGAAAAAGAAGCTGCATATATACCTACATCAATATCAGAAGAACATTGGCTAGAATATTTCAGAGACCTGTGGTACAACGAGAATGAAAACGAAGAAGAGCCAAAATGTGAGAATTTGAAAGTAGATAAAATACAAATGAAAGAACTGGAAGAATCGCTCAAATTAACAAATAATAGAAAAGCTAGTGGACCAGATGACATCAATTCAGAACTAATTAAATATGCAGATATATTTTTTAAATTAAGATTCTTGAATTTTCTTAATATGTGTTGGGAGAATCATAATATACCAGCAACATGCAGGCAAGGTATAGTAAAACCAATTTACAAGAAAGGAGAAAGAAACCAACCATCTAATTACAGAGGGATTACCCTCCTAAGTAGTTGATATAAAATATATGCTAGAATAATAGCAAAACGAATACAACGAATTACTGAAGTAACACTAGCAGAAGAACAAAATGGGTTCCGAAAAGGAAGATCTTGTACCGATGGAGTATTTTCCCTGAATCAGATAATAAACAAAAGACAAGAAAAAAACTTAGAAACACATTTGTTATTCATAGACCTAGATAAAGCATTTGATCGAGTAAACAGGGAAATATTGTGGAATATCCTAAAAGAAAAAGGCCTCCCTATTCAGATTATAGAAACTGTTAAGAGCTTGTACTGTGGAACAAATATTTATATTGACCCTCAGTTGACTAAAAATAAGACTTTTTTCAAATAAACCAAGGAGTACGACAAGGGTGTTCACTCTCACCTATATTATTTAATATTTATATGGACGATATCCTAAAAGAATGGAAGAAGGTTTTAACTAATGAAGGAATATTAATTGATAATAAAAATAAAATAAATGCTTTATTATTCGCTGACGATGTTGTACTTTTAGCAGAATCTGAAAATGAGCTCCAAATGTTAGCATATAAATTTAATTAATAGCCAATAGATATAATTGTAAAATATCAATAAATAAGTCAAAAGTAATGGCATTTATTGGTAAATATGGAATTAGATCAAAAATTGTACTGGATAACAAAATAATAGAACAAGTATCACATTTCCAATATTTAGGATGTGATATAACTTATAGAGAAAATAAAGATATAGAAAATAAAGTAAATACATTTCAGGCTATTTGTGGAACCATAAAAAGAACCTAAGGTCGGAAAACAAGGAAAGATACGAAACTTAAATTATATAAAACAATGGCTGTTCCTTTGTTGTTGTATGAAAGTGAAAATTGGATAATGAAATCAAGGGATAAAAGCAGGATACAGACTGCGGAAATGCTGTTTTTACGTAATGTGAAAGGATGCACAAGAGCGGATAGAATAAGGAATGAAACTATACGAGAAGAATTAAATATATAAAAAATTGAAGATAAAATCAGCGAAAATAATAATAAATGGACAGAACACTTAATGAGAATGAACAACGAAAGAATACCAAAAATAACCTTCCTGTATAATCCCAGAGGAACAAGAGATGTTGGCCGACCACGCAGAAGATGGACTCCACTTTTAACTTCGCCGGAACAGGCTACATAGCCTAAACCTTGTAGCAGAAGAAGAAGAAGAACATGCGAATGATGATAAATCAAGAGCTTCAGAACGTCTGAATACTACTACTACTACTACTTATAGGTATTAATTCATTTCTGATGTCCTATGAGGTAAATATGTCAATTATATTTTTCTGCAACGTCATTTTCTGGAATATAATTCATTTAATAAAGTGCAAACAGTGGTTTCTTCTTTTTTGTGGTACAATCAATTGCTACATATGTTTTTATATTATCTCCCACATGCTATATCTGCTGACATTCGTGCTCTATATGTACAATCTGGTAGCCGTATTTCTTGGGGATTCAGTTATAGCAAAATAAGCTATGACCTATTCAGAATGTTAAAAAGGAGGTGCTCTCTTTAATATGATAAACTTTAGTTGATAAATTCGGGGCCAAACACGACTGTGATTGGTGGTAAATAAAAAATCATTAAATGTGATTGGTCATTGACTCCCATTTGGGGCATGAGTTAAATAGTCCAAATAATGTTACAAGTGGCATAGAAATCAATAAAGACTGAAAAATAGTAAAATTATCGGGCCAAGAATTAAATCCTCCTAGAATCGTCAAATATCACACTGTGCGCTGGGGTCCCGAGATCGAGTCACATTCATTCCATGTGGTTTCGTGATGAACGAAACGTAGCTTGATTAGGTTTTTCTCGTAGTTTCTCCCATTTTCCTCTGCCACGACTTTATTCTACCATTTCTCCATACTCATCTCATCCATTACATTCATCTGCCCCTGTGTCTGTGCGCCAGGGATGATCGGCCGGCACACTTGTCATTCACAGAGCTCTATATAAGGGGCTTCATCTCATCTCACGAGTTGAGGATATTATAATCCGAATTTTCACATCATCAGACAAAATGCTACATTTTTTTTGCTAAATGTACTGAATCCAATACAACTTCTGGATCTATTCATAGTAAGACCAACATTTTACAATGCATTAATTACATCCAATCCAGAGCTAAGGAAACTAAACGCAGATAGATTTAAGAAAGCAATTAAATTATTTAAATATTTTAAAATAATAAATAAGTAGTATAACATATTTCGGTATATATTATTATTTCATAATTTAATTATTTTATTCGGTTTGGTACTAATCTATTATAGGGTAAAAGGACTTTTATTGAACTACTGCTTGAAATTTTAGAGATTTTATTTTCACACGAGATTGTTACATATTTATCATACGTAGCAACAATTCCCTTCGCATGAAAGCCACAATTTCGAAATAAAAATAATACATAAAATAGACTCATTACGAAAGTACAGTAAAAAAATATGGGTTCTTAATATGAGACCAATTATAAATGGTGTCCCTTAGTTTCATTCAGTTCAAAAATCTTTTTTCTTTATGTACGTTGGACATACAAACAAGCCATCCGCTCCACAGTCTTTCAAGGGTTCATTGGGAATATGTGAGGCTTTGTTTCCATGTCTCGCCATGTTTATCCTAAGTGTAGAAACAACCACAGAACAAGCACTCCTTATCATTATCATCGTCGTCGACATAAGTGTCATGCACGCTGAAAATGCTGCCTTCGGATTCTACTGATTCTTCAAGAACTGACTTCTGACATCTTTCTTACAACTTCCTTATCCTGATAACCATTTGATTTCCTGTTTTCTGGCTGGATTTTTTTTTTGGATTGAATAAGTTTTTTTTTTTGTTTAATCCGAATTCTGTTGGATGTTTCTAACTACTCAATTAATTTGTCTTGAGCATCGACTCCGTTATACGGAAAATTAATTGATTCATTTGAAAGGCAAAGCCTCTAAGCCACTTGTCGCCAACTGATTTTTATCTTCTTGGGAAAGGTACATTTGTAATGGGCAATTGGAATACTAGTATATATATATATATATATATATATATATATATATATATATTTAATTAGAACACGTAACTATGTGATAAAATTATTTATTGGGCTTATTAAACTATCTCATATTAGGAAACCAATGTGGGTCTCATATTGGGAAACTCTCAAAGGCGGATAAAGGAGGACGATTTCAAGGTTAAATCCTTAGTAAAAATAAATCTAAACTAATGTAAAATAAGTAATACTTTGCAAAAACTAAAACAACACGCTTTATTAGAAAACCGACCTAAAAATGAAAAATAATTTTAATTTCCAACACGCTTGGGATAAAATTAAAGTGGTCAACAAAAAAAAAACATCTCCAACACATCTAGAATGAAACTAGAGTTATCTACAAAAAATAATTTTACCAACACAAGCGTTGAGTGATCTATATCAATTAATATACAGTACAACTTGTTTAATCCGGAACTTGAATAATGCGGAAATCTGTCCAATATGAACAAATTTATTGGTGCCGGCAAAATAATGGCAATTCTACCTGAATTTATTTTGTATAAAACGGAATCTGTCCAGCTCGGAAACGGAAGGACATTTCTACACAATTCATGAAAAAAATGTTAAAAGGCGGAAAGACAGAAAGTGAGAGAAATAAATTAGTTTCCACTTCATTGAATTCCCGTTAGGCGAATTAACAATAAGTGATGATTCCTTGCGCCGGCCGGGTGAAGTAGAGTTTCTACCTCTATCTGAAATTTTCTTTCGGCATCACTATATACCCGTTTTGCGAAATACGGGTTCGTTTAACAAATATTTGGCGTTAACATCTGTCTTGCAAATAACGAATGCTGTAAAATCTTAAATTAGTTTAAGATCTGAGACCGATTGTGTACGTATCTTTCACGAGTAGCGTTCTGAATTTACGAAATAAAGATGGTTAAATCGTATGTATCATTGTCATTAAACGAAAACGTGAAAATGATAGAAGATAAAGGAAAACTAACTCTCAGTACGGGAAATAATGTCTAAATTTAAATGTGGAAAAACCCACGTTTATGACATTTTAAAACACAAAGAAAAAATAATGAATGAATGGATGCAAGGATACAAGGAAATGGTCAAAATAGACGGGCAATGAAGAAACCAACGATGTGTGGGAGGGTTTTACAACTCCACGATCTAAATATCTCCAAAAATCCGGACCGCTGCTCCAAAGTCAAGCTCTGGCTGTTGCTACATCCCTAGGGAATAACGATTTTAAGACATCTTCTGGTTGGTTGTGGTCAGTTTTAAAAGACGACACAATGTAGTGTGGAACGATATTTGGGGGAATCAAAGGATGTGGACAAAAGTATAGTTAATGAGTGGAAACCGAAACTGCATACTTTAATTTCAGGATACGGCATAAGGGACATTTTTAACGCTGACGAAATGGGACTGTTTTTTTGGCGCGTTACCGTTGAAGTCGCTCGTACATACTATACTTCACTTTCCATCGGCAGCGGAACTGCAATATTAATCCAAGGTACATAAAAATATATATACGGTGCTCTATAATCTAAGATTGGTTAATAATTTTTTGTTTTTTACAATGCGGAATGTTGTATAATGCGGAAAAAAACTGGTCCCATGCGATTCCGCTTTGTACAAGTTTTACTGTATTTGATAATAAACAGATATTGGTAAAAGTAAAGTCTCTAAGAAGATAACGTAAAAACCATAATAAGAACCCCACGCTTTTGATGGTAAAATTATTTTTTGTAGATAACTCAAGTTTTATTCTGGTTGTGTTGGAGATGATTTTTTTGTTGACCACTTTAATTTTATCCCAAGCGTGTTGGAAATAAAAAATTAGTTTTCATTTTTTAGTTCGGTTTTCTAATAAAGCGTGTTATTTTAATTTTTTAAACTATTATTTATTTTTTATTTTTTAGTTTGGTTTTCTAATAAAGCCTGTTGTTTTAGTTTTTTAACTATTATTATTTTTTAAATTTTTGTTTAATTGATTGTCGTAAACCGGAATCCCATGAAAATTTAATTGCTTAATACTCTTCTAAAAAAGAACCCTCCGGGCCGGATTTGAACCAGCGACCTATGGATTACTGAAATTATATACCACTACAGTCCACCGCTCTATCAACTGAGCTCTTACAACGATTGACTAAAAAGTCGATAAGTCCGCAACCTATTATACTGGTTTTTATTTGTTTTTTATTTTCTGATGATTCTGGCCATGCTTTTAGAAACAAATTAATGAAATTATTGTATTGTCATGGGTCCTATATCATTAGTGTCTAGGCACGAATATAATTATATATTTTTTAAAATTATTATTATCAAACATTATTATAATATTTTTAAATATTATAATATAGATAAATAGTTACAGTTAATCGTATCCTTCTCATATATGCTGGATGAACTACAATGTGGTATGTTTACAAAATTGTCATTAATATTTTACAGAATAAGATAAAATGTAAATATCTTTAAATTCGATACTATGGTAGTATGAGCTAAAACTAATACTCTTCTAAAAAAACCCTCCGGACCGGATTTGAACCAGCGACCTACGGATTGCTGAAATTATATACCACTACTGTCCACCGCTCTACCAACTGAGCTACCAGAGGATATAATATTAATGTCTTACAACGATGGACTAAAAAGTCGATAAGTCCGCAACCTATTATACCGGTCTTTATTTTTTTGAAGTCCTGATGATCCTGGCCCGGTCCTTAGAAAATATTTATGAAATTATTATATTGTCATTGGTCCTTTATAAGTACACAAAGTTCCAAGCCGATCCAAGGTTTTTAAGTTGGTGAAAACCGTGTTGAAAAAGTCCGTTATGTAGACAATTATAGGATAAGCTAATATAAAGCGTGTAATAACCTTAATTTCAATAGCTTTTAAACAATAAATGCAAAGAAACATGTTTCATCTATCTTAATGCCTATATTTAGAGAAGAATCAATCAGCTAGAAACTCAAACACATCACTTTTTTTCCAGCCAACGATTACAAGGACACATTTCTCACAAACACAAGGAATGCATCGGTGCGGTGTCAGAAAATGCAGTTAGCCGTGGTTCCTACATTTCTTTTGCAATTGGCAACACTTACTTTTTGAGTTAGACTAGGGCCTCATACTAGGAAATGCTTTCATAATTGGTTACTTTCCCCTATAATTGTTTTCTATCATTGCCCATTATATTAATTCTTTGTGTGTCAGGAGTGCGTTATATATTTTGAAACTTTATCCGAAATTTGTTTTGTTTTATTTTATTACCTAATCCATTTAATTGTTTTGTTCTGCTTGGTATTAATCTATTAAATATTTTTGTACCAATCTCATTTTCATTAATTCTCTGTTTTATATTTTGAAAATTTTCCCTAATTTGTTTTGTTTTTACAAAGTTTTTAAAGTCATTAATTATCGTCTTAAGCTTTGTATTAGTTTAATGTACTTTTTTATTTTATCCTCCCTTGTATTTATTTTTTACGTGCCAGAATTTATTTAATAGGCCTTTCTTGAAACTGGCTCCTAAATTAAAATTACATTTTTTTTTTGTTTTCGTTCTACCTTTTAAATAAATTTTGTAATATATATTCTATAGAATATGTGCTTTTTCTCTAACTGAATAGTGTCCCATTTTCTTACTTGGGCGACAATGTGTACAACATTGATTTTTAATAACATTCATTCTTTATTCCTTATAAGGAAAAATACTTTTTTTTTTGAGTAGATCAATCCTTGATATAAGAGATTCACAGATAAAAAGTTAAATTTTGATGGTGTCTATTCTGGTCTTTCTTGAGACAAAAGGGGCTTATTCTCTCTAGGGAAGAGCTCAGGGAAATGATGCAAAGTAAGAGATGCTTGAAACATGGATACTAAATAGAGACTTATCGTTATGGATCCACATGCTCAGTAAAATCTTCACTTTGTTTATCTCTCACATTGAGTTACACATAAGAAAGATTTTTGTTTTCAGTCCACAGAATTTAGGATATTTTGGAGGCCATACTCATGACTTCTATAACATTAAAAAAGCCATTTATTCCGGCCAGGTTTAAAAGCGCGAAACTCAGTTCCAGAGCTGTCCACTCGATGTTTACCAAGAAATAATAACTAAACTAGCTCCCCAATTGAAATACTATAAGTTCCAGGTATTCACGGTTTAGAGAATGTCGAAAGTTACTTATCATGAAAGTATTTTTTTTTCAAATCTTTATCGATGCTTCTTAGTAAATGGCAAAAATGGTAATGACAAAAAAATTATATACCGGTAAGTCGCCGAGTAGGTAGGTAATGAATGAGGTGGGAGAATTAACAATTAATTGAGGAAGGTAAATTATGTAGGGATGATAGAAAAATACTACCTCGGGATAAGAATGTATGGAGATGTTATATATGTCTGCGCGGCCATGAATCTATGGGTTCGATAGTACCAGTTAGGTATATATATATATATATATATATATATATATATATATATTGGTCTAATGTTGTTTTTGTGCTCTAGCAGCAATTTTTTTCGCAACAAAGAGGGCATTTAGCCATAAGTTAATAAAAGTAAGAGCGAGTTCATTATCCAAAAGAATCAGGCAATTACGGGTGCGGATTTCCCTGATACGAAAAACTAGATATATCTCTAGCGTCTATAATAATTATCGATTTTTCTCAACGAAATTCGGCATATGCTATTACAATCAAACAAGAAAGGCATTCTGAAAAATCAGCGAATTTCGACCATTAGGAGTGGAGATTTACCTAATCCGTGTTAAAAAAATAGTTCTAGCGGCCACCATGTTTATTTTCTTACAATGCAACATGATACAAACGATTTAATTAACAAGAGAAATATATATTCCGCTAAACCTTCAAAATCGGACGATAAATGCATAGAAACGCATAGTTACGTACTTCTTGAGTTATAACATGAATATTCGATGTTATATAACTTGATGCGCGATGTAAAACATTTCTTTCAGTTTCTGAATTTCACGGCAGATGTCTGATCTATCCACGTTAGTAAAACAAAGTACTCCGATAGATGGCGCACAATGAATTATTGATTATCACTAGTTACAGGAGATGTCAGCACAGATCAGAGCAAAAAAATACGGTCTCTCAGCTTAAACCGACAATGTTCTACTGGTTTTTAATATCTTCCTTCATACATACATATCAACTTATTTTTAGATACAATTACATAAAGTATTACAATTTTGGCACAGATCATAATCCTAATATACCTTAACGTAGGGTTGTAAATGTCAGATAACTGTAAATATATGACACAGTACGTATATTTTTGATGTTTCATTGTTTATGGGGGATGTGTGCTATTAAGAAAGTATCGCCATCTGTGGTGGTATATTTTTAGTCCCAATGGTCATATTCAATTTTCGGTTATAACTAATACTGACACTCGAACCCGGAGGTTCATGGCCGTGCAAACACAATTTCTCCATATATATATATATATATATATATATATATATATATCCCTATCCTAAGCAAGTACTTTCCAATTATTCCTGTATAACTCGCCTCTCTTAAAATATGGTTAACGTTATTCTCCCATCCCATTCTTGGTTTACGTACTGGGTACTTACCTACAAGAATTTGTCATGCCTCTCTTTCATTCCTTAAGTGCCACATCCTGCGCATTGAAGGCTGCAAGACTGCACCTTCTTATTACATCTGGTTTTCCATAAAGATCACGTAGCTCAATTACTCTGATTTCGTTAATATAGTATCATATTGGGTTTAAAAACGTCAACTCGTTGCTGTCATTTTCAAGACTGAGTAATAATAAAATTAAAAAATCTATTTTAACTAAAAGAAAACACGTCGAGTAAACCTTACGTTTCGTGATGTCACTTGACTTCAGTTAATAGTTTGCTAACTACTACTACCACTGTCACCATATTTCCCCCAAACCAAGGAAAAGAGGCCACTGACAGTAATAGGGTCTTTATCGTTATTCAAAATCCTGCCTTTATTTTTATACGTATAGCGTATTTCCAAGCTTTCTAGAACAGTAAGAAATTTACAATAATTATTGACCGATCTAATCACCTTGAGATTACTTAAGTCAATAAAATGATCATTGTGAAAAATGTACTGGGCAACGCAACGCTACGTTTAATCTAAATTGAGCTATATTCTCTTTAAATATTGTGGAAATAAGCCTTATTGTTTGCCAAATATAATTTTTATCATAATTTTGACAATCACTTTTGTAAATCCCTGATTTTTCGTCATTTTTACTTTATCTTTGGATTGCCAAGATGATTGTTTAAACTCGATTCCGAAACCACCCTAAGATCCAATTATTTACATATTTTACTCAAAAAGGGGGCAAATGGATTATGACTAAAGGAATCGTATCAATGCAGAACGTAAAGTCGTAGATTCATTATGTTGAGTGATTCATTAACGGTTTGTTAATATTTAATCTTCCGAAATAATTTATTATTAACACCTACATCAAAACCATTTTACCTCCGGAAAATTTATAACCCATATCTGAGTTGACTGAAATCAAATACCTAATCATAGGCTCAATTCTGGAAACGCATGTTATTACACATTATGGCGATTTTGTCATTCAAACTTTTCTATAAATTGTTAAACTAATAATATTAATACTGTCGAAGTACATATAGTACTAAGTAAGTAATTTTTTCACATGTAGCCTAATATGCCACCGAATAGGTAAAATTTACGTGCTACGCCAACTGGGCCTTACTGTGGCACGACCTATCGGGAGAGGGAATCACACAAATACTTTTTTGATCACACACATACTTTTTCGACCACACAAGGACATGGAGGGCATCCCTGAATGAGTGATCAGCTCAATACCAGTGCCTTCTCCGAGATAATACAACATTAGACGAAACACATTCATACTAACATGTTGAATCACATGTAATATGCAGACTTTGAGGCGCGACGTTCACTCAGCCTCCTCCCTAAATGAGCAGCCCATCATTAATAGTCGGGTGAGGGAAAATAAATTTATAAATAACTAATTGAATAAATGATTACTTATATTTTAAACAAATCAGAAAAATACATAGAATATAATTAGAAAATTATTATTATTATTTTATTAAATGATTCCGTAAAATGAAATAAGAACGTTCAGTTATGACTGATATAGGGAAAGGCTGATTGAAGTCTGTAACGCACCCTATTTTATGTTGATGGGCTCGAGACATTCGTTCAACAAGATATAGATCAAAATAATTATTTCCAGTACACAGGTTTAGATGCAGTTATTCAGCCGTTTAGAACTGACAATGCCTAAGCCTTGTACAAGAGACAGCTAAATTCGATAGGAAAAATATATTGCTGGAAATTTTAGAAACCGAGTAAACGGGCATTTTGACATAAGATGACGAAGCCACCAGAACATTCTAGAAAATTTTAGAAGCTTTTTACAAAATCAGTCGGGATTCCCGGGCTGCTTGTGTAAACTTATGCCCTAATTTTAGCCAACCTCAAAAGTAGGAGTGTCCTCAAACATTTGTTGACGCCACAACGAACCAAAGGGTCCAAAACCCTACCACCCGAAATTATAGACAAATGCACAAATTGGTTTAATGTATTTTATCTTAAGGTGGGCGTTATCATATGGTCGCAAATTATATTGAGTGGGAGTAAGTGTTAACCTCATAACAAAAATTACAGACAAAAATTCACTTCGTACTTCGCTTCTCGTGGTGCCACTGGCACGAATAAAACTTCTAACTTCTCTTCTCGTGGTGCCACTGGCACGAGTAAAACTTAACATATTCATCGTGCTAATGCGAGCACATATATACGTAGTCTATCGACCATCGGAAATATAAAATAGGCGCGGTGTAATTAAGAATCCAACATAAAGTGTAGTCATATGATAGCGCTAATCGTACATACTTTGATTTGTTTTATTGTGTGTGCTACGTGAAATAAATTTGTTATTGCATCTCCAACTTGTCGCATTTTATCAACGCGATAGAATCGTGTCCGCACAATCCTTGTGTATCCCGGGACCAAGAGCATCTCATCCTACCGCAACCCACTGAGCTACCCGAGGTCCTCGATTAGAAGAGGAATCCTTTATCATCCTAACGCCTAAACATCCATCTACCATATATATTTTGTTCCAACTTATATTCTTGTAGAATGTTGCTTCCATCAGATAATTTATTTATTACATTATTTTCAGCTTTTGCAGTCATTGTATACATTTTTTGCTTATGAAGACTGTTCATTGCTCACGGGAAATCTGATTCGACGAGACTCCCTGTTGCTCTTTCATGCATTCTACTCCCGCGCATAAGTTTGACACTCCCCTCCCATGGTAAGTGCCTCCGTAGAAGCAACTAGACTGGGAAGCTCGAAGAGCGAGATTCGAACGGGAGTGAATGTGTATTTGACCGACTCTTGAACAGGTAGGTATTTCTGGAATAATGACGATATAGTTATGTTGTGTATTATAAATATGTAGATTTTTTCTTTCTTATTGCCATTAATTGAGTTCCAACTTAGATTCTTTGCATTGAGATGTCTCAAATATTTTGCAATATTTATAAATTCTGTATATCCTATGCCCAAATATAGGCTGCAGGTATATTATTTCCATGATTATTAAAATAAATGTTACTGATGTATATTCCATGTTTGCGAAATAATTTATTTTAATTGGCTTTAACATTGCGGATTGGTTTTATTAGTTATTGCTGTAGTTCCATGTTCTATGTATTCTAATTTACTGTATAATTCGGAACTTTGTGTTATTATCAACTGTATTGAAATGCAATCATTAATACTAGCAATATATACAGAATTGTCTTGAAGGCATTTACTGAAGAAAATAATTTGATTTTTGAGAACATTTGCATTAAAATCGAATAATTTAAGTGGTTTTGAAATAGTAGATTACGCTGAGCAACAAAACATAAACTTTGTTTTTGTCACAGAAAGAAAAATATGTGATTCTGTTAGTAGTTTTTATCCTGAATTCAAATATGATGTCGGGTTTTCTCCACCACGCAAGGTTTCCGAGAGACAGGCATTTATAATTTCAAACACTTTAATATTTTTTACATTAGTAACTTACTCAATATTCGATCATTAGGACTCATCTAGAAAGTAATAAATGACGATTTTCTGCTATATTTTGCCTGTGGAGCATCCTTCTTGATGGTCCAACAATAATCGGCCAGCATATTAGGATTCCATTTGCCCTAAATATATCTTTTCCATAGCTGAAATCTCCTGATGAAAGTGTTTCCCGTGCTCATCGCTCACTGCGCCAAGATGGACAAATGGACGAAAAAACGTTTATTAAAAAATTGTTATTAAAACCATTAATTGAAATTGAAATAAAAAAACTGTGGGTGATTGAGAAATTCGATGCATATTTGAAAACACGATAAAAAACTGCATTAAGTACAACTATTGGTACAAAAATCATGTTGACCAGTGATATTGGTGTGGCGCTATGTGAGTTCGAGAAGTAACTCATGACTAAGGCTCTTAAGTTGAGGGCCTATAAAGTGCCTATAAAATACCTTAAAAAAGACCTAAAGATATCCCAAAAAATACAAGAAAACTGAAAAAAAGCAATCCAAATGAAACAATAATTTTATTTTCAACTGCAATTCTAATGAATGTAATAAAATTATTTTTAAAAAATACAACATTCTAGTGAAGTGCAACACACATCACAAAAAGAAAAAGGATTGAAAATGTTTCTTCTTTCATACTTTGTACCTTTTTAATTCAACATAGTTTGAAAAATAATTCTGTGATCGTTAAAATGTAAATTGTTGGAGAATTTAGAACGGACGATTTTTACCGCTTAGAATGTATTTAACAAATCCGCAATAGATATCCTGCAGATAGAAATTTAAATTTAAATTTGTATAATCGGAAGCATATCTGACTTAACTGCACTAGAATAACTAAAATGGAACTTCGGAAAACTGTTGGCATTACATTGTATCATAATAGTCAACTGCAGTTATCTCATTGTCACAAAGTGGCAACTTATTAGAAAATTTGAAGTCAGGCGGTCGGTATGCTGGTTGAAAATAACGGGATATTTTGTGAGGGCTCAATAGTTTCTCGTGAAACAGAAATGTTTGGAATGTGAAAAGTCTTTGGAAAGTAAAACTAGTTTAACTCACTGACACTATCCAAACCCTAGGTTCGTGGCCGCGCGGACATTAGCTCTCCAGACATCCCTATGTTTTAAAAGAATTTGGAATTTAAAACTAGATTCTGCGGACTATTTAATTACACAAATGGTACAAATGTGGTCAAAAGAAGGTAAATTTACAAAAAAAAGCCATAAAGACCTAAATAAAGGCTGAAAAAGGACCAATGTTCCAAGAAGCGTCGAAAAAGGGCAAAAGAACGCATAAAACGCAGCCTACAATGACATAAATGTATACATATGTTGGACCTTACTTTTAGATAAAATAAAAAATATTTTTTCCTCAAGTTCCGAGCTCTAGTCATGACACTTTATACATCACAAACATTTTTTGACCGTTTGAGGCGTGTGGACGAAAAACCACATATCGTATTTCATAAAAAGTATGTTTTCTGAATTATCAACATCTTCATTAAGCTTTTGTGTATATTATTATTTACATAATGAAAACTAATTAAATTCTTTTCTGATTAATTGTGATATAAGAATTTTAAAGCAGATTTATGATATATATATATATCATACTTTAATTTCAGTTATCTCAAAGAAAAAATTTCTGGTTTGTCAAGTTTTTTTCCCCAAACCTCTCATTTTTCTTCACAAGATTTTAGTCTTAATAATGTCGTTTTAAAGAATTCCAACTAATTTTTTATATCCAAATCTTTAAATCGCTATGCTTAAAGTAGATTTCAATTCTTCAACTCATAGATGCTCTGGTAAATGTTCTTCTTGGAAAGGTGGAAATTCTTTGTTGTTACCAGGATTCGATTCTTGTGATTCTCACTTCCGTATTCTTTTATTGAATAAATATGTTTCTTAAAATCCTGGCAATCTTGAAATTTGGTGCATGATCACAGTTACAGTTGACACACCTGGGGAAAATTAGTACCTTTGAATGAATAACTTGCAATTAAATAATTTTTACATTTTCACGAGAACAAACCACTTGTCACTCGACTATGGCATCTGTAGAAAATATCATGCGAGTTTTCATATCTTTTGACAATTCAGAGAGGTTTTTTGGTATTGGGGTTGACAATACTATAATGCCAATGCTTATACTGAGGTGATATGCGTGATTACAATTAAACAAAAACATCCATTTTAAATAACAATCGTTTAATAAACATGTATTGACAATTTGGTATTTTCTAATATATGGGCCTATGAACACTTTTTTCTTTAGAGAGAGAAAAGTTACAGTGGTGAATATTAAATTCATTCAATGAACTTATCTTTAATTAATATTATATTAGAAGATTTGAATAATAATAATAATAATAATAATAATAATAATAATATAATAATAATAATAATAATCATCATCATCATCCTGTATAATGGTAGCTGCCGCAGTCTTCCGGAAGCCAAACGCCATTCCTCTCTTTCCATCCATTGATTTTCCTTCATTCCTCTGTTATTCATAGCTGCTTGTACCCCTTCTATCCAAGTTTTCTTCGGTCTTCCTCTCTACCTCCTTTCCATTGGAATCCATTCCATAACAATTTTTGGCAATCTTTGCTCTGGCATTCTTTTGACATGGCCATACCACTGTAATCTTTTGTTTTCCACAATGTCTATGATGTCCGCCTCCTCTTGTACACCCATAATTTCCCTTATTTCTTTGTTTAGTATTCTATCCATTCTAGATTTTCCAGCTGAACTTCTTAAAACATCCATTTCTGTACATAAAATTATTTTCATTTCCCTGGTAGCAATTTGCCAGACTTCAGCACCATATGTTAAAATGCTCTGAATTATGGTTTGATATATTTGTAATTTTCTATTTTTTAAAAATATTTTTGCTCCACCAAACAGAGTGTATAGCATTTAATCCTTGTTTTATTTGTGCGATTCTATTTTTAATTTCCACTCTGTTATCGCCTGAATGGTCTAATTTTGTTCCTAAATAAGTGCATTAAATATTAGATTGTTGAAATTTATATTTTCCATTTCTTCTCCTATACTTACTTATTTACTCACTAGCATTATCGAACCCATGGGTTCATGGCCGCGCGGACATAAGCTTTCCATACATCCCTATCCTGAGCTAATGCTTTCCAATCATTCCCTGTATAATCTACTTCCCTCAAATCATAGTTAATGTTATTCTCCCACCTCGTTCTTGGTCTACCAACTGGGAGTTTTCCTTCTGGCTTTCCTACAAGAAGCTTCCATGCAAGTCTTTCATTCCCCATACGTGCAACATGTCCTGCCCATCGCAGTCTACGAGACTTAACTGTTCTTATTATATCTGGCTTCTTATAAAGACCATGTAGTTCATTGTTATGTAGTCTTCTCCATTCACCTGTCTGTTCATCTCTCTTTGGTCCAAAAATTTTCCTAAGTACTTTATTCTCAAATACTTGTAATCTCCTTTCCTCCCTTAAAGTAAGAGTCCATGTTTCGCACCCATATAATATAACTGGTAGAATAATAGTTTTATATATTTTCAGTTTAACGTTTTTTGAAAGGAGTTGGGACATCAAAAGTCTCTGCAATGCATAATAGCACGCATTTCCAGAATTGAGCCTATGTTTAATTTCTTTGTGCATCTCATTCCTATTTGTGATTATTGTTCCTAGGTATTTGAATTCAGCCACTTCCTCAAAATTTCCCTCATTTGTCATTAGCTGTCCATTTCCATTATATAATGTATTTCTACGTGTGACCATATATTTAGTTTTATTGATATTTACTTCCAGTCCTAATTTCTTAGTGTTACTCAATAGTGTGTGCGTGTTGTCCTTTAGTATCTCCTCGCTATCAGCCAATAGTACTACATCATCAGCATAAACTAACAGCTTATTAATACCATTGAGTTGTAAGCCTTCCTCATTCTCTAAAGATTTAATGGCATGCTCTAGTACAAAATTAAATAGTAGAGGAGATAGTGCATCTCCTTGCTTCAACCCATTCTGGATTTCAAAAGTGTCCGAAAACTGTTTGCCTACACGCACCCTACTCTTTGTGCCATTTAGACACATTCGTATAAGTCTAACTAACTTTTTAGGAATTCCGAACTCCAGCAGGATACTATATAACTTCTCCCTCTTAATTGAATCATATGCTTTTTTGAAGTCTACATATAGTTGATGTACAGTACCATTATATTCCCATTTCTTTTCTAAAATCTGTCTTATACTAAAAATCTGATCTGTTGTAGACCTGTTTCTTCTAAATGCACATTGATGATCTCCTAGAATGTCATCAATATAGGGAGTAAGTCTGCTTACTAATAGGCTATATTTGTTAGAATTTTGTACGAAGTTGAAAGTAATGAGATGCCCCTGTAGTTGTTGCAATCAGTTTTATCTCCTTTCTTATAAATTGGTACGATAATTGATTCCTTCCATTCATCTGGAAGAGCTTCTTTTTCCCAAATCATACTAAGCAACCAGCGTATCTTGTCCATCAATTTTTCTCCCCCTGATTTTATCAGTTCTGCTGGGATCTCATCTGAACCTGATGCTTTATACATCTTCAATTTTTCAATCGCCATTTCAACCTCTAATGCACTTGCTTCTGCGACTAGCATTTCTGCTGTCTGTAAATTATCCTCCTCAATGTCATGTTCTGTATGTACATTTAATAGCTGATTAAAGTAACTTTTCCATCTATTTAATATACTCCTAGAATCTGCAATCATATCCCATTTTCATTCTCGAATTATGTTTGTTCTAGCCTGAAACCCTTTCTTCTCTATACTAATTCCCTGATATAATTCTCTAATGTTCCTATTTTTTGCATTCATTTCAAGATCATTAACCTTCTCTCTCAAATATTCCCTCTTTTTACTCTTTAGTAACTTGGAGGTTTCCCGTCTAATACTACCCAATTGCTCTAAATTTACCTCATTTGGCTCGTGTAACCTTTTCATTTTTGCTAGCTTTCTTTTCTTTACAATGTCGGCACATTCCTCATCAAACTATTTCTTGTTTTGCCTCTTTTTTAAGCAACCAATGCTTTCTGATGCTGACAATTTAACAGTATCTCTTATAGCCTCCCATTCTTTAATTATATCAGTTTTCTTCTTCGTTTGCCACATTGTCATCTGAAGATTCCAGTACTTAAAATCTATTAGCAAATCCATTATCAAATTTTTATTTGATAATCTTGCCGCATTTCATAATTTTATCAAGTTTTTTAATTCAAATTTTACAGAATCATCTTTAGCGTTTGTTCCTCTCATTAGCGATAGCCGTCGTCTGATTTTCACCCTGACCAAATGATGATCGGAACTGCAGTCTGTCCCTCTAACTGATCTAACATCGATGATGCTACTATGCCAGCGTTTGTCCACTAATACATGATCTATTTGGTTCTGATTTTCGCCATCTGGAGACGTCCAGGTGTATTTATGAATATTCTTATGCTGAAATGTTGTGCTCTTAACAATGAGATTCTTTGATGTGGCGAAGATGACTAATCTAACCCCATTGTCGTTACTATCTTCATGAAGACTGAATTTGCCTGTTGTTGGTTTGAATATATCTTCCCGTCCCGCTTTTGCATTAAAATCTCCTAAGACAATTTTCATATGATATCATGAAAGGCTATGAAATACGCATTCTAATTCTTCATAGAACTCTCCCTTGTTCTTGTCATCTTTATCTTCTGTGGGGGCATGTACATTTACAATTATAAAATCATGTTGTTTACCCTTTAGAATTATGTTTGATATCCTATCACTAACAAACTTAATATCTCGGATAGCGGATAGGATCCTCCTTCTGACTGAAAAACCCGTTCCAATTTCAGGTCTTTCTGCACCCCCGTAGTATAATGCAAAACTTCCTGATTCCTGACTACCTTCTCCTGGCCACCTAACTTCCTGTAAAGGGACTATATCCAAGGGCGATTTATCTAATTCCCGCATTAGTATCTCTAGTGCCCCGCTATTGTATAAAGTCCTAACATTCCATGTTCCTAGGAACATGTCTCCGTGTTTGAACCTTTGGTATGTGTTCCCTGAAGTAGTCCCCGCCCGGAGAACCGAATGGCGGACTATTTGACCTCCGGAAAATTTTACCCAGTTGAACCCATATCCGCATTTCTTGACGGTTGTATTTTTATGGTGAAAGATCGTCACTCTTTCGACCAAGGTACTTTTTTCGTCTGGATTATCACCTTCGACCAGTCCGGCATGGGTAACCCTATCGGCAGCAATGCTACCGCCGGAATAGCTCTCAGGATCATTTAAGCACGCAAGCCATTCCACCACGACAAGGTATTTAGATTTATCAATGTTTATGTAAAGTCCCAATTTTATATATTCTTCTTTTAGTTTTTTAGCCATATATTCTATGTCATCGTGGTCTTGTGCTATTAATACATGGTCATCTGCAAAATTTAGTGAATATACGTATGTATTTTGGATGGGTATGCCCAATTATACACAGGTATTTAGTTTTCTCAATGTTTATATAAAGTCACCATTTTTCATATTTTTCTTTTAGTTTTTTAGCCATATATTCTGTGTCATCGTGGTCTTGTGCTATTAATACCTGGTCATCTGCAAAATTTAGTGAATATACAGGTGTATTTTGGATAGGTATACCCAATTTTTGACATTTTTCCTCCAGTCTCTTAGTACTCTTTTGAGATAAATTTTAAATAGAGTTGGAGATAAACTGCAACCTTGCCTTAACCCTTTTGTAATAGTAATTCCCTTTGTTATATGATTTCCCACTTTCATTTTCGAAATAGATCCTTTGTATAATGCTTTTATAGCTTCTACTAATTTTTTGGTACTGTTAGAATTATCTAAAACTTCTCATAACATTTTTGGGGAATACTATAACATGCCTTGGTTAAATCGACAAAAAGCAAATGTAACTCTCTGTTAGTAGCTCTTTTTTTCTATCATTTGTGTTATGCAAAATATATTATCTGTGCAAGACCTACCACTTCTAAAACCAGACTGATCTTCCATTTCTTTATCTGGTATTCTGTATCAACCATTTTACTTAGTATGCGTCCATACATTCTAATTAATGTACTCGTTACTGATATGCCTCTATAATTTTCACAATAATAATAATAATAATAATAATAATAATAATAATAATAATAATAATAATAATAATAATAATAATAATAATAATAATAATAATAATAATAATAATAATAATAATAATAATAATAATAATAATAATAATAATAATAAACGAAGTTTAACTCTCGCCTTATAGGTAGCTCACTTTTCGTGCCACACTCCATTCGTGGTTTTCAGTGACACGACCTGTCGGGAGAGAGGGATTTTATCTCTGGATCACACACACACACACACACACACACACACACACACACATATATATATATATATATATGATGGCCAGATGATGTTTGTGGACTGTTTGGGCCTTAAAGTTTCCTGACATTTATCTTACAGGTTCGCCGAAAAGCATCCATCACTAAGGAACCTTGTCCCGACCGAGGATTGAATCCGAGCTCACTGCATATGAAGAAGCGACGCTATCCCAAGACCACAGAGGTGGATTAATAATAATAATAATAATAATAATAATAATAATAATAATAATATGCCTCTATAATTTTCACAATAATAATAATAATAATAATAATAATAATAATAATAATAATAATAATAATAATAATAAACGAAGTTTAACTCTCGCCTTATAGGTAGCTCACTTTTCGTGCCACACTCCATCCGTGGTTTTCAGTGACACGACCTGTCGGGAGAGAGGGATTTTATCTCTGGATCACACACACACACACACACACACACACACGCACACATATATATATATATATATATATATATATGATGGCCAGATGATATTTGTGGACTGTTTGGGCCTTAAAGTTTCCTGACATTTATCTTACAGGTTCGCCGAAAAGCATCCATCACTAAGGAACCTTGTCCCGACCGAGGATTGAACCCGAGCTCGCTGCATATGAGGAAGCGACGCTATCCCAAGACCACAGAGGTGGACTAATAATAATAATAATAATGATATGCCTCTATAATTTTCACAATAATAATAATAATAATAATAATAATAATAATAATAATAATAATAATAATAATAATAATAAACGAAGTTTAACTCTCGCCTGATAGGTAGCTCACTTTTCGTGCCACACTCCATCCGTGGTTTTCAGTGACACGACCTGTCAGGAGAGAGGGATTTTATCTCTGGATCACACACACACACACACACACACACACACACACACACACACACACACACACACACACACACACACACACACACACACACACACACACATATATATATATATATATATATATATATATATATATGATGGCCAGATGATGTTTGTGGACTGTTTGGGCCTTAAAGTTTCCTGACATTTATCTTACAGGTTCGCCGAAAAGCATCCATCACTAAGGAACCTTGTCCCGACCGAGGATTGAACCCGAGCTCGCTGCATATGAGGAAGCGACGCTATCCCAAGTCCACAGAGGTGGATTAATAATAATAATAATAATAATAATAATAATAATAATAATATATTAATATGATAACGATAATAAATACAACTTTTACTGTTTTATATAACTTTCATATTTAGCCTTCTTATTTTAGTCCCGCGCTGTAGCCGAGCGGTTAAGGCAAGATGCAGAGCAACGGGACCTGCGCTGGTTCGAGTCTCCATGAGGGAAAAAATTCTGTCATGAAATTTCAGTCACTATTGGACTGATGCCCACCCAGCATCGTGAGGAATTTGGGTAGCGACAATAAGTACCGGCTCCAGGTTGAGAAAACCAGCTATAACGACTAACGGAGCCGACATGCTGACCACATGTCTCCTCTACACTCGCTGGGTGGTCGTATACCTCGGTGATTAACACATGTGGATGTAATCCCAGCAGCTGGCTGATAGTCCAAGGGCCATCTAGTCCTGTCGCACCATGGAGTTTTTATATACCGGTGCTCATTTTATTAAATAATCGTTACTAAGATATAAATAAATATTTTGTAATAACGTACATAGACCCACTTTCTGAAAATATATCCAAGCGTTTAAAAACGTTTGACTTCAACGTAGCGTTTAAAACTAATAAAACTTCTATGATGAAATTAAAAAAATATAAAACTAAGGTTAAAAAGAACAGTTGTAAGAGTGGCACGTGTGACGAGGTTTATAGTCCAAACAGGTAGGACGTTTAATATTTGTATAAAAGAACATGTAATAGCATGTGATAAAATTATAGATACTTCAAATTATGCTAACTGTATAACTAATTTTGATCATTGATTTAATTCAGATTTTAAAAGGGAAAAATAGTTCTTTTAGAAACTAGAAACAAATAAATTGTGAAATACTGAGTGCCTTAAATTGATGTATACACTCTGAAACTTTATTCCTCAGCAACGAATTGAGATAGATATTTTTGTTGTATATGATCCAGAAGGCACTGTAAAAACATAGCAACACGTTCATCGTTCGTATGTGTTTATAAACTAATGTGGCGGTGAAATTATCATCTTTCAATGAATGTACTTGGAAAGTATTATTGGAAAGTGGATAATGTTGTTGAAATTCAACGACGTTGGAGGATTCAATTTGGTACACCACCAACAAGGGTAACAATAACAAGAATCCGAGACAAGTTTGAAGTCGGTGGAACTGTGCAAGATGTGTTGAAAGGTCGGTGTGGAAGAAAGAGAAGTTCCACTGATAACGAGAGTGCTGGTGCAGTCATGCACGGCCACCAAGTAAGTCATTGAGGCAATGTTCTCGTGAGATTGGTATCGAGAAATCCAATTTTCATCGAATGTTTCGAGCTTATCCACGCACTTAATGAGACCACCCAGATAGGCGACTGCAATTTTCCTGCACAAGTGTGACGAAAGGGAAGATTTTCAAAACTCAAATGTCTGGTCGGATGAAGCCACATTTAAAAGTAATGGCACAATTAATAGGCTTAATGGTATGTACTGGTCTAAGGAAAATCCAAACATCGTTAAAAAAAAGGCCGTCAATCTTCCAAAAAAAGCGGTATGGTGTAGTCTGTTTTACAGAGGTTTAATTGGGCCGTATGAATTCGAAGAGACTGTTACGAGTCGGACTTACGTGGAAATGTTGGAAGTCATTATTCCCGATTTCATGTTTTATGATTTCTTTGAGAATGAAAATGAGGTTTACTTCCAACGAGACAGGGCTCTACCTCACTTTCATACCGATATGAGAAATTGCCTCGATTTTGCATTCAATCAGGTACACGAAATTCCCGTCTCGATCTTTCTATTTAACCCCTGTAGACTTCCTCCTTTGGGGAACTTTAAAGTACACGGTGTGCGCATAAAATCACAAACACTGGAGGATTGAACATACCATCAATTATATTCTATTAGCAATAATCGAGACAGTATATTCATTTAAACCCCCATCAAATTATTTTTAATGAATTATATCCCAATCTTAAAGGTGTTCTCTAGCTGTAGGTGGACATTTTGAACATGTAAGTATAAGGAATACATCACATCAAAAATTGCATTTCTACTCATTTCGTTGCTGAAAAATAACGATTAAAAGATTGTATACATTAATTTAAGACCCACTGCAGTAACATGTTGTTGAATATGCAATTTGATCTGAATAATTCGCCTCTGTTAAATTTAGGGTAATTCTGTGTATTTTGTATCTTACATCTCCCATTATTGTTTACTGTTCGACATTTTTTGCATTGTATTGTATTGCTTCGTTACGTTTGTTCACATATATAATATAATAAATAAATATTATATTCACAAAGAGAAAATTTGATCATAATTGTACTATTAGTATGGGATGAAGGTACAGTATATCAAAACAACTGTAAAGATTGTATCATAAAATAACTCTATGTGAAAATAGTATAAAACTATGATAGTTTTATTTTCCTTAATTACACAATGAATTGTCATAAAACGAACATACTTACTTACTCTTACTCACTGGCACTATCGAACCCGCGCGGACATAAGCTATCCATACATCCATATCCTGAGCTAATGCTCTCCAATCATTCCCTGTATAATCTACTTCCCTCAAAACATAGTTAATGTTATTCTCCCACCTCATTCTTGGTCTACCAACTGGGCGTTTTCACTCAGGCTTTCCTACAAGAAGCTTCCATGCAAGTTTTTCATTCCCCATACGTGCAACATATCCTGCCCATCGCAGTCTACGAGACTTAACTGTTCTTATTATATCTGGCTCCCCATAAAGACCATGTAGTTCATTGTTATGTAGTCTTCTCCATTCACCTGTCTGTTCATCTCTCTTTGGTCCAAAAATTTTCCTAAGTACTTTATTCTCAAATACTTGTAATCTCCTTTCCTCCCTTAAAGTAAGAGTCCATGTTTCGCACTCATATAATATAACTGGTAGAATAATAGTTTTATATATTTTCAGTTTAACGTTTTTTGAAAGGAGTTGGGACATCAAGAGTCTCTGCAATGCATAATAGCACGCATTTCCAGAATTGAGCGTATGTTTAATTTCTTTGTGCATCTCATTCCCATTTGTGATTATTGTTCCTAGGTATTTGAATTCAGCCACTTCCTCAAAATTTCCCTCATTTGTCATTAGCTGTCCATTTCCATTATATAATGCATTTCTACGTGTGACCATATATTTAGTTTTATTGATATTTACTTCCAGTCCTAATTTCTTAGTGTTATTCAATAGTGTGTGCGTGTTGTCCTTTAGTATCTCCTCGCTATCGGCCAATAGTACTACATCATCAGCATAAACTAACAGCTTATTAATACCATTGAGTTGTAAGCCTTCCTCATTCTCTAAAGATTTAATGGCATGCTCTAGTACAAAATTTAAATAGTAGAGGAGATAGTGCATCTCCTTGCTTCAACCCATTCTGGATTTCAAAAGTGTCCGAAAACTGTTTGCCTACACGCACCCTACTCTTTGTGTCATTTAGACACATTCGTATAAGTCTAACTAACTTTTTAGGAATTCCATACTCCAGCAGGATACTATATAACTACTCCCTCTTAATTGAATCATATGCTTTTTTGAAGTCTACATATAGTTGATGTACAGTGCCATTATATTCCCATTTCTTTTCTAAAATTTCTGTCTTATACTAAAAATCTGATCTGTTGTAGACCTGTTTGTTCTAAATGCACATTGATGATCTGCTAGAATGTCATCAATATAGGGAGTAAGTCTGCTTACTAATATATTTGTTAGGATTTTGTAGGAAGTTGAAAGTAATGAGATGCCCCTGTAGTTATTGCAATCAGTTTTATCTCCTTTCTTATAAATTGGTACGATAATTGATTCTTTCCATTCATCTGGAAGAGCTTCTTTTTCCCAAATCATACTAAGCAACCAGCGTATCTTGTCCATCAATTTTTCTCCCCCCTGTATTTATCTGTTCTGCTGGGAACTCATCTGAACCTGATGCTTTATACATCTTCAATTTTTCAATCGCCATCTCAACCACTAATGCATTTGGTTCTGCGATTAGCATTTCTGCTATCTGTAAATTATCCTCCTCAATGTTCTGTTCTGATGTATATTTAATAGCTGATTAAAGTAACTTTTCCATCTATTTAATATACTCCTGGAATCTGCATTCATATCCCCATTTTCATTCCGAATTATGTTTGTTCTAGCCTGAAACCCTTTCTTCTCTATAATAATTCCCTGATATAATTCTCTAATGTTCCTATTTTTTGCGTTCATTTCAAGATCATTAATCTTCTCTCTCAGATATTCCCTTTTTTTGCTCTTTAGTAACTTGGTGGTTTCCCGTCTAATACTACCCAATTGTTCTAAATTTGCCTCATTTGGCTCGTGTAACCATTTCATTTTTGCTAGCTTTCTTTTCTTTACAATGTCCGCACATTCCTCATATAACCATTTCTTGCTTTGCCTCTATTTTAAATAACCAATGCTTTCTGATGTTGACAATTTAATAGTATCTCTTATAGCCTCCCATTCTTTATTTATATCAGTTTCTTCTTCGTTTGCCACATTGTCATCTGAAGATTCCAGTACTTTTTTTCTATCATTTGTGTTATGCAAAATATATTATCTGTGCAAGACTTCTAAAACCAGATTTTTCTTCCATTTCTTTATCCTGGTATTCTATATCAACCCCGTAGTATAACGCAAAGCTTCCTGATTCCTGACTACCTTCTCTTGGCCACCTAACTTCCTGTAAAGCGACTGTATCCAAGGGCGATTTATCTAATTCCCGAGTTAATATCTCTAGTGCCATAAAACGAACACCAAATTAATTGATCAAATAATAATAATACGCATTAATAGTTTATGAGTTTTATTATTATAATTACAGTGTTTTAAGTAGCCTACATTATTTCAGTTCTATTAGATAGGCCTAATATATCATAAAAATGATTAGTTACTTTTCAGTCGTTTTAGCAAGAAGTCTATTCAATTTTCATTACGGACATTCTCTGAATATTCATCGTGATCATAATATATATGTTTGTACTTAACCCATTAATTCTTGGCCGTTTGGCTAATGAACTAAAGTTTTTTCTTACAGAACTCACTGGTTGTTGTTCCCGATTGAATTAGAACTTTGGTATCGACCAAGTTAGCTAATGTTGGTTGCGTTTGAGACCCGTATCCATTAATTATTAGAATCACATATACAAGATGTGTTGCTACGAGTATTAACAATTTGTATTCCCGTAATGGAAACAACAATTACGTTACATCTCCGGGATATTTTATATAGTTCATTGAAATTATTCTGTGGGTGCGTGCAAGAACCTTGCAACTTACAAATATGTAATATTGAGATATGGATGTAATTTTTACATGCTCAGAAGACAAAATTGTATCAATTCGTCAGACATTATAGAAGGTACTGTACATCTGTTGGTGGATTGTGATCCATCTATACATCTAAATTTGTTATGGTTTAACACAGAAACACAAAGAGTTGATCGCACAAACGAAGACTAAAACACGACCCCGGTTTTCTAATTTTTTAAATATTTCTATAAAAAACAATAAAAACTACGCGTGTTAACTACAAAAACAAATGTATGATCTATGACCATGGTTTCTTAACAATTTCTAGGAATTTTCAGTTATTTTATAATTTTTACGGAAAGGATTAAAAATGGAAAACCGGGAATTTCGATTTTGCAATCCACTCATATCAGGTTCTTGGATGGTAAAATGCATATTTTAAGTTACGTATCAAGTTCTTGCATGCATCCACAGAATTAGCAATTCAGCCACCGACAAATGTAACTGTTCATTACACAACCTTTGTCTAAAACGCGTGTTTTCAAATTTTAGTAACTTATTTCCTAATATTCACATCATTCATTCATAGTGTTCTACTAAAGAGCAGGTCTTTCACTGAAAACTCAGCATTCTCCACTCTTTCCTTAACTCAGCTTTCCTTCATGTATCTGCGTACAAACCATTTATTTTAATATTGCCTATCATCTGATGTATTTTTTCTGCTTCTAACTTTCTTTCCGTTGACCATTCCTTCTATGGCATCCTTTAGCAGGCAGTTCCTTCTTAGCCAGTGGCCAATCCAATTTATTTTCCTCTTCTTTATGAATTACATCATTGTTCTTCTTTCGCCCACTCTGTCTAGCACATCTTTATTTCTTACTTTGTCTGTCAATTTTATACGTTCCATTCTTCTCCATATCCACATCTCAAAAGCTTCCAGTCACTTTTCCTCATTCCATCGTAATGTCCAAGTCTCTGCACCATACAATGCTACACTCCACACAAAGCACTTCACTAGCCTCTTCCGTAATTCTTTTGCCAAGAGTCCGCAGAAAATGCTTCTCTTCTTGTTAAAAGCTTCTTTTGCCATTGCTATCCTCTGCTTTACTTCTTCACTGCAGTTCATGTTACTACTGATAGTACAACCCAAGTATTTGAAGCTCTCCACTTGCTCAATGGCCTCATCTTCAATTCTCATGTTTATCTTCCTTGGTTTCCTTTCTATTATTATGACCTTTGTCTTATTTATATTTATCTTCATCCCATAATCCTCGCACTATCAGCATGTGTCATTGCATCTTCTGCTAGCAAATCCATATCACCAGCAAATCTTATGCATTTTATTCTTCTTCCTCCCATGTTTACGCCTCCCGTATTGCTGAAGCAATTCTTCATTAGGTCTTCCAGGTAGATGTTAAAAGGAGTAGGTGATAGAGGACATCCTTGCCTTACCCCCCTTCCAATTTCTCTTCCCTCTGACATTTCTTCTCCTATCTTCAATTTTATTCGCTGTTTCATATAAAGACTACTTATGAGCCTCCTCTCCTTCCAGTTCACGCAAATTTTATTCAAGATCTTCAGTTTATTCCAATTTACTCTCTCAAAGGCTTTTCCAGGTCAACAAATACTGCATAAACGTCTTTATCTTTTTCTATATATCTTTCTCCTATTGTTCGTATCAATCCAATTGCATCTCTTGTACCCTTTCCCTTCCTGAAGCCAAACTGTTCTTCCAATTCGCTTTCCATCGTAGAACGTAAACGTCGATTCAGTATTCGCAGGAGGATCTTGGCAGAGTGTGATATCAAGCTGATAGTCCTGAACTCCTTACATTTATTTGCACTGTTTTTCTTCGGTATTGGTATTAACACTCTCTCAGTCAATTCTTCGGGTCATTCACCTTCTTTATATATATTGTTGCATAAACGCAGAATTCCCTTCTTTCCTTCACCCAAGCATTTAACCAATTCAATGGAGGTTCCATCTACCCCTGTTGCTTTCCCATTTTTCATTTCCTTAATTGCTAGTTCAACTTCTTCCTTCACAATTGAAACTCCTTCTTCATCTGCTGATACGTCTTCTTCATTTTCTATATCCACGTTAGCCGGACGATTTCTTGTCTCATATAAATTTTCTACACATTTTCCCCATATATTCATAATTCCCTGTTTGTCTGTTATTTTTTCATTATTTTCGTCCTCAATCAGCCACATAGTTTTCCTGCTCTTCTATCCATAATCCAAGCCTCTAACTTCCTGGTACATTAAATCATATTTTCCTTTCCTGTCCAGATTCTCTACTTCTTTACATTTCTGCCTCATCCATTCTTTCCTTTCGTTGTCAGTTTCTCTTCTAAGTTCGTTGTTTAGTTTCCTGTAGTTTCTTTTGGCATCTGCTGTATTGCTATTTTCCATTTTCTTCTTTCTTCCGCCTTCTCTAGCATTTTTTCTGTGATGCAAGGTTTCTTAATATTCTTGCTCTCTTTGTATCCTATTGTTTCCTCTGAAGCTATCTGTATAGAGATTTTCAAATGACTCCATTGTTCCTTGGTATTACAATATGAGATTTCCATGGTAGAGACTTTCTCCTGAAAATGTTGTTGGAATTTTCTCCTTTCCTCTACAGTTTTGAGTTTCTCCAAGTCAAACTTCTTTATTCCTGTCTTCCTCTTATCTTCCTCAAGCAAATATCTACTTCGCCTATTAGTAAGACATGATCTGAATTGATATCTGCTCCTGGTAGGGTCTTCGCATTTTTCAAGCAATTTCGGAATCTTTCGTGTATCAGTATGTAGTCCATCTGGTATCGTTTGTTGTCCATATGGCTTATCCATGTGTATCTTCCTCCTTTATGCTGTTGAAACATTGTATAAATTTCTTAATTAATTCCTCTTGAAAAAGCATTCCACCACCGGTGTTACAGGTGCAACACCTGACCAATGGACTCGTGTCTATTTAGAGGAACTTCGGATAATTTGGACCCCAATTTTGAATTTGTTGTTTTTCTTCTTTTAATTAAGGGATTTGAATTTTGTTTTATTAGCAGTTATTATCATCATTGTTTAAAATATGAAATAGCATTGTTATTTTATTCAAATAGGGAAACATCTTCATAATTTTGAAACTATCTACATTACATGAAATGTCCACTTTCACCTGCATATTCGGATAAAGTGGACCCTAGTCCACCTTAGCTTTTAGTATATTTTTAAGTTTATTTACTCTTTTAATTTATACAGAAAGACACAGATTAATCTGAAAATTTTTATGACTGATCATAATTAAAAAGCGTTGATATGTATTTAACGTTTTGAAAAATTATTGTTGATTATAATATCCACAAGTCATTCAACTGCAGAAAGTGTTGACCTTTGGGTTTAATAAATTTATTCCGATTGAGGGCCTTTCCACTTTTCAGCGGTTGCCCTTTTACCAGCCGGTTGCTTGCCCTTCACATCCACATGTGTCAATCACAGAGGTAGATTTAATAAATTTATAAGGATGTTAAATAAAGTGAATTAAGTGAATGGTTTTTACAGAGAGCATCCTCATTGATAAAATATACGTATTCGTGTAAAGTGGACCCAGGTCCTTGTGGAGGGTCCACATTAACCGAATTATTTTGTTATGTTTAGTATCCCATGTTATGTTTATGTCACATAATATCAAACCAAACCCGTCAGTATATTAAAACAGCATCTACATAATATAATACATATAGGAGTTTTTTTCAACATTTGTATTATTCAATAGCAGAAATTGAGAATTGGTTCTTAGCTTGAAAAACTTTAAAAGTGGTAATTTTCATAAATATCACAAATAAACCCTTCTTCGCACAAATGATAAAAGAAACTGGCCTTAAACCCCTCAGAGGTGATTAGGGAAAAAAAGTTAAAATATTTTCTGTTCGAGGCAGCACCAATTAAAGAAGATATTAACAGGATGCACCCAAACAGAAGGATTCACATTATCTCCGAACTTCCCTATATATATATATATATATATATATATATATATATATACACTTGGAATACTCTACATAAGGTTAAAGACTTTTCGACATTTTTAGAATCAGGAGTATTAATATGAAGAAATTGAATTGTTATTGCTATAAGGTTTTGTTTTGGAATTGTTTCCTGGCGTGGTAAGGTAGAGTGGAAGTAAAACCAAATAAATATTCTGTCAGATGCGAACAATAGGCGTGAATTAGAAACGTATCAGTTGACAAAAATCAGTATGGAATTACAAAAATGTTGATGATTCTCCGTATACAGGGTGCTCTAAAATTCCCCTTACATACTTCTAGGACTTGTAGAGGGGACTGAGTAGATAATATTTAGAACTGGAAACCATGTCCCGTAACTTACCGTTTGTGTGCTGCAGTCGTTTAAATCATGTTTTTAACGCGACCACTTTTACAAGTAATTTATTATGAGGCGTGACTTGTTTTACAATTCAACTCATTAATAACCAAAGAAACAAAATGGAAACTGAATGATTTTTCACAAATACTTTTGTTTACAGTTAAACTGTTTTTGTCCTTTTGAAATTATTTTTAACATTCCGATCCACTAATAAGTGCGGTTCGATGTGGCGACCAGCAACTTCGTTGCACACATTGTACCCACAAATGATGTTTTGGTAAACGCGCTCTATCACACATACTTCTAGGACTTGTAGAGGGGACTGATAGATAATATTTAGAACTGGAAACCATGTCCCGTAACTTACCGTTTGTGTGCTGCAGTCGTTTAAATCATGTTTTTAACGCGACCACTTTTACAAGTAATTTATTATGAGGCGTGACTTGTTTTACAATTCAACTCATTAATAACCAAAGAAACAAAATGGAAACTGAATGATTTTTCACAAATACTTTTGTTTACAGTTAAACTGTTTTTGTCCTTTTGAAATTATTTTTAACATTCCGATCCACTAATAAGTGCGGTTCGATGTGGCGACCAGCAACTTCGTTGCACACATTGTACCCACAAATGATGTTTTGGTAAACGCGCTCTATCACACCTGGTGTATCTGCAATTCCCCCTGCAGCGACCACAAATCGTGCCACCAGATCTTCTTCTGTCTCTACAGGAGTGTCATAAACCAAACTCTTCATACGACCCCAGAGGAAAAATTCCAATGTTGACGAATCATGAAGCTATTACTTGTTGAGACACGTGACATACGTTCAGGCAATGCTTGTTTTCAAACGGCTGTAGCAGGAAACGGCAAGTTTCCGCACATGGTTTCCAATTCTAAATATTATAAACTCAGTCCCCTCTACTAGTCCTAGAAGTTTGTAAGAGGAATTTTAGAGCAGCCTGTATATTACCATTATGGCAAAGATGAGGGAAATCAATAAGTTTTAAGAAACGGAAGGAAATAATATCTCGACGAAAATACTTTACTGCGAAACAACAAATTATCTAGCGAGCATTTTAACAAAGTACAGTGATATTATGATCAACCATTAGAGTATTTATGTAGCGACCACCGCAAGGTCAGCTTTGAAACACTATCCCTCAAATTTAATGAGTAATCTAGTAAATTGTTAATAATTTAAAACATGCCACAATATTCTACGTCTTCCACGTCGATCATCTTCATAGTCCAGTGATTTTTACTCTTGTAATGTCACTTTTAATTTCTAGAACAAAAAGGAACAATAACGACACAAAGTATATTATCTCGAAAACGATATTTTTTTTAAATGTCAGCCTATGTGGGTGGCAACAATAGAAGTTACCTACGCGCGCCCGTATGCCGGCTAGCGCGAATAATAATAAATATGATGCTAAAATACATTCTTATAGTTTGAAATTACAGTGATGAAATTAAATTCATTATCGCGTGTGGGTGTAAACGGCATAAATGACATGTTTGTACCATTAAAATGCTAGCTCTCAAAATCTGTTGATCTACGTCTGGGCCTATGCCTAAATACGCCATTGTATATACATATAAATTATGAAGATGCTAGAAGGATATTAAAATGAAGTACTTTGCTTTACTAGCTATGCCGTAATTGTTCCAATGTAATGTGATGCGATGTGGCAGGAACATAGCGAATTGTTGTCTGGAGATTGTGTGGTAACAGGTACGATATAAAAGTATGTAGAGGCTGAAAGAGGTATTCGAAGGAAGAGGTGGTAACTTTGTTATCGGCATTTTTTTTTCCTTAGCGATTTCCCATTGTTAGACAATGAAATAAGGAATTTTAATATTTAATTTTAGGAAGTGATATTTTAATTATATTATTTTTAGTCTGATCATCTTACCTCAATATTAATGTTGATTTATTCTTGGACATGTTTCAAAACAATTCTGTTTTATCGTCAGCTTGTCAACACTGGTTTGATTTATGGCAGTCTGGACAAGCTGACGATAAAACAGAATTGTTTTGAAACATGTCCAAGAAGAAATCAACATTAATATTGAGGTAATATGATCAGACTAAAAATAATATAAGGAATTTTAATTTTATTCTTGGGGATATTGTGACTGTTGATATAGTATAAAAGTATAAGGAGGCTAAAAGAGGTATGACAATAAAGAAATGACAACATTTTTACTTGTAAGTCAAAAACGCGATCCGCAGTAATTGCCTTTTGTCAGACACTGGGGTCAATGAATAAAAAATCATATTTTGGAGATGTTGTGGTGTTAGGTAATTAAAAAAAAAGATTCAGAGATTATTGGAGAAGTGAGACCTTTGTTATTACCACATTTTATTTGTGGTCCATTTAAATACCAACAATTTTTTATTGTTCCTCATAACTAATAAATTTAACATTTAAGATTTCCCTGGAATAAGGATGTAATCAACTATTTAAAATTACATTTGTATTAGATGGAACATTGTCTTATAGTCAAAGTCAGTAGAGTGGTAAATTGTGTCATGTATTTAACATATGCCAACTACTTTTGAGTAAATTGGGAAGTTGAGAATATTAGATAAATAATGGTGAATACTTAATTAAATTTAGCACCTTAAGATCTTGAAGGAATAGTTACATTATTTTTCGAGGGAGCTCTTAATTTTTTTTTCCAATGCCACCAGGCTGTCTTAACGGCATTTCTGGTATTCTGTCCTGGAATTGACGAAATTGAAACCCACTTCCGCCCGGGAGTCTGGAAGGCTGATTTACGTTACCCCGATGATATGATTAGTGATAAATGATAACGAAGGACCGGGAGAGTCTATAAACCTTAACTTAATATGCATTCCATATCACGGACAACGACAGGAATTATTCAATTCAATGAAAAATTATTGTGGTCTTAACGGGGATTGAACCCGAGAGCTCTGACTACAAGACCAAGAGCCTGGGCAATGCTCTTAATACATAATAAATCAGTATCTTCAGCAGGCTCAGTGGTACAGACAGTTAGATGCTTACCTCTCACCGCTGTGTTCCCAAGATCAAGTCTCGGTTACTTCATGTGGGTGTTTTTCGTGGGATTAAACGGAGTCTGGAGAAGTTTTTGTAGGGATTTCTCCCGTTTTTCCACAAATTACATTCCACAATTTCTCCACACTCATCTCATTAATTTTGTTTCTTTTCATTTCATCTGGTACTGTAACGGATGCATCGGGCAACCTTGCAATTCACAGAATCTCAATGTGAGGGGCTCCACCTGGCAGAGTTGGGCAAAACGTAATTTCAATTACTTACAAATTACTGCAATTTGTAATTGCAGAAATAAAATTACAGTTACATATCATTGTAATTGATGATTATAATTACTTGAGGAATCACTTTAATTTTGTGGTCCGCGATTACATTTACTGGTTCGGCCAAAGTAATTGTAATTAAAAGTAATTTTAATTTTATTTCTAGAATTAGAAATAACTGTAGTTGGTAATTGCAATTCCTTAATGCCGAAATGGCAGAAGGAGAAGGGGTTAATTGACCGTCATAACAATAAATAGAGGAGGTGGGGTAAAGGTGCCATGTGACGCCATTAACTGTTTAAGAGAAGAGTTTGGACTTCACTGGGATACAAGAAAGTTAATGTTGTTTGGAATCAGCTGTTTATTAGTTAGACCAAACATAAGGTTTGATTTGACCTTCAAACAGGTGGTGAAGGAATTAATGAAATGATATGCTTACTTTTTTCCATTAATCAGTTTTCTTTCAGTATTTGTAATTCAATTACTGCTACTACAATATTACAGTTGCACGCAATTTATTGTAATCGTTATGACTTAAATTACAGGGAATTGTAATTGCTTAGCGTGAAGAAGTAATTGTAATTGAGAGCTCCAATTACAATCACAATAATTGAAAGGAGTAATTGGAATTACGTAACACAGTTACAGTAATTGTAATTGAGTATGTAATTAAATACTCATGCAATCATTTACTACCCAACTTTGCCACCCGACCACGTGTCAGAAATTAGTTGAGTTGTGTATCTTCAATAGTATCATGGTAATTCAAAATTAAAAAGGGATGTGGTCCATAACTGCCAAACACGGTTGTCAATTATTCCGCAGTGGTTTCCTTTTGTAACACACTGGAATGTGGAAGTGGAAAATCATCCTTCAGGAATGGCGTAGAGATCTATACGATGTGAAAATAATCAGGAGGCTGGAAGAGGTGTTAGAACGAAGATGCGATAGATCTTTTACTAGTAGGTCTTAATTGTTCCAAACTGGTTTCCTGTTGTAAAACGATAGGATACGGAGGTGGTAAGTCGTTCTCTGGAGGTGGTGTTGGGTCGATGATAAATACCATAGGTGGTTGTCTGTCGCTACGCGGCGCCACTTGTCTGTGATCCATCTTGTAATATAAACTATTTACTACCATTAGGAAGTAAATCGTACTCGCTGCAAAAACAGAGAACAGTCACAGTTATTTTGTTTTCGATAAGTTTTTGTGCTCATGAAATGTGCGAAAAAAACTTGCAGTGAGTCAGAAGCGACTTATTATTCTGAAATAATAAATGTATGCATAATAAAGCAGAAGGAGTTAATGCTTAAATAACGCAAATTCATTTAAATTTTGGAAGCTGCTCTGTTATGTATTCATGCAATTTAACGATGCGTTGTTGTGTGCAAAACGTGTAACAATCCTTGAGATGTGATGTTAAACCATTCTCTAAATCTGTATTATGATTTGAACAAATAAGAGATAAGTTAATTACTGAATTATTAGAAGCAATTAACAAAAAACACGGATAACATTTATTTATGTGGTTCGAACATCTGAAAAGACTGGAATATAGAAGACTACTACAGATGTTCAAACTCAGGGTGCAAGGGAAACGTAGAGTAAAGGTGGGCAATTTAACGATAGGATTAGAAATGCAAAGAATTAAGAGTACGGGAGGATAGAGATGAATGGAGGAATATTTGGAATCGACTTTGAGAAAGGAGGACATAAGAATTGATGATAACTAAATTATTATTATTAATAACTGAATTATTATTATTATTATTATTCATATATAAAATATTAGGAAGAAATATGCAGCGGATTCGATCCCTGGTCGGCACAATTTTCCTGGATGAGGTTTTTTCAGGGTTTTTCCTCATTTATAAGACAAATGTCAGGGACCTTTAAGGCCCAAACGGTCCCCGAACATCATGTGGCCTTCATCATCATCATCATCATCATTTTTGGATTAATTTTAGATTAAGGAATCTCTGAGGCCCCACTATCATCACCATCACTCATAATATCATCGGCACAGCGTAACCCCGCCTTCTAGACGCCCCAATCTCAGAAGTAGCTTACAATTACGCCAATGCCAGGAGATAATACGAGAAATGTCGAAATGACACCCTGGGACATTGAATAAAAAAAATAAGAATAATAAAACTATATCGACCTGTATTATGTTACAGAAGTGAGGCATGGATATGAGAAATAAGAACATCATAGTATAACTGCCAGTGAGATGTAGTTCATAAGATCAAAAACAGGTTATTCCCGATGGGATCACAAACGTAATGAAGAGGTTCGGCTAGTATTTAAATTAGAATAAGCTATTATTCTATAAACAAATACCAATAAACTTGGAAAACTTATATACAAGATATGTCCAAGAACAGAATCCCAAAAGCCATGCTTCCCTACCGCTTACATGGAAAGACATCTTTTGGCTCTCCGAGGAAAAGATGCATGTGAAAACACCCTTGAGATCATAACACACCATCATGCCTTATACTTGTTTGGAAAAATTATTATTATTATTATTATTAATTATTTTTATTATTATTGTGTATTGCAATACAGAAGATTCCTGATGAATTAAAAATAAACTACATTGTACCATTGTGATAGAAGAGACGCAAAAAAAACTACAGAGGACTAAGTATAAATAACACATTATATAGAATATTTACGAAGTTATTAAAAACAAAGTTACAAAAAGATATTAAAAACAAAATAGGAGAAGATCAAAATGGATTCAGACCGGGAAGGTCATGTGTTGACAATATATTTGTAATCCAACAGTTAATTGAAAAACGGACTGCAGTTGGAGAAGAAACCCTTTTGACAATGATAGATTTAGAGCAAAGCTTATGACTCAATTCCGAGGAACAAATTATGTGAAGTATAAGAGAAACGGGTTTTATCAACATAAAGACATTCATAAATACACAAGATATCAAGATACTTTACAGCAGTAATAGATTATATAATTATTGCACAAAATACGGATTTGAAAATAGAAGATGTTAAGAGTGCATTGAGGCCCAACCTGTGGCAGTGATCATTATTTGGTAAATGCAAAAATATTTTTTCCATATTTTAATAAGAGTGACGATACGAAAGAGAAATTGGAGACTTCAGAAATTACGCATACACCTCTATATAATACTCAGTTGTTAGAGGACGATAGTATTTTATACCTTTACCGCAAGAGGCTGGACGGAAAGTTAATTGAAAATACATTTGATACTCCTGAAAAACAATATCAGTATATTGTCGAAAATACACATATGGCTGCTAGGGAAGCTTTGGGAGAAAAGAAAATGGAGAATAAGAAAATAATATTTTTGTGCCAGATTAAGAATGATGTAGATGATAAAAAAGTAAATATCTTAAATGGTTAAGTACAAAAAATTTGACGGACAAAATGGAGTATAAAAAGCACAAGCAAAGGTAAGAAAGAAGGTGACAGAAGAAAAGAAATATTGGGAAAGAACCTGTCAAAAATTTCAGACTTATATTGGAGGAAAAAGGTGTTCAGAAGCATGGAGAAGTTTGAAAAATTTAAGAAAGCCAGAACACAATAAAATCAATATTCAGGGAATTTCTTTAAATGAATGGAAATTATATTTTAGCTAGCTATTGACTGAAGATCGTTTGGAATTTTTAAGTAGAATTGCAGAGGAAACTGATGATCAAAACAGAAAGTGTATACATTTAAATATTGAGACAGTAGAGTTAGCAATTGGAAGTTTAAAAAATGGAACGGCTTGTGGGGAAGAAGGAGTACAGCCAGAATTAATTAAATATGGTACAAGGAAATTATTTGAATTGTTAGGGAGGCGTTTTGAGAGATGCCTAAACGGAGAAGATGTACCAGCAAAATGGAAAATTGGGTTGATATCAGTCATTTATAAGAAAGGAAGAAAGGATGAGTGAAATAATTATAGAGGAATCACCGTAATGAATGTTTTAGCCATATATATGAAAAAATAATCAAATACTATTTGGAAGAGAATTATAAACATAAGGAGAATGAAATACAAGCAGGCGTTAGGTCTGAGAGATCTACAATTGATCACATATTTGTGATAAACAATTAATTTAAAAGACGAATAATAACAACGAACAAGTTCATTTCACATTTGTGGATTTAGAAAAGGCATATGAACTGTACCTTTACAAACGTTGTGGGAGGCATTGGAAGATATGGCTATAAATGATACAATTATTAATGCAATAAAATAATTGTATAAAAATGCAGTAACTAAAATTAAAATTGGAAAATGTATATCAGAAGAAATTAAAGTAACAAAAGGCCTTTGTGAAGGTTGTAGCATATCACCAACATTATTTAAGATATTTATACATAAAGCACTGTCAAACTGGAGCAAAAAATGTTCAGGAATGGGAGTACCAATTGGAGATGGATCAACAGATACAATATAGCCTATACACTGTTATTTGCGGATGACCAGATAATAATTGCTCAAGAATATGAAGACATGGAGTTTATGTTCAGAAAATTATTGGACGAATACGATAACTGGGGTTTGAAAATAAATTTAGAAAAAAACATTGTATATGGGATGTGGAGCCGAAACCGAAGATTTTATATTAGAAGATGAAAAGGGGTATATTAGGGGATGTGAAGAATTTGAGTATCTGGGAGTAAAATTAGATAAAGAGGATAAACAAAAAAGTGATATTAAGAACAGAATAAATAAAGGTAGAGCAATAACAGCAATGATGAATGGAGTCTTATGGATCAGACATATAACCAGGAAAAATAAGTTACAAATATATAATTCATTAGTGACAAGTACTGTCACATATGGAGCTGAAGTTTGGAAATTCAACAAAAACATAGAACAAAAACTTATGTAGATGGAAATGGGTTTCTTGAGGAGAGCAGCAAGATGTTCAAAATTAGACAAAATAAGAAATACTGTCATAAGAGAAAAAATGAATATAGGTTATTCAATAGTATATTATATACGGTACAAGCAATTAAATTGGTATGGGCACGTACGACGAATGCAAGAATAAAGATTACCCTGGAAAATATTGGAATGGTGTCCACCTGGAAGAAGGAGGAGAGGAAGACCTCGAAACTCGTGGATGCAAGAAATAAGAACTGGTATGAGAGCAAGGAGACTAGAGGACATGGATTGGATGGAGAGATATGAATGGAGAAGAAACATAACACTTTAGGTACAGAAAGATGTGTAAACATTAAAATTCTGTATATAAATAAATTAGAGAAATACAATACAGGACATTGAGGAGGATAATTTACAGACAACAGAAATGCTAGTCGTAGAACCAAATGCATTAGAGGTTGAAATGGCGATTGAAAAATTGAAGATGTATAAAGCATCAGGTTCAGATGAGATCCCAGCAGAACTGATAAAATCAGGGGGAGAAAAATTGATGGACAAGATACGCTGGTTACTTAGCGTGATTTGGAAAAAAAAGAAGCTCTTCCAGATGGTAGGAAGGAATCAATTATGGTACCAATTTATAAGAAAGGAGATAACACTCATTGCAACAACTACAGGGGCATCTCATTACTTTCAACTTCCTACAAAATCCTAACAACTATATTAGTCAGCAGACTTACTCCCTATATTGAAGACATTCTAGGAGATCATCATTGTGCATTTAGAAGAAACAGGTCTACAAGAGATCAGATTTTTATTATAAGACAAATTTTAGAAAACAAATAGGAATATAACGGTACTGTACATCAACTATACGTAGACTTCAAAAAAAGCATATGATTCAATTAAGGGAGAGAAGTTATATAGTATCCTGCTGGAGTTCGGAATTCCTAAAAAGTTAGTTAGACTTATACGAATGTGTCTAAATGGCACAAAGAGTAGGGTGCGTGTAGGCAAACAGTTTTCGGACACTTTTGAAATCCAGAATGTGTTCAAGCAAGGAGGTGCACTATCTCCTCTACTATTTAAATTTTTACTAGAGCATGCCATTAAATCTTTAGAGAATGAGGAAGGCTTACAACTCAATGGTATTAATAAGCTGTTAGTTTATGCTGATGATGTAGTATAATTGGCCGATAGTGAGGAGATACTAAAGGACAACACGCACACACTATTGAGTAACACTAAGTAATTAGGACTGGAAGTACACATCAATAAAACTAAATATATGGTCACACGTAGAAATGCATTATATAATGGAAATGGACAGCTAATGACAAATGAGGGAAATTTTGAGGAAGTGGCTGAATTCAAATACCTAGGAACAATAATCTCAAATGGGAATGAGATGCACAAAGAAATTAAACATAGGCTCAATTCTGGAAATGCGTGATGATATGCATTGCAGAGACTCTTGATGTCCCAAATCCTTTCAAAAAACGTTAAACGGAAAATATATGAAACTATTATTCTAGCAGTTATATTGTATGGGTGCGAAACATGGACTCTTACTTTAAGGGAGGAAAGGAGATTACAAGTATTTGAGAATAAAGTACTTAGTGAAATTTTTGGACCAAAGAGAGATGAACAGACAGGTGAATGGAGAAGACTACATAACAATGAACTACATGGTCTTTATAGGAAGCCAGATATAATAAGAACAGTTAAGTCTCGTAGACTGCGATGTGCAGGATATGTTGCACGAATGGGGAATGAAAGCCTTGCTTGCTTTGAAGCTTCTTGTAGGAAAGTCAGAGCAAAACGCCCAGTTGGTAGACCAAGAATGTGACGGGGGAATAACATTAAGTATGATTTGAGGGGTGTAGATTATACAGGGAATGATTGGAAAGCATTAGCTCAGGATATGGATGTTTGGAGAGCTTATGTCCGCGCGGCCATGAACCTACGGGTTCGATAGTGCCAGTGAGTAAGTTAGTAAGTAATTAAGTAAGTAAGTAAGTAAGTAAGTGAGTATTAGAAAAATACAATATTTATAGAATCCTAACAGAAATTATTAAACAAATTTATAAAAATAACTCCGCTTTTGTTAAAATATGAAATGTAATATCTTATACCATAAAAACCACAAAGGGATAGAAACAAGGGAGCAGTCTATCACCGATATTGAATTTATATTAATGAAATGGAAACAAAGCTGCAATGATATGAGTATCCCAATAGGCAACATATTTTTGCTGACATTATAATTTGCTGTTGATCAACTGGTTTTAGCGCAAGACAAATTTGATATGCAATTCATGATAAAAAGGTTGAAAAACACATATGAATCGTGGGGTCTCACAGTAAATTTACAAAAACAGAATATCTGGCAATAAATAGCAATGAAAGAGAAAAATTTTAATTCGAGGAAGGAATCCAAATAAAGCAAGTAAAACAAACTAAATAATAGGCAATAATTATGGATAACATTGAAAGTATAGGCAAAGAGAATATAAAACATGGAATTGAATTGAGTAGTAAAATAATATCATCCTTAAATTCCATGTGGTGTGATAAGCATATTTGGAAAAGCAAAAAATTATATTGATAAAACATTTGGTGGAATCTGTTGCAATGTATGGAAGTAAGGTATGGAAAATCAATAAGTACTACAAGAATAGACTAATAGCTCTAGAAATGGATTATTTACGCAGAAGTGCCAGTAAGTGAAAATTAGAACATGTCACAAATAAGGAAATTAGAAACATAATGGAAGCAGAAGAAAGCAAAATTGAAAGAATGGAGGAGAAGGAATTAAAGTGGTTAGGACAAGTTTTAAGAATGGAAGATGAGCGACGGCCAAAGCAACTACAGTGTGATTATAAAGTCCCAGTACATTTTGTGGATAACGTAGCGCAAATTAAACAAAAATTATAAGGTAGTTTCTAGTATCAAGTTAGTGTTCAACATAACCTCCATCAATCTGAAAACATGTTTCCCAACGATGCACCGTCGCCCGGAAAACATACACCAACATATCCTCTCTAATCATATTACGCGCTTGGCGTATGCGTTCTTTCAACACTTGCAGATTAGGAAACTTGGTTCTGTACACTTGTTACTTGATGAACCCCCAAGCAAAAAAGTCCAGGGGTGCGAGGTCTGGCGAACGAGGTGTCCAGAGGAGATGCCCTTCTAATACACCTTTTGGGAAACCTGTTATTGAGATACCCGCGTATAGCCAAAGCAAAGTGTGGTGGTGCTCCATCTTGTTGCAACACCACTGTATCAATGATACCATCTTGATGTAACTGTGGCTGAAAGAAAAGTTGCAACATATCAAGATACACATATCTCGTGATGGTTTCCTTTGGAATCTGTCTCTAACTTCCTCGTACGACTGGCCTCTTAAACGCGCAGCAACAATCTCTATCCGCTCTTCAATGGTGAACATATTTGTATCTTTCGAATGGCTGTAACAGAAATACAATATGTAAGGGATTTCTTTAAAATGTACTGGGAATTAATAATCACACTGTATATCAATGGCATCCGACCAGAATGAGGAAGAGAGGGAGACCTAAGTTAACATGGAAGGAAAACAGGAAGACATTAATGCAAGCAAGAGGGCTAAGCATTAAAGATGCCCAAGATCGTAAGCTTTGGAGGTTTGGCACGGGAAGACGGCAGCAGCTGTAAAAACCCGAAGATAGATAGATAAATAATAATAATAATAATAATAATAATAATAATAATAATAATAATAATAATAATTATTATTATTATTATTATTATTATTATTATTATTATTATTATTATAGATAGATAGATCATCGGTTGATTAATGTCTTTGACATCGTCCGATACCCAATAGCCAATTTTGTCGGTCCATCCAATCTCCTGGTTGTAGATGTTTCTCCTTCATGTATAAACATATCCCATGACTCCAGGAGGTTTTAGGTCTTCCTATGCTTAGTCTTCCCTCAGGTTTCCATTCCAAAACAGATTTTGGTAGTCGATCGTCTTCCATTCGCTTGACATGTCCGTAACATCATAATTGCTGAGTTTTAATATAATCTAAAATAGTGTATTCAATCTTCATTTTCTCCCTTATAACTGAGTTCCTAATTTTTTCTCGTCTTGAAATTCTTCCTGCCGTTCGTATAAAACCCATTTCCGTTGCCGAAAGATACTTATTTGTTTTTGTTGATAATGACCAAATTTCTGCTCCATAAGTAATGATGCTTTTTACAATTGTATGATATATATTCATTTTATTTATATTAGTTATTATTTTATCCCACCATAGTCCATTGAGGCAAGCAATTGCACATTTTCCTTTATTATTTATATTTCTTATTTCCTCTTTATAACTTCAATTTTATTTATTTTAATTCCTAAAAATGTGATCTCGCTACAAGATTTTATTGTTTCTCCTGTCTCCAAAATTAAATTTTTTTCTGGTTCACCAATTGATAAATATTTTGTTTAACTTCATGTTCAAAATTAATCCCCATTTTTCATATTCTTCTATTAATTTTCTTGTCATATATTCTAAATCTTCATAATCTTATGCAATTAACAATTGATCGTCTGCAAAATGTAAGTTGTATAACAATAGATACGAAATTAGAAACCTATAAATCCACAATCCGAAGGCGCTAACATATGATGCAGAAACTAGGATGTTGAATAAAAATTTAGTTTAAAGCTTATGTCTACTCAAATTGATTGTTTCAGACGCTCAACTAGACATTCTAATCTGGAAAAAAAAATAAATAGAAATACAATCGTCACGCAACAAATGAAAGTTCAAAATTCAATATTAGATTTTATGAGAAACAGACAACTAAAATTGTATGTTCTTATACATAGGATGCCAGAGAAAAGATTACCCAGATAAGCTTTGGAGTGGATTCTACCTGGAAAAGGAAAGACCTGGATTTAAATGAATGGATGATGTAAGAAGAGGTATGAGGGAGAATTGGAATGAGAATATAGAGAAGAATGGTGAAAGATGATAACGATTTAAAAAGCTTTGGGCATAAGATATTTTATTGCACTGTGAACCTGTTTATAAAATAAATAATAATATTAATAATAAAAATAGTAATACTTCCAAATAGTTAGTATGTTTATTTATTTAAGAATAACCATACAGAATAAAATAGAAAGCATTTTTACAATTAAAAAAATAACCTCACCGGTAATCGAACCCATGACTTCTTGCATACGAATCAAACAACTAAGCACTGAGCTAAGCTTTCGCTGCGTCATTGTGTTAAGAGAGAATGCTGTTCAAGGGAAGAAGCGAAACGTATTGTAGCTCTACTGTGCAATTAGTTTACTCGTGTGAATCGCGCGTTATCACTTGAAATGTTCGAGATCAAGAGTCGGTCCATTCTATTTGTTGCTAAGTGTATATTTACGATAACAAAAATCATGTCGTTTACCCTTTAGAATTATGTTTTGATATCCTATCACTGACAAACTTAGTATCTATAATAGCGGACAGAATCCTCCTTCAGACTAAAAAACCCGTTCCAAATGCAGATCATTCTGCACCCACGTAGTAACTTATAATGAAAAGCTTCCTGATCTCTGACTACTTTCCCCTGGCCATCAAACTTCCTGTAAAGCGACTATATTCAAGGGTGATTTATCTTATTCCTGCGTTAATATCTCTAGCGCCCCGCTATTGTATAAAGTACTAACATTCAATGTTCCTAAGAACATGTCTCTGTGATTGAGCCTTTGGCATGGGTTCCCTGAAGTTGTCCCCGCCTGGAGAACCGAATGGGGGACTACTTGACCTCCGGAAAATTTTACCACAGTAAAACCCATGTCCGCATTTCTTGACGGTTGTATTTTTACGGTGAAAGATCGTCACTCTTTCGACCAAGGTACTTTTATCGTCTGGCTTATCACCTTCGACCAGTCCGGCATGGGTTAACCTATCGGCAGCAATGCTACCGCCGGCATAGCACTGGGGATCATTTAAGCACGCAAGCCACTTCACCACGACCATGGAGGGATATATATATATATATATATATACTTAATAGACTCTACCTGTAAGATGCCGTTTTTCTCTACTTAGTTACAGTTAAAAATATTAGGTATTTCGGAAAGTATTCTATCATCTGGAGTAAGTTGAGCGACTTACAATCTCCTGCTTATGGTAGAATTAGTTTGAAAAGGCCCACAGTTTTTGTTAAACCTTTAAGAAGGTGTTATTGAGTTGTTCTCGTAAAAATATGTTTTGAAAATATTTACATATCTTCATGGATCCTACCTAGTATACACCGATAATGACCAGATGATATATATATATATATATATATATATATATATATATGTTAACGGTCTAGCGGCCTCAAATTTTGCTTTCTTGTAACCAAATCCGAATATAGAAATTAATAAAAAAATTGACTTCAAGTTCGCTAACCAGATAAATCGGATCATTAGAATTTGGGTAACATTAACCGAAAATTTCAAAATCGCTGTACTGCTCAGATTTTTTAAATTTACACAACGAAACTAGTCACCTATATGCTATTAAAATACAATGAATTAGGTATTCTTAATAAAATAGCGAAATAAAACCATTACAAACAGGAATTTACCTGAAAACCGAAATTTAAAAATCGCTCATGCAGTCGTCTTGTTTGTTTGTTTGCTTGTTTGTTTGCATGGAAGATTAAGGCATATTTCATAAATCAGCATATTCAGACCATAAATTCGACTCGCTAAAGAATTAGCTTACTGTATGTGTATTCTGCTTGACGGACTTTTCAAAATTTTACATTTATACTACATATCGTGACAAACGGAATTCTATCATGGAATTTAATTTTATAAATTATTTTCATGCCTAGTTTTGAATCATAAAATTAATTACCCGTCACGTCAAATACACCAGAAATTATATGCATTATTTATTTTTAAATTATTGTCATTACTGTTATTACTATTATTATTATTGTTATTAGTAGTAGTAGTAGTAGTAGTATTATTGCAATTATTGTTTCATAATATTATTTAATTATGATTATTATTATTATTATTATTATTGTTATTATTATTGAAGGAAAGGATTTTCGTGTCGTACACGTGGTTTCGTGTAAAATATGGCGAGTTGCGTGTAACCTTGCTGAACTACTTTGCTCGACACGTTAACACGGTGTTTGACCAATCAATGGCATTGGTCATGACCTCTAAATTAATTCCAACGTTTCTGTGAAGTATTGATGTCAATGAAAAATGCCGAATTTACGAATCACAGTGTATAGTCGGAGGTAATTATCCAGGTTTGTAGGACAAACCTATGTAAGTAGGTCATTTATTTCAATACAAGTGTATTCAGCGAGCTTCTCTTCAAACAGTTGTTTACCACAGCTACGGTTATTTTTATTATAAAGAGTTTTACGCTTATAAATATTATTTATGTAGCATTTTTCACAATGTTTCACTCATCTTCCTGTGCTCAATTAATATACTGTTATTCTCCTCCAGATCTCTCTGTTATTCCAATCTCCATTATTCAATCCTTTTTCCTTCATGCTGCTCAAAACAACATCAATCACGTTATTTTTAACCGTCCTCAAATGACACATATTCTACATTATACTTGGGAGTCTGCCTTCTGCCATTCTTTTTAAATGACTATACCATTATATATATATATATATATATATATATATATATATACACATTTTGTTTTTATGAAATCACGATAGAAGTTTAAACATTCATCTTTTGTTTAATCATACTTTATCTATTCTATAAATTCCAATTAAACGTCTCCAAAAATCAATTTCTGCAGAATTTAATTTACTCGTATTTATCACACGAATGAGGAATGGAAGAGGTGCATGGAAGCTTCTTGTAGAAAAACCAGAAAACGTCCAATTGGTACACCAAGGATGAGTTGGCAGAATAATAATAACTATGCTTTGGGGAAAGTAGATTATTTAGGGGATGACTGAAAACACTGACTCAGGATAGGGATATATGGAGAGCTTATATCCGCCCGGCCATGAACCTACGGGTTCGACAATGGCAGTGAGTTAGTTAGTTACAGTCTTAACTTTGACTGTAAAACATCCGTACCCTATACAGTGCTTTAGTTGAGGGGACCCAGGTGGACAGCCTCCACCCCCCCAAATATACGAGGTGGATTTTTAAAAATCTCTTTCCATACAATTTACTATAACAGTTTCTTTTTACCAATACCACCTGGTTGTTTTATGACATTTCCGGTATTCTCTCTTGACATTATGGATTAAAACCCACTTCTTAAGTTGGTGCGCCCACAAGGTGGAGTTACGTTACCCCGATAATAGGTGATGAATAGTGCGAGAAATTATATGAAGAAAACTATACCAGAATATGAAATCATAATAACAAAATATGAAAAATACGAAAATTATAACACAAGAATATTATGAAGCTATGTTTTTTTAAACTTTTTACACATATTTAAATACAAAAGCCTTGTATAATGTTTTGGATACACATACCAGCACACAAATGAGACAAGAAGAATTTTTTGTAGCACAAGAAATCAATAATTTCACTGTACTTCCATTTTAATTACATTTTTATTAACTCTGACCCAATATAAAATATGTTCGTGATTTGAAGCAATTTTAGTGGCTCACGTTGTAGTGTAGTTGTTTGAGGAATCACGCTAACAAGCCGGAAGGTCGTGGTTTTGAGTCTCAATGGGGTCAGGGTTTTTAACTGAACCTAACCTGGCGTTATAATAGTCCTAGGGTATACCCAGCTCTTAATTAAATAAGTACCAGACGCATGTTCTGGGACAAAGGTAGCTGTCAAAAAAATAGTAGAAGATCGAGAAAAGTCTTCTCCTTTTGAATGTGGATTTGACCCTACAAATTCTGCTCGAAAACAATTTTCACTCCGATTCTTCTTAATCGAAGTTATCTTTTTTATTTTTGACGTAGAAATTGCCCTTCTCCTACCCTTGGCGATTTTCTAGAAATGTGGAAGTTTGAACATCCATCTACCCCAAGGGCCTGCCAAGCCTGTAGTTTGATACTTTACTTTAATAAATTAATATTGGGATATATATATATATATATATATATATATATATAACATATCTAATTTATTCAGTGATATTTAATTACGAAATCCAAACGTAAACAGAAAACAAAACGCAGTAACCGAAACAAACATGCTTCCATCGAATATACGAGTAACAATATTTAGAGCGGGTACAGTTTGGACGATTGCATAAAGATATTGAACTCCAATATATGTAAATATCACAATAATAGTAAATAGGATGAATCGGAACACAAGTCCAGTATGCCATATTTGGAAAAACAAGATGTTAAAATTAATTAATCCACAAATAATTCTGGGGAGTATTTCAAAACTCTCTTTCCAAATACAATTATTTTTAATCCTATAAACTGCAAGTATGAACATAATGAAATGTAGTTAGAATTATTTTAACATTAGTTTTTTCATGAAATTGGCTGAGTATCTGGTATTGGTCTACTTGTGCTTTGAACAATACAATTATCAATTCTGTTCATAATACACGTTTAAGATGTTTGTCTATATTTTATACATTTTTTAATGCCCGTCCGTCAGAATTGTTTTATAGGATCAAAAAGTACGCTCCACACCATTGATGTTATGGGAGAAAATATGTACTGTGCTATATTTCATAGTTTGATGTAAGTGAGAATAATATTGGCCGTACCTACAGCGTCTTTAGTAATTTCATAAACTATGGAGTAAAACTTTATTCTTCAGCACAGCTTCAAGTATAGCAGTAGCAGTCTTCCCTACATTTAAATACTGTAATCCATTCACATAATAAGGACTGTCCTTAGGTAGCAAAAAGGAAGTGCTTTCTACCTGATAGAAAGAGTAGGTGTTTATTATGCTAAAATTTGTTCTACTTATTTATGTTCTTGTTATAGATTATAAAATCCCTATTCTTGTTCTCTACTTTCGGACAAAAGCCTCCTGATTCCATGTCTCCTTATTCAATTATTTTCTTTTATCAAAACTATTTATCTTGCTCTGGATGGGTTACCACATTAAATTGTCAAATAATTTCAAAACTACTTCAAAATTGTTTTTAACCAATTATTAGATTTTTATTGAATAAATTGAAAGTTAAAAATATGAAGGAATTTTAAATTCTTACTAAAATATTAACATTTAACAAGATATTATGAAATATGAAAAAATATGTTGGTCCTATTTGATTCTACAGATCATAAAATGTGAAGATACTTTGTCTCAGTACCCTCTGACTAATAGTTTAAAACATGAAATTTCATAAAAATCCTCGCTCTTGTGATGAATGATAATGAAGCACCAGGAGACACCTAAAGTTAGTCTAATTCAAATCATGGGCGACCACAGGAAAAATTCCCTTAAAAAATCTGTGGTCTGACTGAGAATCGAATTCGGGGCCCCAATGAACTGCAACCAGAAACTCTGACCACTAGCCCATGAAGCTGGTCTAGTATACTAATATTGCTGAAACAATCTGTTACTCTTTGACAAAATATATTTAAAAACTCTCATTTTATATACTTTTACTGTGCTATGCGTTAATATACCATTAATTCTTAACAATTATATATACATTAATTAGTGCATAATGCTATTTTGTTATTATTTAATTGTAATATTATTGTGTTTTCTTTATGTAATTGTAATGTTAATGTTTTTTTAGTGTATAATGCAAATGTGTTATTATTTAATTGTAATATTATTGTGTTTTCTTTATGTAATTGTAATGTTAATGTTTTTTTAGTGTATAATGCAAATGTGTTATTATTTAATTGTAATATTATTGTGTTTTCTTTATGTAATTGTAATGTTATTGCTTTTTTTGTTGTTTATTTTTCTTTACACTAGTACCAATTATTACTTTATTGTAACGGACTGTCAACAGCACGTACGGTTTACTGCCCTTACGACCCATATTTGTAAATAATATTGTAAATATCTTACTTTTTGTCTAATAAAGTCCTACTACTACTACTAATTGTTTGGTGCGCTTACCTATGTTATAAATGCTGAGGCCGATGGAAATGAGCGGAGGGTCCGGGTCCAGAAACGTCATAAACATATTCATAATTAGTATTACTATAGAAGTCATCAGGAAGACAGCATTCAACATGATCCATATGTTCACGAACAACGGTTTCTCCTGCAACAAACAATAGCACAATAAATTCCACTCGTACGTAGAACAATCACGAAATAGAAACAGACCTTTGATGCAATGGTCCCGGTCGGGTCAGGATTTTTAAACTGACCCAAAACATGGTCCTGGGGTCGACTCAGCCTCAAACAAAATAAGTACAAGATGTTTGTTTCTGGTGTTAAAGACGGCCGTCACGCAGGGCTAACATATGCCGATTGTCTACAAAAGTGGGAGCCTTAACATCGCACTACTCGAAGAGTCTCCTATGGCCTGTAGTGGGATCACTTGATCACTTTACTTTTTTATTTTGATGCAATGATGAGAACAAATTTCGGCTATTCTATGACAGGTATCATAGTCTGTGAATCATTGGACAGACCACTATATTGAGAGTTATGAAATACTTACTGGACAATATTCATGCAAATTCATTCATGTTACTGTTATAGCCAAATCATGTCACCGATATCACCTTCTTACTTCAATCCATCATCCATATACCACACACAGACATACTAATGCAAGCTAACTTCTTTCTCAGCACAATGAAAAAACGCATCATCCAATGGGGAATTGTTCGACGCATGAATTGAAAATAAAGAGCATTATGTTTTATTATTGTTTGTTTATTTATTTTACAGCCCTTTGAGTGTAGCCATCCTTTGTTATTTCCCTATATATGTCATGAGTCATGCGTGTAGCTACATACCGACTCAACGAGACATCTATTAGGCAACTATGATGATGAAGGTCGGTATATTTTGCTTAGAGGTTTTTTTTTACTTAAGGTTTTTTACAAATCTAAACATTTTTCAGACTCTGGACACAAGTTTAAAGTCTCTCCTGGAGGACTTGTTCCTTGAATTTATCCATCCTAAAAATCCATCAACCTCGGCCGAGTATGAACCCGTGACTCTCGCGACTAGAGTTTAACGAACATAACCACTAGACCACTGCGGTCAACGCATTCTATTTATGTATTTTTATCAATAATAAAATAACGAATGGTCTGAAACTGATCAATAAATTAAAGATAGATTTTATTGACTGTGAATTTATTTTGAGAGAAAAGGAAAACATTGTGGCGATAAACAATTGTGATTAGTTGGAACTCGTGATAAGCCTTCATTTATATTCAATTAGTCATCGGATTTATGAGCTAATTAGTCATATTGATAACACATTAAATGTTCCATAACGCAGTTTAACCTCTCACCGTATAAGTACTTTTACATGCCACACGCAACCCGGGTTTTAAACTATGGATCACACACACAATTTGACCACACAAGGACATGAAGTGCCTCCGCGGTTAAGTGAGTAACTCAATGTCAGGACCTCCTCCGAGGTCCCATTAGATCCCAAATTAATTTGCCATTGAATTTTTTCTTAAATTTGTGTTTTATTTCAGTTGCTTACGATGCTAATAATGCATCCAGACCACTTTCATCATTATAATAATATGCTTAGTGCCTGAGAATGGTTGATCCAATAATGGAACTATGGTAACGAATGGGTACAGGAAAGTAACTGTTGTAAAATTAAAAAAGTTAATAATGAGTTATTTTATTACCAATTAGCAAAGTACATTAAATAACATTACAAATATAATTTAATGAATCACAGAATAATAATTTTTATTGAAAATAATTTTATAATTATTGTGTTTCAATGTTTTGTTTTTACTGCTGCATGTGAAATTGTAGGAAACAGTTCGCATGTAAGGGGACATTACATTTTCTACATTGCTTTGTAGTATTCTTTTTGCATTGTCCACATCTCAATTGTTTACCCAATGGCAGTATAAGGTGATATTTCCCGTCGTAGGGGACATCATTCAGTACTCTTTTGTGCACTGGTTTGGGTTTGCGCATTGGGTTTCCTGGTGACTTGCGTGTTGTGTATTTCTGGAAATAACAATTTACTACGTATCTTGTGAAGCCTAACAAGTCCAATGTTCTTGAACTCTGGTGTTTGTCTGTACAACAAGACTCCCTGGGGGTCCGTTTATCGGGCTCCAGCTGTGCTCACAACAGCAACAGGGCGCGTCCCCGGGTGGCGGATAGGGGAACGGTCGGTGGTTTGCTTGAATTCCTCCCGGCTAGGTCCAGTCCGGACCCGCGGGCCATTTGTGAGGTCGTCAGGACTCGGGCGACCTGACGTACTACATAGCTCGTGCTGCGCCCACTCCAGCAGCAAAACGCGTCCCCTCGGTGGCGTAGTGGGGAAAAGGTCGGTGGATCTGCTAGTCAGTCCTCCCTTCCAAGTCCGATGGACTCGCGGACCATGAGTGGAGTCAGCATGAAAATTTATTAGAGGGGCCTGCTGCCAAACCTGTACGTTCCGGCCAACAAGCGGGAGCATGGCCCGCCTTTGGTGGAGCGGTGGGAGACTGGATATCAGAAGCTCCTTTATCTTGGTTCAATGGAACCCCAGATCATCTGTGGGGGCACCATGGGAGATGAGCACCCTGGATGCCTACATTGCTCAGTGGGCTGCCTCACAGCAGCTACACGACTAGGCTTAGTCTTGCGAACGGGCTGGTTGGGACAATACCGGGCGTAATGCTGGGAATTACCACCAGGTCAATAAGCTCGGGAAAGGAGGAAGCACGGTCTTATGGAGGGGACTTAGCGCCGACTCTGGGACCGAGTGACCCAAGGACAATCTGTGAGGTCGTCAGGAGTTGAGCGACCTGACGTACTAATGCTCAGGCTGGACCCACTTCAGCAACCAAACACGTCCCCAGCTGGTGCACTGGGGGAAAGGTCGGTGGATCTGGTAGAGAGTCCTCCCGGTCAAGTCCAAGGGACTCGTGAACCATTAGTGGGGTAGGCAAGAGTTGAGCGCCTTGTCTTACTAATTCCTCATCTGTTGGAGCTTGCGAGCTCCGTGCTGGCCCACAACAGCAGCAGGCGTCCCTGGCGGCAGACCAGGGCTCGGCTCGGACCAGTGCAGAGGTGAGCAACTGTACTGGTTCCTGGCTCAGCCTACGGGCTCGTCGACAAACTGTATGGTCGCCAGGAGATGAGCACCTTGATGTACTAAAAGTCTCACACTATTGGGCTTGTAGCCCTAGCCGGTCTCACAACGGCTTCAGGACACGTCCCTGGAGGCAGAACTGGGGAATGGTCGGTGGATCTGCGACAGCAGTCCTCCCGGCTAGGCTCATGGAGCCCGTGGACCAACTGTGGGGTCGTCAGGAATGAGCGACCTGGCGACTACGAAGCTCAGCAATTCCCTGAAGTTGCAACTCCAGCACCCTCTCCCTAGGGGTGTTGGTTTCAGGACCAGAACTTGAACGTGGACGCGAAGATACGATAGGGAGGACAAGCACCTAGGACTTGGGACTATGGTCATGACGACCGATGTATCCCAAGGGGTGGGGGAAGGGCCTAGATGTACAACAAGGCTAGGGGATCTGTCGCCCCTTCTCTTGGTTCAATTGAACCCGTGATCATCTGTGGGGGCACCATGGGAGATGGGCTCCCTGGATACCTACATTGCTCAATGGGCTGGTCTCACAGCAAGCGACCTGACGTAGTAATGCTCAGGCTGGACCCACTTCAGGAACCAAACACGTCCCCAGCTGGTGTACTGGTGAAAGTTCGGTGGATCTGCTTGGCAGTCCTCCCGGTCAAGTCCAAGGGACTCGTGAACCATTAGTGGGGTCGGCAGGATTTGAGCGCCTTGTCGTACTATTTGCTCATCTGTTGGAGCTTGCGAGCTCCGTGCTGGCCCACAAGAGCAGCAGAAGGCGTCCCTGGAGGCATACCAGGGCTCGGCTCGGACCAGTGCAGAGGGGAGCAACTGTACTGGTTCCTGGCTCAGCCTACGGGCTCGTCGACAAACTCTGGGGTCGCCAGGAGATGAGCACCTGGATGTACTAAAGTCTCACACTGTCGGGCTTGTAGCCCTAGCCGGTCTCACAACGGCTGCTGAACACTTCCCTGGAGGCAGAACAGGGGAACGGTCGGTGGATCTGCGACAGCAGTCCTCCCGGCTAGGCTCATGGAGCCCGTGGACCAACTGTGGGGTCTTCAGGAATGAGCGACCTGGCGACTACGAAGCTCAGCAATTCCCAGAAGTTGCAATTCCAACACCCCTAGGGGTGTTGGTTTTAGGACCAGAACTTGAATGTGGACGCGAAGATACGATAGGGAGGACAAGAACTCTAGGACTTGGGAGTATGGATATAATGACCGAGGTATCTCAATGGGTGGGGGAAGGGCCTAGATGTACAACAATCAAGCATTATTTATTGAAACGTTGAGGGAAAAAGCAAGCAGATGGAAGTACCATTTTTTAGACCTGTAGTTAATTCTGTAGTTAGCTATATTTTCATCAAGCCTGTCAACGCCGCCCAAGTAAGTATTAGAGTTAACAATAGCAGATGGTACAATTATTTCTTTGTGTTTTCTCTCAGCTCGGCTGTAGCGTTTGCATTTACCAGTTGGTTCAACGTCACTTCTATTTGATGCAACAGTAACTACGCTATTGTCATGGTAGCGGGTCAGGGTTACACCTGACTTACTATCACTGACCTGCTGATATGTGCCTCTTGGTTTCTTTTTAATATCTTTGGGATCCTTCAAAGGGGCGCCCTCTGTTCTATGTGAACGAATTTTTACAGTTCCGGTGCACCCGTTTACTTGCAATGCATCCAAGAGGGATAATGACATGAAAATGTTATCAAAAAAGAAATCGTAGCCCTGTATATCTTCGTTTGGAAGTTTGAATACCAAATCTAGAAAAACCGAGCCACCGACACCAAATTCAGGTCTAGTGTTACCTGTTGTATTTCCTTGATGGGGTTCTGCTTGAACTAAATATACTAATCGTGTGCTTAGACATCACACCTTGCAACCAAATCTTATTAGTTTTCCTGAAATATGTTGTTTGGCGCCATGTTTGCCATAGTATGGTGTCATAGCCTCGTCAATACATAAAAACTTTTCATTGTTGAATGCTCGTAGCCATCTCTCATTTAGCATTGTCCAAAGTGGACGAACTTTAGAAAATCTGTCATCTTGTGATAAGTTGTTAATGTCACAGACATGCAAATATTTTACTACTTTTTCGAACCTTCCTCTCGACATGGTTTTTGATACTACTAAATTGTGGCAATCTTCGCTCATTTCCCAGTGCATTCTATATCTTGGTAGGGGATTATAACCTGTCAGTAGAAGTATGGCAAGCAAGATTCTCATCTCATCATCTTTTACATGGAAGGCAGTATCGCCATTCTGATGAGCATATGTATTTGTAAAATCAGCCATCACACTCACTACTTCTTCGTCATAGAAAAATTCAAACACCTGTACTGGAGATAAGTCTTCCTCGAGAAAATTTGGAATTTGCAAGTTTTGATATTTTCTTGCTTTATATGTTTCGCAGCCCATTTCCTATTTACTTTCTTTCTACTACTACTAGCTGACCTTGCTGAAGGAGTACAGTTCAATTGAATACGCTCAGGTGTCACAGAATCAGAGATGATTGTAGTGTTTGCTGAGCACGATGTTGCATCAGGTTCTCCTAGCTGAATCTGGAAAATAAAATTTTTCTTTAGAAAATTGCAATATTTTATAAAATAATTATAATATATTATAGAGGCAATTTTATTAGTGCTAGGTTTTGAACCTATGATCCCGAGTTGATAATTATATAACTCACCTCCTGGGTAATGATTTCCCCATCAACATATTTTGTTATTCTAGCTTCTGCACTGGCCCTCAATTGATTGTCTGATAGGTGATTTATGCCATTCTAGTTCTTATCACCAGAGTCTTCATCTGATAAGCTTGGATTCTCTGGAGGTGTTATGTAAGTAACTTCTTCTAATATGGATGTAATTTCATCAGTAGTCAAGCTAGAAAAAATTGTATCATGTTATTTCAATGTCCCCATTCAAACCCGCTGTTCCAAAAATGGAACATATAAATATTTTTCATTGTTATCCATTGTTGATGAGTAACAGTCAACAAATAGACATACCTATAAATTTTTTAATGTCTATGATGTAACTCGAAATTTAACTGTCAGTTATAATGAAATACACTTACCATTTCTTATAAGCCATGTCTTCAAAAAAAAGTCGTTATTCTGAAACCAGTAGCACCGCGAAACTGATGTAGACGCAAGGACTAAAGTTTTTAAAGTGAAGTTCAAAGCCTCCAGAAGCTATTCAGTATAGCCAACTTCAGAAAATACTAAAGACTCTTTCACAGGGAAATTTAAAACTTTTGATCCAAAAATGGAACAGTGGGATCAAATTGGTTAAGACGAAACACACCATTCGTACTAAAAATGACGAATATGATGATGATTATGATTGCCAGATGATATTCGAAACCCACTTAAACCTTAATGTTTCCTGACATTTATCTTACATGTGAAGAAAACCCCCGAAAAAATAATCATCCTGGAAGCTTGTCCCGACCGGGGATCGAATCCGGGCCGGCTGCGTACAAGCAGCAAAGTTTATTCCAGTTATATTAAATTGTTTTGAAACCTTTCTCTATGAGTGGAGAATTTATTACGAGTATTTGAAATTATAATACTCAGGAAACATTTTGGCCACACTGAGATGAACAGACAGGTGAATGGAGGAACCTTTATAACAATGAGACTCATGATATTTACGGAAACTAGATATAAAGCAGTGGAACATATGGGGAATGAAATACAGGCATAAAAACTATTGTAGGAAAACAAGAAGTAAGGCACCCAGTAGATAGGCGAGTGAGATGACAATACATTATCCATAAGTTAAGAAAACAAAGTAAAGTGATCTCACTACTGGCCTTAGTAGCTCTGAGGGTATAAGAGTATGCAGTAAAACCACGCTGACTGCTACCATTAATTGCATCGGCGTAACCACGCTCAATGCTACCATTAATTGCAAATGGACTTGAACCCTTTAACCAAGCGATCTACTACCAAAGATTACACCGCGTGTTGGTGCTGGATCAAACCATTGTTGTTGATAAATATTTTGAATAGAAAACATAGATTGCTCAAATTAAGATAACTTTGCCCGGGCCCATAAAAGGAAAAGATTAATTCAACTTTCCTTAATAAATTATAAAGCATGTAATGTGTAGTAAGCTACAAGCTATAATCGTGGAAGCTTTAACGAAAGAGGAACTCACATACGCTTGAGTAAGCTTTGTAATTTTACTTTCATATCTGACATAGGCTAGCTACTAAATAAAGAGACCAAAGTACTAAAAAAATAGACAACTAAAGTTTTAATGCGAGTCAAAATGATATAGTCAGATATAACATTGAAAATAAATGAATAAATAATTAGTTTGACAAAGAAAATAATGTTATCATTGATCATCTATACAAAAATAATATTAATAAACATACATACATTTACACTCACATTAGTCCAGCCTAGGGTTGGGGTATACGGTCCTTGCGGCCCCACCCTGGCCTAAAGGACTACAAACCAAACTAGCTCTTCTGAGCTATATTGACCAGACTCCGACGATAACTCAACAGATGATGATCCGATGTTAGAAAACACAGCTCTTTATGAGGGTTCACAAGGAGAGGGGAGAATGCGCGATAGCCCATGGCGCTTACTAGGAAGGGAAGGGTAGGTAGGGGAGCATTTGTCACTGTTCACAAAGATCACACACGAAATGGAGACGCGATGAAGTATAGGTTGCGTAGCATGACGTAATCCCTGTATCGAAATCTTGATTTCGGTACAAGAAGGTTAAGGCTGCTACTTTACCAGACAAACGACACTTGATGTTAGCCGGGTTGTCAGCTCTACTTGAGGGCCGATTTATCCGCAGAACCCCCAGAACAATAGTCTTCTACACATTTCCATTAGAGATTGAGTAGATACCATGGTCAAGGTGCCGCTAGAAAGTTTGGGTTAATTAAAAAATTCTGACCCCACTGGTACTCGAACGCCTGACTTTCCGGTTGTAGCGTATTGCCTTAACCATCTACGCTACGACGTGCCCCAATCATGATTTAAATAAAATGAATGACACAGGAAATATTGGAAAACATTAGCTAGGATCGAATACAGCTTATACCCATGAATCTCCGGGTTCGATAGTGTCATTAGGTTAGTTATGGGATACACTGAAGATAGCCATTTCGTGGTCAAAATTAAAATCATGCTTCAAATAAATTACTTAAAATTGCTGAATAGAAAATAAAAATTGCTGAACTAGTTGGCGCAAATTATAAAATTTGATACTTATATCTGAGACATCCCGGATTGAAATTCTGTATTGACTAAACTTGTTGTCTGGTTTCTATCATCATCAATGTAAATATTTGCCTGAAATGTCTTTACTACAGTGCAGTATATTAGACCATTCAATATTTGGTAATATCATCATAATTAAATTAATCAGGTCATAAAAATGCACACTACTGGTGACAGAGATGGACTTTAGGAGGAGGGCTTATATGAATTGAAGAGGACTCGAAGTTATAAATATTAACATCTGAGAAATAGGCTAATGGGCGTTGAAAAGTTATTCTACAAGTTATTGAAGAAAAAAACTGATATGGTTTGGTTATGTAAAGAGGGTGTCAGATGACAGGATACCTAAGATGATATTAAATTCTGAAGCGGAAGGCAAGAGAAAAAAGGGAGACCAAAATAACAAGGGGCTCAATGTATATACCCAGAAAGTAAATATTCTACCTCTGACGCAGTGGAGTCCAATCTCAAAATGAATTCTAGAACAAATTCTAATTTTCAAATCAAAATTAAACTAATTAAAATTCTTTAGAAAAATAAAAATTTAACTAGTATCCTAATTTGAAAAAAATCAATCCTTGAATAAAACAACTATTCAAGTAGAAAACTTAATTAATACCACAGTGCACAATCTCATATCCACAGCCTCTTAGATATCAGGGCACTACGAAACAAAGACTCTATGTAGACCAAACGTTTCCGGGCGTTCGATGGCAGCTGGTCACTCTGAGGCAAACTGAAAACATATATACGACAGACCACAACTACTAGGGCTGCAGAGAGCATCTAAGACCTAAACCAGCCAGGGAATGTCAGACCCCGGGCCCGTCTCCCTCCGGCCCTAGAGCGAAGATTAAGGTGTGTAGTGGTACCGGCCTTTTGAAGGCCTTGACCCAGCAATTAAGGTGCTTGTAGTGAAGGTCTGGCGAAAATTGAGTGCTAGCTGTTTGAAAGTTCTCCTCTCGCAGCTGGTTCTTGAGGTGATTCTTGAAGATGAAAATGTTGTTTTCTTCGTGCATAAGCTTCTTGGTCTTAAAAAGGTGTCTTGAAGTGGTTTGCTGGATTTGTTTAAGGACTTGGAATTAGGTTTGTAAGTAGCATTACAGTGGTTTTTAGGAGTTCTGGATTTAGAAGGATTTTGGATATAAGGGATAGAAGTTGAAGAACTAGGTTTTCTGGATTGGTAGTAGTGGGAGTAGGAGTAGGAGTTGTTGGAGTGTCAACTTTTGGTGCTGGAGTGTTGATTTTTGATTTCTCTGGCTCTGTTTTATGATGTGAAACTTCAGTGGTGTGTTGTGAGGTCCTTGGTGCATATTTCAGTCTTGAGTTGTTGTATTCCTTATAGACAGGGCATTGTCTGTAGCTTGCGGCATGGGTTTCTTTGCAGTTTGTGCATTTTAGTTCGGTTTCTTTGCAGTTTTTGAGACTGTGATTGCCTGCACATTTAACACATTTCTGTGTCCTTGTACAGCATTCTGCCAGATGTCCGAAGCCTTGACATTTGTAACATTGGATTCCTCCAGCTGGTGTCTTGTAGGTTTCAAGCTTGATTTTTACATTAAGATGTCTGTAAGTTGAACAATTTTTGGCATGAAGTCTGGTTTTTGTAAGAAAGTTAGAATCCAAACAGGAATGGCAGTCTTGATTCTGGATCCGTTTTGGAAGCTGGTTTTATATAGTTGTCTGACGTTGTGGATTGAATAACCTTTGTCGGTTAGTTCTTGATAGATTTCGTCTGATGTTATTTTCGTTGGAAGTCCTTTTTGAGTGTTATTTTTTTAGTCATCTGTGATCTTCTTTTGAATATATGGGTGTGAAACTGTGTTTCATGGTCGTTTAGTACTTTTTGAATGTGTTTGAATGCAGCTTTGTCTTTAATAAAGATTTTTAGTTGGTCTTTGGTGTATTTCATTGTGATGTCTTTTTCTTTTCCTACAGCAACAGCAGTAATGTGTGTAAGTTTGTAGGCATTTATGTCGCTAGCGTCTACGACGATAGGCGGAGGTGTGTCTGGAGATTTCTGTAGAGATATAAATCTATTGTTGATCTCAATCTCAAAAGTTTTGTCTATGGTAACGTTTTTGGCCGTGTGTTTTGGCTTAGGATGAGTGTAGTTGTCGTCCTTCTGTGAGACTTTGTTGTTCGGCACTCAGCACAGGGAATAGCCTAGGCTTGGACCCATCTGGATTCAAGTTGGGTGGCGGCTGATGAACCCGACAGGGGCTCAGCTTTCCCAGGGACCTGGATTCGAGGCAAGGAGGTGGACTGGATACATGAAAGGGGGGTTCTCCCTTCCACACACTACACCTGAGGAGTGCTTAGGAGTTTGGTATGGAGAGGATTAGCAGAGAGCGATGCAGAGAATAGGAATTTATGGAGGAGTAAAACTACGATGAGTTGTAGGTAAAGTACTGTATTGTAGAGAAATACCTAATAAAGAAGAGAAGAAAAACACATTACATACACTGGTAGAAAAAAAATATATATATAGTAATATACTTAGTAATTCTACTCTAGGACAGGTCTCTCGCTGCAATCATAGTATTTGCATGCTATTCTTTGCAGCTTTACAAGGAAATTATAGATGTGGTAGCTTATATATATATATATATATATATATATATTATATCCGTCACGCTGGACCTGAGTAAACTAGTGTAATTCCTTAGGAAGTCAAATGTATGGTGAAATGTTGCTTATTTACTAAATACAATTATCTTCAATTAACCTTAATTTCTTATGTTAGTAGCTCCTTTAAATATGTTTGACTGCATGATAGCAAACGATGCATAACCGTAGGTTATTAGGCCTACCTATTGCATATTGTGGTATAATTTGACACAATTTTAAATAATTTAAACAGATTAGTTTCACCATTATTTTGTTTAAAGAACAATATATTTATAGGATACAGTGCCAATTTAAGAATTTAATCAATAGTGTGATAAACATTTACATTGCCTCAAAGCAATCATAGCGGACGCTAGAGCGATTTTTAAATTGTGGGTTTCAAGTAAGCCCACATTTCTAATTATCAGATTTCGTTGATTTTTGAAATAGCCTATAGCGGGTATACGGCGGGAGTAACTATGACTCTCTTAAACGTACGAAAGAGACTTAGGACCCGACTGCAGTTTCCCTTCTGCAGGTCTAACCGGAAGAATAGGCTTATATCTGGAAGTTAGCTGGCTCCGGACAATAGTCCAGCCAGGGTTGGTAATGATGACGGTGATCGCGAAAGCCTTGGAAAAGTGGAGGCGTCCTTCTTTGACTAAAGCTAATATCTTGGGGGCAGAGTGTGAGCTTCACTCGCCTCTGTCAGGTCGGAGGAGGTCTCGTTCCGCCTCTCTCGACCTTGTGTAACAAGAAGCCTAAGTCTCTCCAGATGAGGGAGAGGTGGGCTAGTAACCGACGCCGGCTACAACACGCCGGAATAGGGTTTTTTGGTTGATTGTCCCGTCTGCCCAGATATCCAGACTACCTTGTTCACTGGATTGACTATTATTGAGCTTGGTCCTGGTTTACGATGGGGCTGGGAATGGGTTATGTCTCCGCCTACTCCCGACCTCGGAGTGACGGGGTCCTGATTTAAATTCCATGCATATTGTATCGGGCCTTGTTAGAATGACTCATCCCAATTGGGGCGCTGGATGTAAGGTATCCCCCCAATTTTGGCACAAGCATTGCTTTGCTTGTATGTCGATTGGGGGGGGACGGAGCTTTGTGGCGAAAAACGAAGCTTTGATCCTTTATCGGCAGAAGGGCATAGCTTTGCGAGTCCTTGTCTGCGCCTATGGCTATAGGCAGATATTGTCAGCAAGGGCGGTGGGCCTGCAATGGCAGGGTGGACACCTTCGCGAGGTTTTCCCTGTTATGGTTCCCTTGTACCTTAATGGTCGGAGGCCGAACTAAGATCCATCCCCCATGGGGGGTCCCGCTTGACTGATTCTCCATGTTTCAATTATTAACTTAAGCGAGAAGCTTTTTCCAAATTGAGAACCAATCCCTGGTAGTGGTCGTGCCATCGCCAGGTCTCGTTAATCTAGGGAGTACGGATAATTGCACGGCCCTAGTGCCAGTTGCTCTCCTCTCCCTCCAGTTGCCCTCGGGCAGCAGAGGTATCCAACGCCTCATCCCCGAAAATTATAAGTGGTCCCAGATTCGGTGACTAGGAATAGCCAAATGCCTAATCATCTAGTTAGTGATGATTAGGACTCGGACATGAAGTTAGATTAACTGCAGTCTTACTATACATAATATTGCTTGATGAGAGAGTGGTAGGGAGTGAGTAGCACCAGTCTGACTAGAATGGCATTTGTGCTGTACTATTTACAGGAGGTATAGGCGGGAAATGAAATGAATAGCTAATTGTGGATTGCAAGTTTATTTTGTTGCGTAAAATGTTTTTTAACTTTTTAAATTAAATAAAAAGTTAAACACATTTATAATTTCTGTACATTAATTCTCTTTGTGCATCTATAAATACAACGCTGCATACATTATTACAAAAAATAACAAGTTAATTACTTCTGCACAATTATTTTCTTCGTAAAGTTTTAAATAAAGATGTAACACAAAAAGAGTATGTGCACTGTATATAATATTTCTAAAACCCTGTTAGTTAAACTCGTTTCGCTTCTGTAGAGCTGTTACAATGAATAACAACGTATTTCCGTAAAGTTTCAAAAGAAAAACTTCTTCTGTGACTGTTCAAGGAAAGTTTATATTTATAAAATCTCCTTTCTACTTCACATGAGGTAACTGGTGCAAAACGAAAGTAGGGTATATCTCAGGTATCTAACATGGAGACAGTACACGCGTTCTTGTTGTCCATTAGAAAATTATTTATACTACAAATAGCTGAGTATCCAGGGTTTTTCAGCAATACACTTTACAATTTCTGTTTTGCAATTTCAGATGCGAACACTACCTCCTGTTTCATCAAAATGTCGCGATAAAATTTCTACCAGTTTTATGGAATCAATCGATGTTACATGTGAAGATTCCAGTTTTTATTATTATTATTAAAGGTATGTCTTTGTAGACGTTGATGATTACCAGCAAATTTTGATACAGTTGTCCTGACATCAGAGATTTCACAATTTTTATCGCCGAACTTTCTTCGGCATAAAATTAATTAACTACTTTAACAATCACTTCATTATGCTGTAAGTAGTATTCAGTGGTCTGCAACCAAGTCCCCCTTCAAGTTAAAACAGGTTGAGGTGGCAAAGGGATTTGTGATGCAATTTCCTTAAATTTCTGTTTTCTAGAAGGGGCCTTTAAAAATATTTTCTCATGTTTGATACAAAATGTCCTCATCAGAGAAATGCAACCTAATTCTTTCGGCTACTCGATGAAGTCCATGGGCCAAGCAAGTTAGATGTATCATTTTCGGGTATCGTTCTTTAATTCTGGAAGCTTCTTTCAACATATAAGTGGCCGTGTCTGTCAGAAATAGAAAAACATTGTCTCTTTTTATTTCATTGCGCCATAGATGAGACATAGCATTTTCAAAAAGGTTGTCGATTTCTGAATGGTTGACTTCATTTAAGACCTCGGTAGTTAAAAATTTATTCCCGGGGTTTTCAGGTGATAATATTCTCACTATCGCATTTTCTACAGACCTTCCGGACGCTTCCTGGGTTTTCATTGATTGACACCCATATTTTATGGTCTGCCACAGTATTTTTAATGTATTTCAGAAAGTCTTAATAACAAGGAGATAAATAATACCTGCGTAAAGTTGTTTCACAAGGAATTTTTCTCCCGTATATTTCTCAAAAAATATATTAAGATGAATTTTGCACTTTATTGAAAGCAATATTCGCGAAAAACATCGTTTCGCATAAATCCTTGTAAAATTCACGATGAATACAAGTGTTTGAAACTCCTTGTGCTAATGACTGTATGTCATCGTCAAACTTATGTTTTACATTCCCAATGTGTGTTTTAGATTTGCAATGGCTCTTCATAAAAATTCTTCTCTCCCCCTTCAACTCTACATTACTTAATTTTCAAAATATTTTATCTTCTGTTAGGCAAAAATACTCACGGCCGTACTCGCGTACAAGTGAATTCATCTTGTGTGTGTTTGTTTTCGGCATGTTGTAATCATTTTCAGATCGTGGTGATCGGTATTATGATTTGACTGCATACTATACTTTCGGCAACACAGAAAAGACGCCAATGAGTCTGGCACTGCTCACGGGACTGTGTAGTCAACTGTGAAAGCGAAACGGCAATGAAAAGGTAATGAAGTCCGAGCTCGAGTGATGAGCATGAATGGATTAGTGATATTCCCTCTGATTTCATGAGGGTCCATTTTCAAAGTAGTAAATTAAGTCGAGGTCCGGAACAACAGTTGATTAAACATACGAATTTTTCATTAAGTAATTAATATTAAGAAAATTATTTAAATTATGTTATTGTATAAATTACACAAACTAAAAAAAAACATGGTAAATACTAAAAAGGATACAGGACAGAAGTACACAGTTATAAATTATAATAATTATTAATAAGTTTATGATGAACTTGACATATGGTTTGAGTTACTTTTAATATTTCACTTCACTAATTTCGTGTTTTCACGATACCAGGGGCAGGGGACACTTAATATGCTCTGGGTATCGAGTAAGCTCTCTACAAAATAAGTAAATACAATAGACATAGAGATTATAGCGTATACAATAGTCCATCAGCATGACTTAGCATGACAAGTCGCATAATATCAGAGAACTGAAACACAAACATAATAAACCAAATAAGTTTCTAAGCAGAGTATCTCCATGGCTGGGTCCATAATGTTCACGAAGTTGTTATTTACTTTAACTTGGGTTTCTACTAAGCAGAAATAATCAATTTCGATAAATATTATAATCTTAGCTAATAAATTATCTATAATCATGAGTACTGACGGGATTCTACTAGGTAATTCTTAGATTGAGGTTCAAGTGATCTACTACTTAAATACCAAATCAGCATGTAAAATGAATAAATATATTTAAATAAATAAGTATATGAGAGTCGAGAATAATATAAACAATATAAAAAATTAAAAATAGTTAATTTCTTTACAAATAAGAACTGAATGCATAATTAACAAATTATATATTCTTCTTTCGTAGCAGTCCTATTGAATAATAACAAAATGATATAATAATAATAAACAGTTCATATCAAACAACATTCATTCCATACGGCATTTTCTCCTAAATGAAGCTTGGTTCCGGGAAGCTGGTGGAAACCAATAAACCAGCAATACACGCCGCAAGTAAAAAGGAATCCAGAAGGGAAGACTGCCGGTCGGCCAAGAATTACAGACTGACCCTTTGGCCAGATTCATCATCTTGACTGGTCCAGATCGTTTTGTGTCTCGGGCTAAAATTGCGTCGGTGCAAGCATTGCGCACATAACACAAGGAAGTGCAGGTGGAAGGGTGAATTTAGAAAAGGTTGGTACAGATATACAAACAGACATTGGAAAAGAGTTATCGCAGGGCAACACACACAGATATCTGAGCACACGCAAAATGTATCTTATCCACGGTTCACAAGTTTCAAACGAATCCCGTTAATCTTTAGTCAATTCTCCGACCATAATCATAATATCAACCCAGCCAACAACAATATTATCACTAAATGAAATATAGTACAACGAGTTGTATTCGATGTTTAACTGGTTTTAAAAAATTGTATTAATTCGATATTTAACCGGTCCGAATTCGGACCGGGGTCCGCCAATTGATAACCCCTGGCCTAAACTTTCATCGTTCTATTTCAATAATATATTGTGAGTTTAGTTGTAAAAAAAAAATAAAATTGCGATCGCTAGAGCGGTTTTTAAATTTTTTGTTGTAGGTGAACTAAATGTCTAATTTTGATGGTTAACGAACTCAACGATTTTTTCCGAAGAGAAAAACAAAAGTTACGGCCGCTAGAGCGTTAAAACATACATACACACACTACTTTTTTACTCCACGGTGCCTAAATGGCCCTTGGCCTACCAGCCGGCTACTGGTCTCACATCTACACGAGTTAATCACAGAGGAAGACGATCATTCTGCCAGTGTGGGAGTGAGATGTGGTCAGTACGTAGGGTTCCCCAGCCATTATAGCTGGATTCCCCTTCCTGGAGCCTCTACGTATTGTACCTACCCAAATTTCTCACGATTCTGGGTGGGCACCGGTTCTATATTGTCCAAAATTCCATCAGAAAATATCTTCCCCATGGAGACTCGTACCTACGCATGTCCCGTAGCTCAAGGCCTTTTGTCTTGGCCACTCGGCTACGGCGCGGGATTACACATACACACATGCATACGTGTACATATATTGAGGAGGGATTATAGTCATTTTCGGTGGCTGTTTTGATAGGATCAGTGAAGATATATATTTATCTAAAATATATTCATGAGATCAACCTTATTTCATTTCTTCAGAATTAGGTAAAAGCTCCAATGCGCGCGCGGTAGGTATGGAACGCCCTTGGGGTACCTGTCGACTCTGGTACTCATATTCACATGTGCCAATCAGTATTGTAACACATTGTAATAGCAGTGTTCGAATATCATGGGTGTCGGCGAGAATAGTGGTCTCGCATTGTGAAAATAGATTCGTTAGTCGTTGACTCGCGAGTCGAAAAACGGGAGGGCTTGTTGCCAAAATCGTCCACACTGGAATGATTTCAATCGGAAGCCCAGAAATTTCCTTCCCCGGCATATATAATCTATTTCCAGGATCGGGAGCGACCTGGGAGTTTATGTATATTTATACAAATGTCTGATGATGCTGAGTGGTCTCTGGTCGAAATATGATGAGAAAATTTATTTCCTCATGGGGACTTCAATCTTCCCATAGCTCTGCTCCAAAGTAGGATGCTTTACACGCTCAACGACGCAGGAACAGAAAAACACAGCCGACTGGATACCAACATTAGACTGTATACACAAATTACCTCAAAGAATAGTCCTATGTAAATAAGAATGAAGAGGAAAAAGAAAACAGTAATTCATCACTTACCTTTCTAACACCAACTATAAGCAGACAGTTGACCAAGAAATTCAAAGAAAACAAGACCACGAGGAATATGTACAGCGCTGAAAACAAACAAACCAACCTCAATAAATATTCGATATTATTTACACAAGGTCATGCACGAATTACTGCATATTTAATATCATCATCATATATGGCATGGCAGCCTATTTTGGGTCCTATCCTTCCTCATAATATCCTTCCAGACTTCTCTACTTGCTGGTAAATTCTTCCAATTTCTAATTTTACTAATCTAATATCATGCAAGACATGATCCTCCCATTCTAAATTTGCTCTTCCAACTTTTCTGGTTTACAATGGTTGTACCAAATAGATAAGAAGGCTTCCTAATTATTTACCGATTACGCACTTTGTCGAACATCTACTCTGTTGCGATATCTTAGTTGTGCATTAATAATAATAATAATAATAATAATAATAATAATAATAATAATAATAACAATAGCACCGCCTCACTTTGTGCTTCTGAAATTTAGTTCTGAAAATAAAGTTAATGTCCATACAATCATTATAATCATGAGCTTATTATGTATTAAACACATAATTGATGATAATTGCGGCTCGCTCTAAATAAATAAATGTCGTTATCCTTCTAACTAGAATTAATCGATTTAATATCCATGATAACTTGGCAGGATTGCCATGGTATCTGATTGAGACAGATAGTTGTTTTAATCAACATTCAGGCCTAGTTCTGTAGTGACCCGGCATCTTCTGTCACTAATAATAATAATAATAATAATAATAATAATAATAATAATAATAATAATAATAATAACAATAATAATAATAATAATGGGGGCACGCCGTAGCGTAGTGGTTAAGGCACTGAGCTACAAGCCAGAGGGTCGAGGGTTCAAGTCCCGTTAGGGTTAGGATTTTTAAACTGACCCAAACCCTCTGGCGGCACTATGGCCCTGGGGTCGACTCAGCCTCTAACGTAAATGAGTACCAGACGGTTGTTCTGGGGGTAAAGGCGGCCGTCACGCAGGGCTGACATCCCGGCTGACATAAAGTGCCGATTGTCTAGAAAAAGTGAGAGCCCTAACCTCGTACTACCCCAAGGGCCTCCGGGTCTGTTGTGGGATCACTTCACTTTAATAATAATAATAATAATAATAATAATAATAATAATAATAATAATAATAATAATAAAAACAATAATATCCAGAACTTTATTAAGGTTTCCTTTCTACAATTAAATAATGTGCTGTTAAAATCGATATGATGCTCTTTGATAAAGTATTCGCACTTTCACCCACCCCGGTGTACATCATTTGGATGGCGTTATGCATCAATGGGTTAAGCGCATTAAAAAAGAGATATTTTGATATATGTTGCACTGGCTCATGAAGTAAGTGTACTCAAACTATTTGTACCAAATCTTTAAAATATAGCATTATTATTAAAGAAAAATATAAACGCTATCAGTCCTATGAGAGATTCTCTGTTTTGCAACAAATGGCTTGAAACGTGATATTCATAAAACTTATATTGTTCAAGCATAACTGAGTAGGCCTATTGTTAGTTTGGCGCTATAATAAATAGCGAAGATTGTCAAGTCAGTATGATTTTTTAATGTTATAATGGGGTCATTCCATCTCAAGTAGTCTAGTGCTCCACATGTTCAATTTCGCTGAAACTTGGTGTACATATGGAACCTCTTTAGAAATGAAACTCTGCAAAATTTCGAATCATAATATCAAGTGTTTGGGAAACTATGGCCTTTCATATGGAGGCCTGTTTGATGAATCCAACAAGAAACCGAGCAACATTCATTTTTAACTCTTAATTTACTACAAGGAAAATGCAAGTAGGGAACTCTTGTTTCTATGACTTGCACAACGTTGTGTCCTAAATCCAAAGCACGTAGTCCGACGAAAGGAAGTCCATTTTAGGAGTCACCAGCGTGGATCAAAGTGCCTAACAAAATCTGTCATATCAAATTTTAGTCCTTCTTTAGGGTCAAATATCTCAAGAACAAAAAAAAAAGGAGACTAATATTTGGTAAATTTGTTAATGGTGGTAGAGACAGTGCACTGCCCAAATACCTTTAATCATAGCCACTTATCTAGGATTATACTAGATCATAAACATATGCAATCGTTAAAATTGAGCTATATTCAAGCTCAAATAACGTGAAATACGTTATCTCAAATGTTGTTTTCTTTAGTACCATTAGAAAGAGAACATCGTCATTTACTACAATCAACTTATTTCGTTTTTGAGCCCATTCAATTATGGGATGAAACGTAAGATGCCAAATATGCAATTATTAAAAGTGGGCTATGTTCAAGCTCAAATAAGGTGACTGCCGTCATTACAAATGTTATTTCCTTTAGTACCATTAGAAAGAGCACATCTTCATCTAATAGATTCAATTTATTTCATGTTTGAGCCCATTTAATTATGGGATGAAACGTAAGGTGCCAAATGTGCAATTCTTAAAAGAGAGCTATGTTCAGCCTCTAATAAAGTTAATTACGTCACCTCAAATGTTGTTTTATTTAGTACCATTAAAAAGAGCACATCTTCATCTACTAGAATCAAGTTATTTCATTTTTAAGCCCATTCAATTATGGGATGAAAAGTAAGGTGCCAAATATGCAATTGTTAACAGTGAGCCATGTTCAAGCTTTCAACACATCCCTATCCTGAGTAAATGTTTTCCAATCATTCCCTGTATAATATATTTCCTTCAAATCATGGTTAATGTTAATCTCCCACCTCATTTTTGGTCTGGGCGTTTGTCCACTGGTTTTCCTACAATAAGGTTCTATGAACGTCTTTCATTCCCCATGAAAAAACTTGCATCACTGTCATTAATTTCATAATCAGTAATGTTTTCAATTAAATCGAAATCGATAGATTATCTTAGAACACGCTGCCATTCCTAACCGATATCATGAATTCTAAACACTATATAATATGAAATTTAACTATTTGGACTCCGACAACACATAACGGTAAAATATTGAAAACTGAAAAAAAGATGTTTTACAATACTTAACAATAGTCTAGAAAACAAATAAAGCCATTCTACCCCTCCACAAGCTATAGAGTTTTGGTATGGACTTGCAAGAAACTCCCTGACGTAATATACCGTCATTGCCATTGTGAGTGAAAAATAGAAGCGCCACTTGAATAAGTCGCATCATTTGACAATGTGGTGGACAAAAAGCAATTTCTCATTAAGTTCAAGCTTACTTTTCATCCCATAATTGAATTGACTCAAAAATGAAATCAGATGATTCTAGTAGATGACGATGTGCTCTTTCTAATGGTACCAAATAAACCAACATTTGAGATGACTCAATTCACCTTATTTGATTTTGAACATAGCTCACTTTTAAGAATTGCATATTTGGCACCGAACTTTTCATTCCATAATTGAATGGGCTCAAAAATGAAATAAGTTGATTCTAGTAGATGAAGATGTGCTATTTGTAATGGTACTAAAGAAAACAACATTTGAGATGACGTATTTCACGTTATTTGAGCTTGAATACAGCTCACTTTTAACAATTGCATGTTTATGATCTAGTATAATCCTAGATAAGTGGCTATGAATAAAGATATTTGGGCAGTGCACTGTCTCTACCACTATTAACAAATTTACCAAGTACTAGTCTCCTTATTTTTTGTTCTTGAGATATTTGGCCCTAAAGAAGAACTAAAATTTGATGACAGATTTTGTTAGGCACTTCGATCACGCTGGTGACTCCTAAAGTGGACTTTCTTTCGTCTGAGTACGTGTTTTGGATTTAGGACAAAACGTTGTGCACATCATAGAAATAAGAGGTCCCTACTTGCATTTGCCTTGTAGTAACTAAGAGTTAAAAATTTAATGCTGTTCCTGTTTCTTGATGGATTCATCAAACAGGCCTCCATAGGAAAGGCCATAGTTTCCCAAACACTTGATATTATGACTTGAAACTTTGTAGAGGTTCATTTATAGGGTGGACTTGAAGCCACACGAAGTTTTAGGAAAATTGGTGATGGTCAGCGTGGATGATATTAAAAATTAGAGCACTTGAGATGGAATGACCCAATGACATCCAGAGCTCAGAAAATTTTAGATAGGCCTATGGTTTTTTAAGACCAGTCCTGAAAATGGAAAGGTATCTTCTGTCTCACTTCAGGTATGTAAGAATGTAATTTATGTGAATCATATATTTTTCGTACATGAAGTCCAAATATTCCTATTTTATAAACATAAAGATAAAATATCTGGTGCTTGTCAATTCAATTATAATAGGCGACGGAGTTAGGAGATCCACTGTTCATCAGTTAGTAAAATTCGTTCTCCTTTTTTTGTTGTGAAATGGAAAGTGTACGTCATGTAGGTTTTTGAAAATTTATTATAGTTCAAAATAAAAATTTAGTGTGCAAGTTGATGGATATTTATTGATTATTTTTATTTTAAGGAATAAAAAACTGATTTCATAAAATTGTTACAGCAGGTCTTGGTTATGTGTTTATTTTTCTTATGTACTGTAATTGTAAGGATAATCCGATTTTTTTTTAAAAAAGATATCCTTTTAACACTCACATTTCATAATGTAATATGTATGAAGTATTAACAATATACAAACACGTGATATTAATAATAATGAGTGAATTGTTCATACAAACACTACTAACATTAGTCAACATTTTGCATAAAAAATGTGTATCATAAACATTACCCTGACGCATGGCTGATCGATACATAATAAAATGTACCATGCTAATACGCATCAACAGCGTAAACGCCCTCTTGCGGAGCTTAATTGATTGATGCAGAAAGATTATGACATCATTCTCATTACATCTAAGAGCAGTATTGAAATATTGACCGTTAAAATAAATATATATTGTTTTTACTCATACAGTACGAATCAGTATATACAATATTATCATATAAGTGAATATCAAGTCAGAAATTATTAAATACTTCTTGCTAGAGTTTAAAATGTAAAAAAAAAACTTTAAACGCATTTTTCTCGAAACTTAAACAATGGCGCATAGCCGGTTGATGCAGAACGCCATTAATTTGTACTATTACCAATAGTTCGTTCACTGCGGGAGTCTCAGGGTAGCGTCGCTGCCTCATACGCAGCGGACCCGAATTCGATCCCCGATTGGGATAAGTTTCCTAGGTGATGGTTTATTTCGAGGTTTTTGTTCCCTATAAGACACATGTTAGGAATCTTTAACATCCAAACTGTTCCCGAACATCATCTGGCCACATAATCATTATTATTATATTTGCCATATTTAGTGTGTTTCATCTTAATGAGGAGACCTGGCATTGAGCTAATCACCAATTTGGGAAGGCCATTCCATGAGGATTCCCGATAAGTTTAAAGAATCGATTTTATATTTAAAATATATTATATTATTAGTTTAATAATAATTAAGATAAGCATGTATACTTTTTCTTATTAGTTCTTCACTTAACTACAAAGCCACGAGCCGCCACTTCTCTCTATTCGGTGGGTCTGTGTCCAGGGAAACATGTAGTTTTTTTATCTGAGTGTCATTCCTTCCTAAATCCATTCTATAAATGTTTCCAAATTTCTGAAGTATTGACACTTGGTTCTACACGGTTGTATAAATGTCTAAGTTTGGAATTTCTAATAGCTTGATTAATCAGATAAACTAGCGATTATTAATATTATATAGAAAATAAAATTATAAACCTGACTTTTGGAACCCCTTTTTCCATGTAATTTGATTTGAATTAGAAACAAAGAAGTTATATATAAATGATGATGTAACAATAGACTCGAGTTGTTCTAATTAATTTTAATTACAAGAATACCATCGAAGACAGAAGTATATTAAAATAAGAAATATCTTACCTTTTATTCCACCATCTAATAGTTCGTGTTTTCTCTTCTCATCGTCAAATTCCAGTCCCCCTCCTGAGTCCGATGTTACGTTTCTATGCTCGTAATAATTTTGGTTTGGGCCGTACAACCTGTACAGCATTACTGATGATGATATTATTATCGACGTGGACACCGACTGCAAGACAATAAAAACAGTTTTAGCAATATTAGTAGGATGTATTGTATCTTACAAGAAACTGTCAAACATTGATTTCCGAAACCTGCATTGATATTTCTCCCAGAGAAGCTTTTTAATCTACCAAGGCCATGTGCAAAATATTATCTGCCGTTTTTAACTACAAGGCATTAAAATCCAAACAGCAGGGAAGTAATAAAACTCCTCACTTGATGGATTGGATAGCCCTTATTACATGCCGCCTGCGTCGCAACCGTTCTCACTCCATTCATCTCTAACTCGAGCAGGATATCCATCTGGTACAGACAGCGGGTTGCCACTGCTGAATTCTGGCTTCGATTTCTGTGTTTTATAGTTAAAAGCGGCAAATACATTTTTGAACACGGTCTAGGCACATCACAATGCTTCTTTGAGAGAAATTCCAAGGTAGGTTTCGGCACGTAATGGTTGACAGTTTCCTGGTTAGACCATCAACGTATTTATTTCAATTTTAAAGCTTATAATATATTATAATATGTTAATGATGTTATTTTAGGACAAAAGGACGAAAAACAGGTGAATGGAGAAAACATAATATGCACTAGATTTTCTTTATGGGAAACCAGATGTAATGGGAATAGTTAAGTCTTAGACTGCGATTAGTAGTTCATGTAGCACAATTGGGTATGGAAGAGGGAGTGGAAACGTCTTGTAGGAAAATCAGAGCGATAGCGCACAGTAGGCATACAAAGAATGAAGTGGCAAAATGGCATTAAGGATGAATAAAAGGTAAATGATCCCATTCCAGGCCTTAAGATGTTCTCGGGGCAGTAGGAGACTAAGGCTTCCACGTTTTGTGGACAATCGGTACCTCATGTTAGCTGGGTGGTCAGACCTGCGTGACGGCCGCCCTTAACTCCCGAGAACAAGCGTCTGATATTAACTTACGTTAGAGGCTGGGTCGACACCAGGGTCATAGTACCACCAGAAGATTTGGGTCAGTTTAAAAATCCTGACCCAACCGGGACTTGAACCATCGACCTTCCGACTTATAACGTATTGCCTTGAGCATTAATAAAGTGAGATGAATTATTATACAGCTATTATTCGAATACATTATCTCAAGGTAGGAATGTAGAAAGATTTTTTTTTACGTGTCGTACATATTCGATATGCAACCCAATGATGTAATTTTTAGCTTAAAACAATACATTACAACTTTTACTTTCTGGAAAAATCCATCATCCCGGATGAGTTTGAATGCGAACCGTGAAACCAAATGCAGTCTATGTGTGTTGTGCTAGCATATGCCTCTGTGACACCATGTACCACTGAGCGGCGACGTAATTACTCTTTCCAAGATGTGGTGCTCTAATGAATGATGAATGCATCATGCCAAAATGACGCATAAATTTGCTTGCAGTGAAGAATGGCCGAAATTAATTGTTTTACGCATATTCTAGAACCTCACACAATATAGAACGGCATACAGCTTGGCAGTGAACAAAATGCAGTGCTAGTACATTCTTGTTTGACTGTACACCTCTCACTACCTTGACCGGTGTTCCCCCTCTCGCTCTTTTCAACCAATCAGCGTCAATTCCCACATTACTTGAACTGCAGCTAGTGTTCCATCCAAACAATGCTACGCTGTACCCAACAACAGCAACGATGATCATGAAAGTGAACGTTTCCCAAGAATACAATTAAATCACGTGATCCCCTAGAATGGAGAAATTACGTCATATAATTGTAACGTATGCACAGCACGATTGCATTTTGATCGCTGGCAAGCTATAGTAATGAATGTTATTTAATTTCATCACAGCGGTAGATGGTGGAATTTAAGTTTTTCTTCAATCGTTTGAGTCTTGCTTCCGCAGTACGTAATGTATATAGATTAATTTCAGGGTAAGATGAGTCTATGTTTAATTGTTGCTACAATAGGTGTGCAGTGTATGAGATTCACTCACTCACTCACTCACTGGCACTATCGAACCCATAGGTTCATGGCCGCGCGGACATAAGCTCTCCATACATAATAATAATAATAATAATAATAATAATAATAATAATAATAATAATAATAATAATAATAAACTCCGCCATGGCCGGTCCCAAGCCCGGATGAGAAAGGAGGAGTGGGAGGAGTAACAACCTCGTTAAAAAACCAGGGTTCAGTTGGCTCCGACTGATAGTACTCTGTAAGGGCCCCTAGCCAGGGTTACGGTGAAGACCTCAACGGCAGAGTCGGCGCAGAAGGAGTCCTTCATCACGGCGGATCTGGCGGAAGAGGCAACCCTATCTCTAAGGGAAATAGAGAAACGCTGCCTTGCGGTGAAGAGGGATCTTCAAAGGCTATGGGAGGAAAACCCAGACAGAAATGTTCCTGGTCCTCCAGTTTGGGGGTTTATGCTGTGGGCCAGCTCCCTACACATTAAAAAAAAACAAAATGCTAAAAGACCAAATCAATCAAAGCCGGACAGAAAAAAGTACGAAAGACAAAAGCAACGAAAACGGACATTGAATATTGGCACGTGGAATGTACGAGGAATTAGAAACAAAGTTAATGAAGTAGCAGGAGAATTATTTCAGAACAATATAGATATTGCAGCAGTGACGGAAACAAAAAAGAAAGGATCGGGAAATTCATATTTACAAAGCTTTACTGTCAGAAACTAGAAATGCGTTAATGGAAACAACAGAAAATCCAACTATAGAAATGAACGCCCTGGAATTTGATACAATAGATATAGAATTAGAAATTCAAACCCTAAATAATAAAACGGCGCCAGGGCCGGAAAACATACCCAATGAGTTAATTAAATATGGCCCAAAAAATTTAATAGGTAGATTGAGGGACTTGTTTAATAAGTGCATTGCAATACAGAAGATTCCTGATGAATGGAAAATAAGCCACATTGTACCAATATACAAGAAGGGCGATAGAAGAGGCGCAAAAAACTACAAAGGACTAAGTATAAATAACACATTATATAGAATATTTACGAAGTTATTAAAAACAAAGTTACAAAAGATATTAAAGACAAATTAGGAGAAGATCAAAATGGATTCAGACCAGGAAGGTCATGTGTTGACAATATATTTGCAATACAACAGTTAATTGAAAAACGGACTGCAGTGGGAGAAGAAACCCATTTGACAATGATAGATTTAGAGAAAGCTTATGACTCAATTCCGAGGAACAAATTATGGGAAGTATTGGAGAAATACAATATTGACAGAAACCTAATAGAAATTATTAAACAAATCTATAAAGATAACTCCGCTTATGTTAAAATTGCAAATATAATGTCTAATCCTATAAAAACCTCAAAGGGATTGAAACAAGGGTGCAGTCTATCACAAATTTTATTTAATATTTATGTAGAATTTATATTAACGAAATGGAAACAAAGCTGCAAAGGTACGGGGATCCCAATAGGCAACAGATTTTTGCTGACATTACAATTTGCCGATGACCAACTGGTTTTAGTGCAAGACAAATTTGATATGGAATTCATGATAAAAAGGTTGAAAAACACATATGAATCATGGGGTCTCACAGTAAATTTACAAAAAACAGAATATCTGGCAATAAATAGCAATGAAAGAGAAAATTTAATATTGGAAAAAGGAATCCAAATAAAGCAAGTGAAACAAACTAAATATTTGGGAATGATTATGGATAACATCGAAGGTATAGGCAAAGAGAACATAAAACATAGAATTGAATTGAGTAGCAAAATAATATAATTGTTAAATTCCATATGGTGGGATAAGCATATTTGGAAAGACACAAAAAAATATATTGGTAAAACATTGGTGGAATATGTTGCAATGTACGGAAGTGAGGTATGGACAATCAATAAGTACTACAAGAATAGACTAATAGCTCTAGAAATGGATTATTTATGAAGAAGTGCCAGAAAGTCTAAATTAGAACATGTCACAAATAAGGAAATTAGAAACATAATGGAAGCAGAAAAAGGCATAATTGAATGAATTAAGGAGAAGGAATTAAAGTGGTTAGGACATGTTTTAAGAATGGAAGATGAGCGATGGCCGAAGCAACTATATGAATGGCAACCGGACAGAAAGAAGAAAAGAGGAAGACCAAGGTTAACATGGACTAAGCATCGAAGATGCCCCAAGACCGTAGGCTTTGGAGGTTTGGCACGGGAAGACGGCAGCAGCTGTAAAAACCCGAAGATAGATAGATAGAATAATAATAATAATAATAATAATGTTTTTATTTATTCTGGTAGGCTTAAGGCCATAAGGCTTTCTCTTCCACTCAACCAGCACAAATACAAATAAATATTTGACAAATATAGATATACACTATACTAATTATAAATAGTTAAAGATACATTAAATGTAGCTATGTACATTTCATGTACAAACAACATTTTATAGGATAACAATAATAATATTTACGATAATGATAATAATAATAATAATAATAATAATAAAATAATAAAAATAAAAATAATAATATAATAATAATAATAATAATATAAATATGAAAAAATTATACGAGAAACACCAATTAATATATGTATAACTTACACTGGGTAATAATGAAGTCGATGTTAGAGCAAATATAAATTTAGATTTCTTTTAAAAGATGCCAATGTCCGGCACTCTATCCTGAGCTAATGCTTTCCAATCATTCCCTTATAATCTACTTCCCTCAAATCATAGTTAATGTTATTCTCCCACCTCATTCTTGGTCTACCAACTGGGCTTTTTCCCTCTGGCTTTCCTACAAGAAGCGGCCATGGAAGTCTTTCATTCCCCATACGTGCAACATGTCCTGCCCATCGCAGTCTACGAGACTTAACTGTTGTGTATGAGATTATGATGACTATTTACCTCATGTTCCAAATAGAAGTCAATGACCAATAACGTTCCATGCATTTTGTTTTGCAACCAATCACAGTAGTGTTTCACTCTTTCTCCAGTTCTCTTTACCACCTCCTGTTTTGTGATAAAGAAAGCTCCTCTTTTTTTACACGCTTTATATTAGTTTTACCTGTATCTATCTATCTATGTAACGGAAACTTTCAACGCGATTTTCACCCACTTAAAATCATTGGATCGACTTGCAACTTTGTATACATATAAAGGACCCGTGATAATACAATAATTTCATACATTTTTTAAAACTCCTGGCCAGAATCATCAGATAATCAAACAAAAGTGTCTTTGTACCTATGTAACGGAATCTTTGAACTCGATTTTCACTCACTTAGAAACATTGGATCGACTTGAAACTTTGTATACTTGTATAGGACCCATGAAAATACACTATTTTCGTATTTGTTTCTACAATCCTGGCCAGAATCGTTAGAAAATAAAAAAAGTGTATTTTTATCTATGTAACGGAATCTTTGAACACGGTTTTCACCCACTTAGAAACATTGGATCGACTTGAAACTTTGTATACTTGTAAAGGACCCTTGAGAATACAATAATTTCATATTTTGTTTCTAAACTCCTGGCCAGAATAATCAGAATATCAAAAAAATTAAAACTGGTATAACAGGTTGCGGACTTGTCGACTTTTCAGTCAATCGTTATAAGAGCTCAGTTGGTAGAGCGGTGAATTCTAGTGGTATATAATTTCAGTAAACCATAGGTCGCTGGTTCAAATCCGGCTGGGAGGGTTTTTTTAGAAGAGTATTACTTTTAGCTCATACTACAATAGTATCGAATTACAGATATTTACATTTTTATCTTATTCTGTAAAATATTACAACTAAGAAATAAAAAATAAATAATAGTTTTAAAAAACTAAAACAACACGCTTTATTAAAAAACCAAATGAAAAATAATTTTAATTTCCAACACGCTTGGGATAAAATTAAAGTGTTCAACAAAATAATCATCTCCAACACATATAGAATAAAACTAGAGTTATCAACAAAAAGAAAATAATTTTACCATCAAAAGCGTGGAGTGCTTTTTACGATTTTTACATTTTATTCTTAGAGACTTCACGTTAACTAATATCTGATTATTATCAAATATATTAATTGATGGTAAAATTATTTTTTTTGTTGATAACGCTACTACTCGTATTTTTATTCTAATATATGTTGGAGATGATTTTTTTGTTGACCACTTTAATTTTATCCCAAGCGTGTTGGAAATTAAAATTAATTTTCATTTTTTAATTCGGTTTTGTAATAAAGCGTGTTGTTAGTTTTTTAAAACTATTATTTATTTACACGCTTCATATTAGCTTGACCAGTATCTATCTGTGTAACGGAATCTTTCAACGCGAATTTCACCCACTTAAAATCATTGAATCGACTTGAAACATTCTATACTACTAAAGGACAAATGACAATACAATAATTTAATAATTGTTTTCTAAAATTCTGGCCAGAATCATCAGAAAATAAATAAGTAAGTAATGGTTTTAAAAAACTGAAACAACACGTTTTATTAGAAAACCGAATTAAAAAATGAAAAAATAATTTTAGTTTCCAACCCGCTTGGGATAAATTTGAAGAGGTCAACAAAAAAAATAATCTCCAACATATAGAATAAAACTAGAGTTATCAACAAAAATAAAATAATTTTTCCATCAAAAACTTGGGGTGCTCTATATCAATTAATATATTTGATAATAAACAGATATTGGTAAAAGTAAAGTCTTTAAGAAGAAAATGTTAAAATCATAAAAAGCACTCCACGCTTTTGATGGTAAAATTATTTTATTTTTGTTGATAACTCTAGTTTTATTCTATATGTGTTGGAGATGATTTTTTTGTTGACCACTTTAATTTTATCCCAAGCGTGTTGGAAATAAAAATTATTATTTCAATTTTTAGTTCGATTATCAAATAAAGCGTGTTGTTTTAGTTTTTAAAACTATTATTTATTTTTTTATTTTTTAGTTTTAATATTTTACTGAATAAGATAAAAATGTAAATATCTTAAAATACGATATTATTTTAGTATGAGCTAAAAGTAATACTCGTCTAAAAAAACCCTCTCAGCCGGATTTCAACCAGCGACCTAAGGAGTACTGAAATTATATAACACTTCCAACTGAGCTCTTACAACGACTGGCTAAAATGTCGACAATTCCGCAACCTATTATACCAGTTTTCATTTTTTTGGTTTTCTGATGACTCTGGCCAGGATTTTAGAAATAAAATACGAAATTATTATATTGCCACGGGTCCTTAACAAGTATACAAATTTCAAGTCGATCCAATATTTCTAAGTGGGTGAAAATCGTGTTCAAAAATTCTGTTACATAAATACAAAGACACTTTTTTTGTTATTTTGTGATGATTCTGGCCAGGATTTAGAAAACAAATATGAAATTATTATATTGTCACGGGTCCTTTACAAGTACACAAAGTATCAAGTCGATCCAATTAATTTAAGTGGGTGAAAATCGCGTTGAAAGATTCCGTTACATAGATAGATAGATAGATAGATACAGGTCAAGCTAATATAAACCGTGTAATAAATAATAGGGGGGCACGCCGTAGCGTGGTGGTTAAGGCTCCCACTTTTTCTAGACAATCGGCACTTTATGTCAGCCGGGTTGTCATCCCTGGGTGACGGCCGCCTTTACCCCCAGAACAAGAGTCTGGTACTCATTTCCGTTAGAGGCTGAGTCGACCCCAGGGTCATAGTGCCGCCAGAGGGTTTGGGTCAGTTTAAAAGTCCTGACCCCAACGGGACTTGAACCCTCGACCCTCCGGCTTGTAGCTTAGTGCCTTAACCACTACGCTACGGCGTGCCCCCAGCTAAAAGTAATACTCTTTAAATCCAGCCGGATTTGAACCAGCGATCTATGGATTACTGAAATTATATACCACGAGAGTCCACCGCTCTACCAACTGAGCTCTTACAACGATTGACTAAAAAGTCGATAAGTCAGCAACCTATTATACCATTTTTCATTTTTTTGATTTTCTGATGATTCTGGCCAGGATTTTAGAAACAAAAATGAAATTATTGTATTGTCACGGGTTCTTAACAAGTATGGAAAGTTTCAAATCGATTCAATGTTTCTAAGTGAGTGAAAAATCGTATTAAAGAATTCCGTTACATAGATACAAATAAACTTTTTTTTATTTTCTGACGATTCTGGCCAGAATTTTAGAAACAAATATGAAATGGTTGTATTGTCACGGGTCCTTTACTAGTATACAAAGTTTCATGTAGATCCAATGTTTCTAAGTGGGTAAAGATCGTGTTCAAACATTCCGTTACATAGATACAAAAACACTTTTTTGATTTTCTGATGATTCTGGTAAGGATTTTAGAACACAAATATGAAATTATAGTATTGTCACGGGGCCTTTACACGTATATAATGTTTCAAGTCGATCCATTGTTTGTATGTGGGCGAAAATCGTGTTCAAAGATTCCGTTACATAAATTCAAATACACTTTATTTTTATTTTATGATGATTCCGGCCAGGATTTTAGAAAAAAAAATATGAAATTATTGTATTGTCACGGGTCCTTTACAAGTATGCAAAATTTTAAAGTCGATCCGATGATTTTAAGTGAGTGAAAATCACGTTGAAAAATTCCATTACATAGATAGATAGATAGATAAATATATAGATACAGGTCAAGCTAATATAATATAAGATTCCGTTACATAGATAGATAGATAGATAGATAGATAGATAGATAAATAGATAGATAGATAGATAGATAGATAGATAGTTAGATACAGGTCAAGCTAATATAAAGCGTGTAAAAATAGTATCTGCGTAATTATGTAACGGAATCTTTCAACACGATTTTCACCCACATAAAATCATTGGATCGACTTGAAACGTTGTATACTTGTAAAGAACCAATGACTATACAATAATATCATAATTTGTTTTCCAAAATCCTGACCAGAGTCAACAGAAAATCAAAAAAAAGTGTTTGTGTAATTATGTAATGGAAATCTTTTAACACGATTTTCACCCATTTAAATCATTGGATCGACTTGAAACTTTGTATACTTGTAAAGGACCAATGACAATACAATAATTTCATAAATGTTTATAAAATCCCGGCCAGAATCAGCAGAAAATCAAAATCATAAAAACCGGTATAATTGTTTGCGGACTAATCAACTTCTTGCTTAAACGTTGTAAGAGCTGAGTTGGTAGAGCGGTGGACTGCAGTGGTATAAAATTTCTGTTATCTATAGGTCGCTGGTTCAAATCCGGCTCGGAGGATCTTTTTTAGTAGAGTATTACCTTTAGCTCATACTACAATATTATCGAATAAAGGTATTTATATTTTCATCTTATTGTGTAAAATATTAAAAGTAAAAAATAAGAAATAGATAATAGTTTAAAACATTAAAACAACACGCTTTATTAGAATACCGAACTAAAAATGAAAAATAATTTTAATTTCCAACACAATTGGGATAAAATTAAAGTAGTCAACAAAAACATCATCTCCAACACATCTATAATAAAACTAGAGTTATCTACAAAATAAATAATTAATACCATCCAAAGCGTGGAGTGCTCTATATCGATTAATGTATTTGATAATAAACAGATATTGGTAAAAGTAAAGTATCTAAGAAGAAAACGTAAAATCTATAAATAGCACCCCACGCTTTTAATGGTAAAATTATTTTTTGTCCATAACTGTAGTTTTATTCTAGATGTTTTGGAGATGTTTTTTTTTTGTTGACCACTTTAATTTTATCCTAAGCGTGTTGGAAATTAAAATTATTTTTCATATTTTAGTTCGGTTTCCTAATAAAGCGTGTTGTTTTAATTTATTAAACTATTATTTATTAATATTATGAACCGGTCAGAACATTATTTTTCAGTGACTGACTCTCAAACAAATACATGGGATATAGCAAATAATGAATAGAATAGAATTAAACATTTGATAATTGTGTGTTCAATAACTGTATTTTTAAATAATGATTTTACCGAGTTGTTTACTAAAAAATAAATAAATAATTTATAATGTTGCTTATAATATACAGTTTGATGTGTATAATTTTTTCTTCACTAGGACGCAGTCTAACAATATTGTGATCCTAATTGACAATAAATAATATGATCAAGTTGCAGTGGATAAAGAAATTAAACATAACCCCACATTTCAGATCGTTTTGAAACATCGCCGTTTATATTAATTAATAAAATATTTTAAAATAACTATACTGTATTTAAATAATTATTTTATTCGTTAAATAGTCCTAACAAATGCCACACTTGATTTCCGGGTCCTCTAAATTCAATCGTCACTATCGTTATTCGTAAATTTATCGATGGTTTGGAAATCACTCGTGACATTGCTTATGATAATTACCAATTAAACTTTAGAAGTTTGGTATAAACAGTCGCTTGCTATGGGAGTGAAATATGGTGCAGTAAGGAATTAATGAAAAATATGAGAGCTGGAAATGGACCTTTTGAGAAATTCGGAATTAACGAAAATAGACAAAATTCCAAGTCAGGAAATTAGAGATAATAATAATAATATTAATGATAATAATAATAATAATAATAATAATAATAATAATAACAATGAGTAATAACGTTTTCTTTAATCTGGAATAGTTAAGGCCATAAGGCCTTCTCTTTCATTGAACAGGACTAACATACAAATACATGTTTACAATTTATAGATCATATATATATATATATATATATATATATATATCTTGTACGAAATCCAGAGCAAAAGCGACCAATAGTTAAGCTAATAATGTAGTGGGAGAATATCATTAACCATGATTTCAGGAAGATTAATTATAGCCTACAGGGTATGATTTGAAAATATTAACTCAGGGATGTATGGACAGCTTATTCCGCGCGACCAAATCTCGGGGTTCAATAGTGGTAGTGATTTAATCAGTAAGCCATAATAGTGAAATTTCGATACCAATTAAAATGGCAATCTCTTCAATATTACATTAATAATTCGACACAAAATGCGGTACCGGTAATTACCTTACAAGCAAGGTCGTGACGTCACAAGTCGGCCATGACACACTGACGTAATTGGGGGAGATCGTAGTGTCTCGTTATTGTGAAATCACATGCAACCCCCGGAGTTTTAAAAATAATTATCTCATTCACCTGATGATTCTACTACAAGGCTAATGTATTGTTATTATTATTATTGTTATTATTATTATTATTATTATTATTATTATTATTATTATTATTATTATTATTATTATTATTATTATTATTATTATTATTATTATTATTATTATTACTAGTCGGCCGCTGTTGGCTAGTGATTATGTTCCTTGCATCTAGTTTCAAGGGACGAGGGTTCAAACACGACCGTAGTCGATGCATTTTTAGGATGCAAAAATCCAAGGAACAAGTCCTCCGGGAGGGACTTTAAGCCGTGGGTCGCGAGTCTGAAGATTTTAATGCTAGTTAAATAACACAAGCCTGAATTAAAAGGCCTCTGTGCAAACTTTATTCATCCAGTAATACCTTAGTTATCCATTAGATGTCTCGTTCAGGAGCTATGCCGACCCCAAAATCACTCGCTGACATATATGGGTAAATGAGTGTAACTAAATTTACTAGGTCAATAAGTTCCCATTAGGGCGTGCTCTAATCCCTGGACAAGGAAGGAAAGTGCTTAAGAAAGAGATAATAATTATTATTAATATTAAATAATAATAGTAATAAAATAATAATAATTTAATAATTATATTAATAATTATTATTAATATTATTTAATTCCATTCTGAGACACTTCAACATATTTGGTCAAATTGTGTCAGGATATTTTGAGTTATAGGTAAAGTATGTAGGAGACAGTGTTTTATTTTGGTGAACAACGTCTCCCCTAAATGTTTTGGTTGATTTTTTACTTTGTTTCCTTATAATTTACTGTAAGAATATTGCTGTAACAATCGGTACATAGTTATTTTCTCGTCAAAATATATTTATATAAAGTTCGTTCTCTTACATCTCGATGTAAAGTACTCTTCTTTATGGAACCTCCTATAAAGGCGAATCTGTCCCACAAATCCTTTATTCTCAACTACAGCACTGGTAGGAGGTATTTATTGTTGTATGTATGCGTATGTAAGCTGTATTCATTTCGCCTGTATTGTGTCTCTTGTGAAATTTAATGATACAGATTTCTCAGTAAAACTCTTCCAAATAGTAATCTAAGAATCGTTCTCCCAGCAATTAGAATGTAGAACAGCCCTGAAAAATTAATGAAAGCGAGCATTCAGGAATCGGCATTAAACGGAAAAAGTAGCAGTATTTGAGAATAAAGTTCTTAGGAAAAATTTTGGACCAAAAAGAGATGAATAGACAGACGAACGGAAAATACTACTTAACAGAGAAGTACATGATCTTTATTTAATGGAAACCTGTTATAATAAGAACAGTTTAAGTCTCGTAAACTGCGATGCACAGGACAGGGAAGGAGAATGAAAGAGGAACATAGAAGCTTCTTGCAGGAAATCCAGATGGAACACGCTCAATTGGCAGATTAACAATGATTTTAGTGAAGTAGATTATACATGTGATGATTGGAAAACATTAGCTTAGAATAAGGATCCATGGAGACCTTATGTCCGCGCGGCCATGGGTTCGATAGTGCCAGTGAGTGAGTTAGTTAGTTAGTTAGCAGCTAATCACATGACATGTTCCCTATTGTCTCCTCGCTGCAAGTTATAGTAGACCTACATACCGTAATAAGGACCAAGTTCACCTTCAATCCTTTACTCGTCTAAAACACAGTGACCAATCGTTATTAGAAGCAACAATATTAACGAGTCAATGACATTTTGATGGACGTGTTTTCCATTTGTAAAATAAATAAATATGTGCGTGTCTAGTGCAAATTTATGGAATATCAATTTTAAATTAAATATGCAAAAATAATATTTAAGCATGAAATCTCAACCCAGCATTTTCTGGACAACTGAGGAAACCCACGAGAAAAACTTTCGTCGCATCAGGATTTGAATTCGGAATTTCCGCAATTAAAGTCTCAAATGCTATCATATGAGCCAACTCGTTCGGTTATTACACTACTTCTTCTTCTTTTTTTCTTGTTCTTTTCTTCTTCTTCTTATTATTATTATTATTATTATTAATATTATTATTATCATTATTATTATTATTATTATTATTATTATTATTATTATTATTATTATTATTTTTATTATTATATAACACTCCACAGCTGTAGTCGGGACAAATTTTCTATGTGAGTTTTTTGGTGTTTCTTTTCTCATATATAAGACAGAAAGGTTTCGGGAAATTTAAGGACCAGATAGACATCGACATCATCTGTCCATGAGAATTATCCATATTATGAGTGAATGATGTGACTGGCCTAAATGTTCTTATTGTCTCGGAGGTGACCTTAGCAATGGTCCATGAAGGACCACCGTGTCACGTGTGTTGAAAAAGTAATTTGTGATCCAGCGTTTAAAATCCCCTTTCAACATGTCGTGTCCTTGTGACTTGGGTAGTGGTGGGAAAAGTAGTTCATTCTTATGAAGTACTTCGTTCACTCTTACTCACTAGAATGAAGCGCTTCACTCGTGAAGCGTTGTAGTTCTTTACTTCACAACTTACCGCAGGTTCTACTCTTCGTGGCAGTTGGTTCGTTCTCCAGCCACTCGCGAATGATATCTTTATATCTCGAGCCCAATCCACAGTTTTATTCACGAAGCTTCCTTGCTGCTTTGAAGCTCATACAACTTACTAGAGCCCAAATTATTATTTTTTCTGCTACTCTATAGAGTTATTTATAATCAAGACATTCCAGGAAATAAAATAGTCATATTATTACGAATATTTTACTGAATCACCTTTAGCGTTTGTTCCTCTCATAAGCGATAGCCGTTGTCTGATTTTCACCCTGACCAGATGATGATCTAGTCAGGGTGAAAATCAGACAACGGCTATCGCTTATGAGAGGAACAAACGCTAAAGATGATTCAGTAAAATATGAATTAAAAAACTTGAAAAATGATGAAATGCGGCAAGAATACCAAATCAAAATTGCTAATAATAATAATAATAATAATAATAATAATAATAATAATAATAATAATAATAATAACAATAATAATAATAATAATAATAATAATAATGATTTATTTTAGCTGGCAGAGTTAAGGCCATAAGGCCTTCTCTTCCACTCAACCAGCGAATAGTAAAATTATACAAAAATTACGTACGTATTACAATTTTAAGATATTAAAATACAGACTAAACAAAATACAATGATGATGGATCTAATACTAGCTAATGCTAACAAAAACATAGAATATAATAAAATTAAAATGATATAAAATAAAGTAAGTAGCTTCCTACATGATTATTAATAGAATGCTCTATATAGTTGTTATGTAGTTAATGTTTTCATTGTGTCGAACTTAAGATATCAGTTAATTTGGATTTAAATAATGATAGCGATTGACAGTCCCTGACATGACTGGGAAGTGAGTTCCATGCTCTAGCCATAGATATTGTGTAAGATTCAGAGTACAGACAGGTCCTGTGTTGTGGTATCAAAAGTAAAGAAGAGTCTTGTGATCTTGTTCCTAAATTGTGATGAGCCGATAAATGTTGAAAACGTGTTGTTAAATAAGTTGGTAAATATGTGTGCAGAATTTGAAATAGTAAGGTATGTGAATGTAAAGTTCTTCTGTCATTTAGGCGTAGCCATGATAAGGCCTGAAATGAAGGAGACACGTGGTCATAACGACGGAGATTGAATATAAATCGAATGCACGCATTATGAGCACGCTGTAGTCTGTCAGATAGATCAGTTGTCAGATTAGTCAGTAATATGTCGCAGTAGTCGAAGTGTGGCATTATAAGAGTCTGTACAAGTATTTGTTTTAATTTTGTAGGAAGGAAGTTTTTAAAACTATTTAGGGAGTGAAGAATTGAGAACACTTTCTTGCAGGTATTATTCACCTGGATTTTCCAGTCTAGGTGTTGGTCCATATAGATACCCAGATTTTTTACTACTGAGCTGTAGGGGATATTTTTGTCATTTAGGAGAATGGTAGGGATATTTTCGTAATTTATAATGCTTTGGATTCACCGATGTCCTATAATTATGCACTGTGTCTTGTCAGTATTTAGATTAAGTCCATGTTTTCTTCGACCATTGGGAAATTGAGTCTAGGTCACTATTTAATTTGTCTAGTGTGTCATGTACATCGTCAGGATGGGAGTGAATGTAAATTTGCAAATCGTCAGCGTATAGGTGATATCGACAATAGGTAAGTCTAGTGGATATATCGTTAACATAGATAGAGAACAGAAGTGGTCCTAACACTGAACCTTGTTGGACGCCACCCTTCAGTGATAGCCAGGATGAGGAAAGTTCTGCATTGGATACACATTGCTGGCGACCATGAAGATAGGATCCAAGCCAGTTAACAGCATTGTCCGAAAGATTCAGAGCGCGTAATTTTGCTATTAATATGTCAGTGTCAACAGTGTCGAAAGCTTTGCTGAAGTCCAAGAGTGTAAATATTGTCATGTGGCAACTGTCCATTGCTTCACGCGCATCTTCGGTAACTTTAAGAAGTGCGGTTGCCGTATTATGGCCTGTCCTAAAACCTGATTGGTATGGGTCGAGTATGTTATGAGTGTTAAGGTAATCAGTTAATTGTCCATGAACAATGCGCTCCAAGGCCTTAGATAGGACTGGGAGGATGCTGATTGGTCTAAAGTCGTTTGGTGTTACAGGTAATTTAATTTTAGGGATTGGTCTGACTATAGCTTTTTTCCAGAGTTCGGGGTAAGTTGAGGTCATAATTGAGGCATTAAATATATGGGTTACAGTTGGGAGTATGACATGGAGTATTTTCTTTAAAAAGTCGATACTTATATTGTCTATACCTTGTGTTTTAGTTCTAATGCGGTCCAGGGATAGTTTAACGTCGATTGGCATTATATAGGAAAAGAAGAATTTTTCTCGGGAAGGAGTAGGTGTGGATAGGAGCTCATCTATAGTTTGTTGTTTGGTCGTAGTTTTTATGTTAAGTGTGGCATATGATGTGAAATGTTGGTTTAGATCGTCCAGTGATATGTTAATGCTCTCTCCTTTGGTTGTCGGCTGCCGTAGGCCCAGTTATCTAATACGTTTCCACATATCACTTGCATTTGTGTTTGGATCAATGAGACTATGAGCATACCGCAACTTAGCGTTCCTAATGTTTTGATTCGTTTTGTTTCTTAATGTCTTATATTGTCTTAAGTTAGCGTCACTTTTGTCCCGTGTATATTTTCGAAAAGCAGCATCCCTCTCAGCCATCAGTAGTCGAATTTCGTGGGACATCCAGGGAGCTGGGTATTTAGTAATTCGTCTAGCTAATAGATTTGAAGTACTGGAATCTTCAGATCACAATGTGGCAAACGAAGAAGAAACTGATATAAATAAAGAATGGGAGGCTATAAGAGATACTATTAAATTGTCAGCATCAGAAAGCATTGGTTGTTTAAAAAAGAGGCAAAACAAGAAATGGTTTGATGAGGAATGTGCCAACATTGTAAAGAAAAGAAAGCTAGCAAAAATGAAATGGTTACACAAGCCAAATGAGGTAAATTTAGAGCAATTGGGTAGTGTTAGACGGGAAACCACCAAGTTACTATAGAGTAAAAAGAGGGAATATTTGAGAGAGAAGATTAATGATCTTGAAATTAATGCAAAAAATAGGAACATTAGAGAATTATATCAGGGAACTAGTATAGAGAAGAAAGGGTTTCAGGCTAGAACAAACATAATTCGGAATGAAAATGGGGATATGATTGCAGATTCCAAGAGTATATTAAATAGATTGAAAAGTTATTTTAATCAGCTAGCTATTAAAGTACATACAGAACAGGACATTGTGGGAAGGATAAGTTACAGACAGCAGAAATGCTAGTCGCAGAGCCAAGTGCTTTAGAGGTTGAAATGGCAATGAAAAAATTGAAGATGTATAAAGCATTCAGGTTCAGATGAGGATCCCAGCAGAACTGATTAAAATCAGGGGGAGAAAAATTGAATGGACAAGATACGCTGGGTGCTTATTTTTCGTATGATTTGGGAAAAAGAAGCTCTTCCAGATGACTGGAAGGAATCAATTATCGTACCAATTTATAAGAAAGGAGATAAAAATGATTGCAAACAACTATAGGGGCATCTCATTACTTTCAACTTCGTAACAAAATTCTAACAAATATATTAGTAAGCAGACTTGCTCCCTATATTGGATGACATTCTAGGAGATCATCAATGTTGCATTTAGAAGAAACAGGTCTACAGGTCTACAACAGATCAGATTTTTAGTATAAGACAGATTTTAGAAAAGAAATGTTAATATAATGGTACTGTACATCAACTACATGTAGACTTCAAAAAAGCATATGATTCAATTAAGAGGGAGAAGTTATATAGTATCCTGCTGGAGTTCGGAATTCCCAAAAAGTTAGTTAGACTTATACGAATGTGTCTAAATGGCTCAACGAGTAGGGTGCGTGTAGGCAAACAGTTTTCAGACACTTTTGAAATCCAGAATGGGTTGAAGCAAGAAGATGCACTATCTCCTCTACTATTTAATTTTGTACTAGAGCATGCCATTTAAAATCTTTAGAGAATAAGGAAGGCTTACAACTGAATGGTATTAATAAGCTGTTAGTTTATGCTGATGATGTGGTAATACTGGCCGATAGCGAGGAGATACTAAAGGCCAACACGCACACACATATTGAGTAACACTAAGAAATTAGGACTGGAAGTAAATATCAGATAAAACTAAATATATGGTCACACATAGAAATACATTATATAATGGAAATGGACAGCTAATGACAAATGAGGGAAATTTTTGAGGAATTGGATGAATTCAAATACCTAGGAAAAATAATCACAAATAGGAATGAGATGCACAAAGAAAATTAAACATAGGCTCAATTCTGGAAATGCAGACTATTATGCATTGCAGAGACTTTTGATGTCCCAACTCCTTTCAAAAAACGTTAAGCTGAAAATATATAAAACTATTATTCTACCAGTTATATTATATGGGTGCGAAACATGGACTCTTATTTTAAGGGAGGAAAGGAGATTACGAGTATTTGAGAATAAAGTTCTTAGGAAAATTTTTGGACCAAAGAGAGATGAACAGACACAGTGAATGGAGAAGACTACATAACAATGAACTACATGGTCTTTATAGGACTTACTTTCTTACTCACTGGCACTATCGAACCCGTAGGTTCATGGCCGCGCGGACATAAGCTCTCCATACATCCCTATCCTGAGCTAATGCTTTCCAATCATTTCCTGTATAATCTACTTCCCTCAAATCATAGTTAATGTTGTTCTCCCACCTCATTCTTGGTCTACCAACTGGGCGTTTTTCCTTCTGGCTTTCCTACAAGAAGTTTCCATGCACGTCTTTCATTCCCCATACGCGCAACCATGTCCTGCCCCATCGCAGTCTACGGGACTTAACTGTTCTTATTATATCTGGCTTCCTATAAAGACCATGTAGTTCATTGTTATGTAGTCTTCTCCATTCACCTGTCTCTTCATCTCTCTTTTGGTCCAAAAATTTTCCTAAGAACTTTATTCTCAAATACTCGTAATCTCCTTTCCTCCCTTAAAGTAAGAGTCCATGTTTCGCACCCATATAATATAACTGGTAAAATAATAGTTTTATATATTTTCAGCTTAACGTTTTTTTGAAAGGAGTTGGGACATCAAAAGTCTCTGGCAATGCATAATAGCATGCATTTCCAGAATTGAGCCTATGTTTAATTTCTTTGCGCATCTCATTCCTATTTGTGATTATTGTTCCTAGGTATTTGAATTCAGCCAATTCCTCAAAATTTCCCTCATTTGTCATTAGCTGTCCATTTCCATTATATAATGTATTTTCTACGTGTGACCATATACTTAGTTTTACTGATATTTACTTCCAGTCCTAATTTCTTAGTGTTACTCAATAGTGTGTGCGTGTTGGCCTTTAGTATCTCCTCGCTATCGGCCAGTAGTACCACATCATCAGCATAAACTAACAGCTTATTAATACCATTCAGTTGTAAGCCTTCCTTATTCTCTAAAGATTTAATGGCATGCTCTAGTACAAAATTAAATAGTAGAGGAGATAGTGCATCTCCTTGCTTCAACCCATTCTGGATTTCAAAAGTGTCTGAAAACTGTTTGCCTACACGCACCCTACTCTTTGAGCCATTTAGACACATTCGTATAAGTCTAACTAACTTTTTGAGAATTCCGAACTCCAGCAGGATACTATATAACTTCTCCCTCTTAATTGAATCATATGCTTTTTTGAAGTCTACATATTGTTGATGTACAGTACCATTATATTCCCATTTCTTTTCTAAAATCTGTCTTATACTAAAAATCTGATCTGTTGTAGACCTGTTTCTTCTAAATGAACATTGATGATCTCCTAGAATGTCATCAATATAGGGATCAAGCCTGCTTACTAATATATTTGTTAAAATTTTGTACGAAGTTGAAAGTAATGAGATGCCCCTATAGTTGTTGCAATCAGTTTTATCTCCTTTCTTATAAATTGGTACGATAATTGATTCCTTCCATTCATCTGGAAGAGCTTCTTTTTCCCAAATCATACTAAGCAACCAGCGTATCTTGTCCATCAATTTTTCTCCCCCTGATTTTATCAGTTCTTCTGGGATCTCATCTGAACCTGATGCTTTATACATCTTCAATTTTTCAATTGCCATTTCAACCTCTAATGCACTTGGCTCTGCGACTAGCATTTCTGCTGTCTGTAACTTATCCTTCTCAATGTCCTGTTCTGTATGTACATTTAATAGCTGATTAAAATAACTTTTCCATCTATTTAATATACTCTTGGAATCTGCAATCATATCCCCATTTTCATTCCGAATTATGTTTGTTCTAGCCTGAAACCCTTTCTTCTCTATACTAATTCCCTGATATAATTCTCTAATGTTCCTATTTTTTGCATTCATTTCAACATCATTAATCTTCTCTCTCAAATATTCCTCTTTTTACTCTTTAGTAACTTGGTGGTTTCCCGTCTAACACTACCCAATTGCTCTAAATTTACCTCATTTGGCTCGTGTAACCATTTCATTTTTGCTACCTTTCTTTTCTTTACAATGTCGGCACATTCCTCATCAAACCATTTCTTGTTTTGCCTGTTTTTTAAACAACCAATGCTTTCTGATGCTGACAATTTAATAGTATCTCTTATAGCCTCCCATTCTTTATTTATATCAGTTTCTTCTTCGTTTGCCACATTGTCATCTGAAGATTCCAGTACTTCAAATCTATTAGCAATTTTGATTTGGTATTCTTGCCGCATTTCATCATTTTTCAAGTTTTTTAATTCATATTTTACTGAATCATCTTTAGCGTTTGTTCCTCTCATAAGCGATAGCCGTTGTCTGATTTTCACTCTGACCAAATGATGATCTGAATTGCAGTCTGTCCCTCTAACTGATCTAACATCAATGATGCTACTGTGCCAGCGTTTATCCACTAATACATGATCTATCTGGTTCCGAGTTTCTCCATCTGGGGACGTCCAGGTGTATTTATGAATATCCTTATGCTGAAATGTTGTGCTCTTAACAATGAGATTCTTTGATGTGGCAAATGTGACTAATCTAACCCCGTTGTCGTTACTATCTTCATGAAGACTGAATTTGCCTATTGTTGGTTTGAATATATCTTCCTGCCCCACTTTTGCATTAAAATCTCCTAAGACAATTTTCATATGATATCGTGAAAGGCTATCAAATAAGCATTCTAATTCTTCATAGAACTCATCCTTGATCTTGTCATCTTTATCTTCTGTGGGGGCATGTACATTTACAATTATAAAATCATGTCGTTTACCCTTTAGAATTATGTATGATATCCTATCACTAACAAACTTAATATCTCGGATAGCGGATAGGATCCTCCTTCTGACTAAAAAACCCGTTCCAAATGCAGGTCTTTCTGCACCCCCATAGTATAATGCAAAGCTTCCTGATTCCTGACTACCTTCTCCTGGCCACCTAACTTCCTGTAAAGCGACTATATCCAAGGGCGATTTTATCCAATTCCCGCGTTAATATCTCTAGTGCCCCGCTATTGTAAAAAGTCCTAACATTCCATGTTCCTAGGAACATGTCCCTGTGTTTGAGCCTTTGGCATGGGTTCCCTGAAGTAGTCCCCGCCCGGAGAACCGAATGGGGGACTATTTGACCTCCGGAAAATTTTACCCCAGTAGAACCCATGTCCGCATTTCTTGACGGTTGTATTTTTACGGTGAAAGATCGTCACTCTTTCGACCAAGGTACTTATTTCGTCTGGCTTATCACCTTCGACCAGTCCGGCATGGGTAACCCTATCGGCAGCAATGCTACCGCCGGCATAGCTCTCAGGATCATTTAAGCACACAAGCCACTCCACCATGACAAGGTAAAGATACCATGGAGGGGGTCTTTATAGGAAGCCAGATAAAATAAGAACAGTTAAGTCCCGTAGACTGCGATGGGCAGGGCATGTTGCGCGTATGGGGAATGAAAGACGTGCATGGAAACTTCTTATAGGAAAGCCAGAAGGAAAACGCCCAGTTGGTAGACCAAGAATGAGGTGGGAGAACAACATTAACTATATTTGAGGGAAGTAGATTATACAGGAAATGATTGGAAAGCATTAGCTCAGGATAGGGATGTATGGAGAGCTTATGTCCGCGCGGTCATGAACCTACGGGTTCGATAATGCTAGTGAGTAAGTAAGTAAGTATTACGAATATGATCAATAATAAACCCAGTAGTTTTGTTTTTGTTTATATTTAATAATAATTTTAAAATATAAAATGCACAATAAAATGAAATCTAATATTTTATTCGTGTTTATAGATTAAACGTAGCTCCATGAATCATAAATGTTTCGTTTTTATATTGCTATAAATAACTTACAACTTCACACGTATTAGAAAATAAAATACAACAATTTCATTAGAAGACGGTCCAGATATACTGTAGTACATTAAATCATACCTACGAACCATGAACATCTATCTCAATATAGTAAATTGCAATTTGATTTTATAATGTAAATCAAGATTTCACTTTAGCTACTGAGCGAGTTAATTCATATGGCAGGATTCTAAATTAATAATCTGAAGGGACCTAGTTTAAATCCCCATCCAAATTACATGAAGTTTTCGTGGTTGTTCTATCATCACGACAATGCTAAGCATAGGCCTAAATTCATTATCATCCATCACTAATTATAATTCAATCACAAAATAAATTACTACAAACTGCAAAATTCCTGACGCTTTATGATCGTATATATTAATGCGTTTATAAATAAAAATAAACAAAAATACTTGTGCTGTTAGGATTACTTGAACAATCCAAACACGTTAACGTTAATTTATATCTCATTTATATGTTTAAATTATTTCCTATCTTACAAATTGTACAGAAGTCGTTGTTATGAAACGTTTCTATTTTAATCATATTGTTTTATATTTAATCTATTAATTTTGGACGACAATTTCGTATCTATGTTCAATTATATTTTCAATTATCTAAAATTGCTATTTAGTCCAGAGGATCTTTTTTTGTTATTTAATAATAATAATAATAATAATAATAATAATAATAACAATAATAATAATAATAATCGTCCTTTCAAGTATTAGGCCCAGTGGCCCGTTACGGTCTCCCGCCATTTCCGAAAAGGTCGACCCACAGATCTTCTGCCTCGAGGAATGTAGTGAAGAATTTGTTTTGGTATTCTGTGACGATCCATGCGCTGAATATGGTCTAGCCAATTGTTTCTATATTCTTGGAGGTATTCATATATAGGTACGATGTTTAACTCTCTGCTACAGGATGTCACAGACAAAGTTAATCCAAATGATTTTATAGTTTTGATGGGAGATCTCAACGCTAGAGTAGGTACAACTAACATACATTCTATTGTTAGTACTTATGGTGAACAAACCATCAATCAAACTAATAATAATAATAATAATAATAATAATAGTAATAATAATAATAACTCTTATTATTATTATTACTATTATTATATATATATATATATATGATATGAAAAGAAAAATGAATGCTTGAGTCGGGATTCGAACTCGAGTCTCTAAAGTCTGTACCTTTAGCGCTCTAACCAACTGAGCTACTCAAGAATTCCAATACAAGCATACAATTTTCTTATACATGTAGTATTCTCAAAATAGCGTTACTGCTATAAAGTGAATATTCTCTTTAAAAATTTGCTTAACTGTTACGTTAGCCGCGAGATGGCAGTTGGAACAATTTCAGCTACCTCTTGTGTGAATTGAGAATACTACATGTATAAGAAAATTGTATGCTTGTATTGGAATTCTTGAGTAGCTCAGTTGGTTAGAGCGCTAAAGGTACAGACTTTAGAGACTCGAGTTCGAATCCCGACTCAAGCATTCATTTTTCTTTTCATATCATATTTGCCTTCATTGCCAAATGTCAAAAATATATTTATAATATATATATATATATATATATATATATATATATTCGTATAAACTTGTTTTTATGATTTAAACACATTTCAATATGGGCATATGATATAGGCTATGAGATACGATTACTATCAAATTGTTGTAGTGGCGAGAAAAAGTATTAATATCTTACAATAAAGTACTGTGATAACATAAAAAGTAACACAGCAATAATCAATAAGAACTGACAAGTTGTCAATATAAGTGCGTGTGTGAGTTTAAAAGTGTGTTGAAGATTAATACATAATTGGATTTGTTTATGGGATTGAAACATTGATAAATGTGAGTGTTTATTATTAAAAATAATATAAATACATTACATAGTAATAACATCGCTCGTTGGCAGCTGTGTGAGAGTAAAACCAGTCCCTCAGTATTTCGAAGAGTGGGGACAGTGAAGTTTGCCTCTCTCACACAGTTCACACATTGTGTAACACACAGACACTTCATTTTTGAATGACATTCATTCGCGAACGACCTCATTCGTGAATGACGCTTCGTGAGTGTCGTTCGCGAATGACACTTTACGAGTGAAGTGTTCATAGAAACGAAGCGCTTCATTGTAGCAGTTCGTTCGCGAATGACCCATCACTAGATTTGGGTGATGTAAAAGTACCTACAAAGGGAGAAGTTATACTAAGGCAAATTCATACATTACTCCTAATTTCATCTGCAGCTTTACTCGTATTGTAATTTAATTATTTCTATATTCCTTGCTTTCCTTTTATTTATTACCCATTTTTCACAACTCTAAGTATCAATTGGAATAAGCAGATTAATTTGTGTAACTTTTTATTAAGAACCGCTGGTTTCTTAGCTTAAAGGACCTTCGGGACTTGGAAAATCTGGTAGCGTGTTCATCTAGCCGAGCGTTAGTATGAGGATGAACAGTTATATATGCATACGTGTTTTGAAATAAACAAATGGTTTCTTAATTTCAGCTATTTTATTACTAAAATATGATGATTACAAATAAACCTAAGTGTCTAGCCCTAAATAACTACTCTAAGCTTATATTATGAAACCTTATACATAACTTCCTTAGGGTTTGAGAACGGGAGATGTGGGATAATAAATCTACTCTAATCTACATTGTTTAAAATTCTACTATCCCTTGAAAATATAGTATTAAAGTAGTTAAGGTAATAGATTCTCTTCAAAAAATCCTAGCATTTTTTAAAAGAAAAATGGTCGGTGACTTACCCTTCAGCACTTTACACAGACAGACCGATGCCGTCACTTCCCCAGGGTTATATCCTCAACTTGACCAAACTTTTCCACTGACTAACTGTACTCACTAACATACATAGCCCTAACAGTAGTAACATTCCACTCTAAAAGTAGAGATTTACAGTTAGGTCAAAGAAAACAATGTTCTGTACTGTATCATGTCTAAAACTTATTTCAACAGACTTTGCTTGAATAATTAAAATAATCTATAACATAATTAAATATCTATATAAAATACTCTATCAATTCATAACACTTTTATTGTTTTATTCTTCATAGTCCAATGAATTATGCCAATAAAATATTACATTTATCATTTTAAAAATTAATTTAATTAAGCTTTTTTATCAATTACTTATATGTTAAGATTTTTTGTTATTACATATTTTCCTAAGAATGTTACAATTCTTCGATTTTAATGGGCAAATGAATATCTCCCTTTAATAAGGATGTAACCAACAATATTGTATCAACATCTTTTACACGGAACACTCTATAGTTGAGTGGTACTTTATTTCATATACAGCACCCAGCAGTATACCAACAACTTACTGAGAAAGATTTCATAAACGACAATGCATTTTAACGATTTAAATCAGTTTCCCTGAAACAGGTGATTACACTTTTTTTCAAATTAGGCCTTCAAGTAATAAAGACTCTCTAATTTTATAGTGGTACTAGCGGACCGGGCAGACGTTGTCCTGCCCGAACTTTCAATTCTCGTATCATGGCCGGACAATCCATCCATCCGTAGTAATTCTGCCCGAGATCAGGTCTTTCACTGCAATCATAACATTTGTATGCTATGCTTTGCAGCTTTACTAGGGAATTGTAGGTGTGGTAGCTTCCTGGTGAAGGATGATGATGATGGCCATATGATTTCCGGGACCGTTTGGGCCTTAAAGTTTTCCTGACAGTTGTCTTACAGGTCAGGAAAAAACCCGATAAAAACCTCACCCAGAAAAAACTGCCCTGACAGGGGATCGAATCCGGGCCCGCTGCGTGACAAGGCAGCACGCTACCTCGAGACGGCCGGACAATAAGAATATAAATTACTTTTTTTTACCATAAAATTTAGTAATTAATAAGTTCGCAAGAAAATTCTTCAGTCAACCGTTTTGGCATTATGAGCGTACATTATGAGTCACATCCTTGTCACACGGAATATGTCGATAATATAGATGACTACACATATGACATTAAAAAAGTATTTAATAACGTGATCGTAGCCCCACCTACCGGGTCCAATTGTTAATCTTAACCATCCAGAGACCCTCTCAAACACACACAAAAATTTCATTGAAATCGGTCCAGTCGTTTAGGCAGTTTTAAATTTCGGATTTTAATTGTCAGCTTTTGCACATTTTTTTAATAATACCTACATCGGTTTATTTTAATAGTTTCCTTGTGAAATATCGAACATTGTAACCAAATAGTTTTAGAGTGTCCAATTGTGAATCTAAACCATCGAGGGACTCAAACAGAAACACACACACAACATTTCCATTGAAATCGGTCCAGTCGTTTAGGAGTTGTAGAATGACAAACAGACGTACAGAAAAATTATATATGTAAAGATAATCCAAAAAACCTGGGACTATTTTCGATGAATTATATATCGGATATAATCCATAACTACAATAAAACAATAGGAATGATTAACACAATTATGAAATCTTCCATAGTACAGAGGATCACAAGAATACGCGTACAAAACGTTAGAAAGGCCAGTTCTGTGTTACGGAAGTGATGCATGGATAATGAGAAAGGACGACGTTTATCGAATTACATCCTGAAAGATGAATTTCATGAGATCAACACAAGGTTATTCCCGATGGGATTTCGAAACAAATGATGATGTCCTGCAGGAACATCATTTAGTTTAATCTCTCCTTATTAATAGATACTAGTAAAATTCATGGTAAGTTTCCGTTGAGGTATTAGTCCACAGTAATATAATGTACGGTTAAAAACTATAAAACTATAAAATAGTTTTTAACCGTACAAACTATTTTATAGTTTTTAACCGCACATTATATTACTCTCCCTATTAGGCAATATTACGTGCTCCACGCCTTCTCCTAAACGAACTGACAGAAGAGGATGTTTTAAAAACTCTGAAGCACTTAGATAAATTTTAACCATATAAGGATGAGTGATCAGCTCAATGCCAGGGTCACCTCCGAAGCAACACGAACAATTATGACAAGACACACCATTCACTCATTCATGAACAAGGCGAATTGTATAGAGTGATAGTGATGGCCAAATGTTGTTCGGAATATATTGGCCTTAACGTTTCCCGATATTAATTGACTTACGGGAGAGAAAAACCCCCGAAAACCTAATCCAGGAAAATTGGTACGAGTGGGGATCAAACTCGAGTCTTCTTAATCCGAGGCAACGATGATACTCTGAGCTATGGAGACACATGCATACATGTCTTGATACCTCGTTCAAAATTAGAAATAAGTGCAAATTTGTCAATAGGAAAACGTTAGTAAGCCTATTTATTTCTTTCTTGAATTCTATGTGATTTCGAAGTTAAATGAAAAAGGAAAAATTAGTATTTGCCTTGCTAATATTATATATCAAGCCTAGATGCCATGTTTCATTGATAGTTAACCGAGAATTAGATTATAATAATGGGCGAATAAGAGAAGATATGATGAAATTTGCACGTATCCCAAATAGCATCAAACATGATGGTTCGTATATCAAGAGAAATTAGCCATAAAGACTTGGAAAACCAATGAAAATTGGAAAGATTTTTGGTTTCTTGAGTGAATAGGCTAAAAACGTATCAATTTTGTACGCAGAGAAAAAGAAGAAAGAGGAGAAGAGGAAGAAGAAGCCACACAGTAATTAAAAATACAAATTTATGAATTGTTTCTGTATAGAACTGAAGTATCAGTATCATTAAAATATGAGATATGATATAAATTTAATATTCGTAATAATAAACTAATAGTATGCAGGAGTTACCATATTTGTAAATCAATCAAGTGTCTTTGTCGCATCCCGCATTTCGATCGCATGTCTCTCAGCCATTCCATTCATCTTCTACAATTGCCCTGTCGAGCATATTTTTATTATGTCTCTCCAATGTGTTGCAGTCTTCCTCTTATCCTTCTGTTTCCTGGATTATAATTCAAAGCACATTTGGCCATCTATCCTCTTCATTCCTCTTCACATGACCATATGATAATAACAGCCTAGTTTCTATCTTCCTAGCACCTGTAAATATCCTTTCATTTCGTCTTTAAATTTCTGCATTTGGTACATGTAGTAATTCATAATTTCTGCATGCTGTTCTTAGGAAGTCCATTTATAAGTATTTATATATTTTAAAATTTAGATATATTATAATTTAATAAGTCCATTGCTGTGGTCTCGAGGTAGCGTGCTGCCTTGTCACGCAGCGGGTCCGGATTCGATCACCGGTGGGGACAATTTTTCTGGGTGGGGTTTTAATCGGGGTTTTTCCTCACCTGTAGGATAAATGCCAGGAAAACTTTAAGGCCCAAACGATCCCCGAAATAATATGGCCATCACCATATTCATAATCATCCTTATCATTATCAACATCATCATCATCATTCACCGGTGTGGAAAGCCACGGGAAGCTACCACACCTATAATTTCCTAGTAAAGCTGCAAAGCACAGCATGAAAGTGACAGACCCGCCGTCGGGCAGAATTAGTATGGATGGATGGATAATTTAATAAATCAGGATATTTGAAAATCATGTCGGTCTTATAAATGAACAGAAAATATAGGCATTTTTACCAAAAATGCAAGAATTATTCCTATATAAAAAAAACTGACTAATTCCCCCGCCCCCTCTATCAGAAAGAAAGTTAAATTATTCAGATTATCCAGATGCCTATACAGCATGAAATGTTGTATCATCTATCGGGTCAATAATTTCGTTATCATAATTATAACAATGTGTTCATGCTGATTTTTGATTCAGAAAAATGAAAATATTGATTTGTTAGCGTTTTAAATATTCTAAAATAATTATTGAATTAATTACAAAGACTTATTTAAAATTAATAATGTTAAATGTCACTAAACGTTTTCTTGATTTTTATGATTCCTATAAAGTATTTAAATTTATCCGACTATAATCTTAACTTTAGCACTAACTAAAGAATACTAGGCTATGGCTTAAGGAATCAATAGGTTCAAATGTTACAATAAGGCACTACACTTGGTCCCTATTCCAATCAATTGAATCCAGTTCATATATCCAATAAACAGTTTCCTTTATATCCATCTAAATATACTATACTCCCACATATATCCATTGTCCACCGCTGTGGTCTCCAGGTAGCGTGCTGCCGTGTCACGCAGCGGGCCCGGGATCGATCCCCGGTCGGGGCAGTTTTTCTGGGTGAGGTTTTTATCGGGGTTTTTCCTCACCTGTAAGTCAAATGTCAGGAAAACTTTAAGGCCCAAATGGTCCCCGAAATCATATGGCCATCATCATCATGATCACCATTGTCATCATCATCGTCCTTCACCGGTGTGGAAAGCAACGGGAAGCTACCACACCTACACAATTCCCGAGTAAAGCTGCAAGCATAGCATGAAAATGCTATGATTGCAGTGAAGGACCTACCTTCGGGCAGAATTACTATGGATTACTATGGATATATCCATTAGTATCGTCACCAAAGGCATAATAAGTACTCTACAAGAATTTTTAAAGCGTTTAAAGTGTAACCCATGGGGACTACATGACCTACAAACTTCAATATCATAGAGAACTCTGGCAATATTAGGGATAATACATGACTATGTAGTTCTCATTGTGAAACTTCTTTCATGATTGATTGGTTGATTATGATGTGTAATGTAACCTAAACATCAGAGGTCATTAGCGCTCTTTCAGTGTTATAAAATATTTACATGCTTAAAATTGATAAAAAAAATTAAATCTCTGTAACTAACTGACTAACTAACTCACCAGCTCTTTTGAACCCTTAAGTTCACGCAATATTTGGGGTAATACATAATTATATAGTTCTCATTGTGAAACTTCCTTCGTGATTGATTGGTTGATTATGATGTGTAATGTAACCTAAACATCAGAGGTCATTAGCGCTCTTTCAGTGTTATAAAATATTTACAGGCTTAAAATTGATAGAAAATAAAAAAAACCTTAAATCTCTATAACTAACTGACTAACTAACTCACTAGCTCTATCGAACCCTTAAGTTCACACCCGCGTGGACATGAACTCTCCATACATCCTTTTCCTGAGCTAATGTTTTCCAATCATTCCCTGAGTAATGTACCCTCCCTCAAATCATGATTATTATTATTCTCCCACATCATGCTTTATCTACAATCTGTGAATCTTCCCTCTGGTTTTCATACTAGAAGCTTTCATGCCTCCTTTCGTTCCCCATTCGTGTCAGATACCTTATATCTCCGTAAGGACTGGAAAGTATAAACTCAGAGGAACAAACCTTGTCGGATATGTCAATGCTCATGTGTTCAGAAGAAGAACGTGGCTGACATAACCATGCCCTATTCTCAATCGTTCTTTTTATTCTTTTGAGAGGTTGTATTGAAAACTAGAGGGACAGTTCTAATTCCGTGGAAGTTTTCTTTGTCTGAAATTACATTTCGATATTTTGGTTAGCAGAAATGTTTAACATCGGATGCGATGTATTTTGTTCCTATCGGCTATAGATTGACTGCTACATCAGCGACTTGATTACCCAGAAAGCTGACTGGGCACCCATGCAAATAAAACAAACCATATTTTAAAAATAGCATTAGTGTAAAAAGTCTTATAAACACTACAAAACAATGAATTCAAGCAAGATACAAGAGAAGAAATCTCAGCAATTAAAGAACAATTAAAGCTGAGAGATGAAACGTGAGAAGACGTAAGTGGGATCTTTGAGACGAGATTAACCAATACAGACATCGCAACACAATAACTGAGTACACTAATAGCAAAAATCCAAACCCTAGAAGCCCAGGAAGAACAAAGGGCAAAGAGAGAGAGAGAGAGAGAGAGAGAGAGAGAGAGAGAGAGAGAGGAGACACAATGTTGTGATAGAAGGTGAAGAGATGGTGCTGGAGAACGAGAACAGAAACGAACTGGAATCAAATATGAAGGTGATATTGGAAAGAATAAATAGTTCAGTTGGGACAGCAAGTGTCGCATATATGGAGAAGGACAGATCCAATAGAGAGGTTGTAAGAGTGGCCTTCACAAACTTCGGTGACACATTGAAAATAGTAAAAAAAAAAGCCAAATTGATAAGAGCAGAATATATTCATAGACGATGACCTCACCAAAAATGAGAAACAAATCAAGTAGCCCTGAGAAAAGAGCTGCTAAAAAGGAAATAGCTAGGTGAAGGTCGGATATCAAATGTAGCAAGTCATTCACTCTGCCTCTTATTTCAGAAAAATAAGTACTTTTATTAAGGGTGAATAATTTATTAACATGTAATTATCAGAAGTAGTGCATATTTATATTCAAATGAATTGGAATTAAAATAGGAATTCATTTGTAACAAAATTAAAATGATATAACCTACTACAAAATAATTACATACGCCATAAATAAAACACTAGTACCAAGCGAATAGCACCCGGTCATAGACCTGAACCGTTGCTATTGTGGTGAAAGACGCTGGTAAACATCATACAATGGAACCGTAAGCCCTTATTCAATGGGAAAAAGTCTGCAGTTTCCTTTGTATAAAAGGACTTACAAGACTATGCTATTATTAAATTGTTATAACAATCGCTAAACCCAAAAACTTCATAAAAAGGCTGGGCAGTTGCAAACAAGCAACCGGATTTTCCTAGCGTAAGCCATGGGAAGAGTTGTTCCAAGCCAATTTTAACTAGGACATGTCGCTAACAGCAGGTGCCTCCTTTGGCAGCATAAGATAGATGCCGACAAACGAAAACCGCCCTTACTTACTTACTCACTGGCACTATCGACCCTGTAGGTTCATGGCCGCGCGAACATAAGCTCTCCATACATCCCTATCCTGAGCTAATGCTTTCTAATCATTTCCTGTATAATCTACATACCTCAAATCATAGTTAATGTTATTCTCCCACCTCATTCTTGGTCTACCAACTGGGCGTTTTCCCTCTGGCTTTCCTACAAGAAGATTCCATGCAAGTCTTTCATTCCCCATACGTCCAACATGTCCCGCCCATTGCAGTCTATGAGACTTAACTGTTCTTAATATATCTGGCTTCATATAAAGACCATGTAGTTCTTTGTTATATAGTCTTCTCCAGTCACCTGTCTGTTCATCTCTCTTTGGTCCAAAAATGTTCCTAAGTACTTTATTCTCAAATACTTGCAATCTCCTTTCCTCCCTTAAAGTAAGAGTCCATGTTTCGCACCCATATAATATAACTGGTAGAATAATAGTTTTATATATTTTCAGTTTAACGTTTTTTTAAAGGAGTTGGGACATCAAGAGTCTCTGCAATGCATAATACCATGCATTTCCAGAATTGAGCCTATGTTTAATTTCTTTGTGCATCTCATTCCTATTTGTGATTATTGTTCCTAGGTATTTGAATTCAGCCACTTCCTCAACATTTCCCTCATTTGTCATTAGCTGTCCATTTCCATTATATAATGTATTTCTACATGTTTTATTGATATTTACTTCCAGTCCTAAGTTCTTAGTGTTACTCAATAGTGTGTGTGTATTGTCCTTTAGTATCTCCTCACTATCGGCCAACAATACTACATCATCAGCATAAACTAACAGTTTATTAATACCATTCAGTTGTAAGCTGTGGCAAGTCATTCACTCGCCTCCTGAGTAACTCTATAAATAAATCCCAATGTTGGCAATAAAAATACGAAACTATTATAATATCATTGAACGAAGCAGTTCTTAGACTTAGGTCATATTTATATTCAAATTAATCAGGGAAGCGAGTGGAACCTGATTATGTAAGAGAAAATGTCATATAAAATGATCCGAAGGGTCAGTATCAATGGATTGAAATGACTAGTTATTAAGAAGGATAACGACAATCAGGTAATGCCACCCTTTCTTTTGTTAAGACGGAAGTGGCCGACACATGGATAATATCTTAAGTATTGTCAAAATACTTTGCTCGCCAGATTGAGTAGAAATATCTTCTAAGCCTGCAGTTAACTGATTTAATGTGGACAGCCATAACCCATTAGCTAAATTTACAAGCGGGGGTTTCATCTTGAGACAAACAACGCTAGCAAAAGTGTGGGAATATGGCAATTTTCTAGCGTCTGAAGCCTAGGGAAAACCCAAGCCTAGCTAATATGTGTGACCCGACTGTACGTGAAGCCAGCACGGGAAAAAGGTCCAACCTCTGATGGCGTAAATCGCCAATGATAAATTTGTAACACCCCCATGATTAAAATAGAAGAGTTCATTAACCAATTATATGTTTTGTTATATGTGCCTAAGCACCGATCTCAGGTCCACGAGATCGATGTAGTGGGAGAAACGAGTTTACATAATAGGCGAGAGAGGCTTTTCCTCGTCACTTCTCTTATACAATTACACAAAGCCACTTCTCTTATACAATTACACAAAGTCACTTCTCTTATAAAATTACACAAAGTCACTTCTGATATACATTTCTACAAGTCACCTCGCCTACATATATATACTTTCGACACACTGGCAGCCTGGCCACCAGTGGAAACTTAAAGCTAATTTTGGACTTAGCCGTTTCCATCGGGATATCGTACTTGTAAACTATTTTTATTAAGCGCCTGAATATTTAGGCCACATAATTTAAGTCAGTAAATCTGTGATTCAGTAGGCCATCGGATAATTACTAACGGGGTAAACCCACAACTGATGACCTCGCCGATTAGAGATCAATGCAAGGTATTTCAAACTAAATAATGTACAGTGCTCCACCATTTCGTGTGCTTCAGACAAGAATAAAATACATTCAAAACGAATCCATCTACACATTAATTCTGCCCGACGAAGTCCTTGTGGAATCCCTGGATGAGAACTCATGCCTACCGATATTCCAACCTGAGCGAACCCAACACTGAGTGAACTGGGGAAGTCCATTAACGAATCCAGCGCCCACCAAATCCCCAACTATCCAAACCATCCCCAATAATAATCCTCTTCATATTGTCTCCCAACAGTGGGACCTTTATCCAAGCAACTCAATGGAACCCTTTAAAATCCTTCTCCAAAGCCTTCCTCATTCTCTAAAATTTTAATGGCATGCTCTAGTAGAAAATCAAATAGTGGAGGAGATATTGCATCTCCTTGCTTCAACCCATTCTGGATTTCAAAAGTGTCTGAAAATTGTTTCCCTACACGCACCCTACTCTTTTTATCATTTAGACACATTTGTATAAGTCTAACTAACTTTTTAGGAATTCCGAACTCCAGCAGGATATTATATAAATTCTCCCTCTTAATTGAATCATATGCTTTTTGAAGACTACATATAGTTGATGTACATTACCACTATATTCCCATTTCTTTTCGAAAATCTGTCTTATACTAAAAATCTGATCTATTGTAGACCTGTTTCTTCTAAATGCACACTGATGATCAACTAGAATGTCATCAATATAGGGAGTAAGTCTGCTTACTAATAGGCTATATTTGTAAGAATTTTGTACGACGCTGAAAGTAATGAGATGCCCCTGTAGTTGTTGCAATCAGTTCTATCTTCTTTCTTATAAATTGGTACGATAAATGATTCCTTCAATTATCTGGAAGAGCTTCTTTTTCCCAAATCATACTAAGCAAACAGCGTATCTTGTGTATCAATTTTCTCCCCCTGATTTTATCAGTTCTGCTGGGATTTCAACTTAACCTGATGCTTTATACATCTTCAATTTTTCAATCGCCATTTCAAACTCTAATGCACTTGACTCTGTGACTAGCATTTCTGCTGTCTGTAAATTATCCTCCTCAATGTCCTGTTCTGTATGTACACTTAATACCTGATTAAAGTAACTTTTCCATATATTTAATGTACTCCTGGAGACTGCAATCATATCCCCATTTTCATTCCGAATTATATTTGATCTAGCCTGAAAACCTTTCTTCTCTATACTAATTCCCTGATATAATTCTCTAATGTTCCTATTTTTTGCATTCATTTCAAGATCATTAATCTTCTCTCTCAAATATTCCCTCTTTTTATTCTTTAGTAACTTGGTGGTTTCCCGTCTAATACTACACAATTGCTCTAAATTTACCTCATTTGGCTCGTGTAACCATTTAATTTTTGCTAGCTTTCTTTTCTTTACTATGTCGGCACATTCCTCATCAAACCATTTCTTGTTCTGCCTCTTTTTTAAACAACTAATGCTTTCTGATGCTTACAGTTTAATAGTATCTCTTACATCCTCCCATTCTTTATTTATATCAGATTCATCTTCTTTTGCCACATTGTGATCTGAAGATTCCAGTACTTCAAATCTATTAGCAATTTTGATTTGGTATTCTTGCCGCATTTCATCATTTTTCAAGTTTTTTAATTCAAATTTTATAGAACATTTTTAGCATTTTTTCCTCTCATAAGCGATAGCCGTTGTCTGATTTTCACTCTGACCAGATGATGATCCGAATTGCAGTCTGTCCCTCTAACTGATCTAACATCGATTATGCTACTGTGCCAGCATTTGTCCACTAATACATTATCTATCTGGTTCCGAGTTTCTCCATCTGGGGACGTCCAGGTGTATTTATGAATATCCTTATGCTGAAATGTTGTGCTCTTAACAAAGCGATTCTTTGATGTGGCAAATGTGACTAACCTAACCCCGTTGTCTTTACTATCTTCATGAAGACTGAATTTGCCTATTGTTGGTTTGAATATATCTTCCCGCCCCACTTTTGCAAAAAAATCTCCTAAGATAATTTTCATATGATATCGTGAAAGGCTATCAAATAAGCATTCTAATTCTTCATAGAACTCATCCTTGATCTTGTAATCTTTATCTTCTGTTGGGGCATGTACATTTATAATTATAAAATCATGTCGTTTACCCTTTAGAAGTATGTATGATACCCTATCACTAACAAACTTAATATCTCGGACAGCGGATAGGTTCCTCCTTCTGACTAAAAAACCCGTTCCAAATGCAGGTCTTTCTGCACCCCCGTAGTATAATGCAAAACTTCCTGATTCCTGACTACCTTCTCCTGGCCACCTAACTTCCTGTAAAGGGACTATATCCAAGGGCGATTGATCTAATTCCCGCATTAATATCTCTAGTGTCCCGCTATTTTATAAAGTCCTAACATTCAATGATCCTAGGAACATGTTCTTGTGTTTCAGCCTTTGGCATGGGTTCCCTGAAGTAATCCCCGCCCGGAGAACCGAATGGGGGACTATTTGACCTCCGGAATATTTTTCCCCAGTTGAACCCATGTCCGCATTTCTTGACGGTTGTATTTTTACGGTGAAAGATCGTCACTCTTTCGCGCAAGGTACTTTTTTCGTCTGGCTTATCACCTTCGACCATTCCGGCATGGGTAACCCTATCGGCAGCAATGCTACCGCCGGCATTGCTCTCAGGATCATTTAAGCACGCAAGCCATTCCTCCACGAGAAGGTAAAGATACCATGGAAGGAAACGAAAACCGCCCTAGTGAATATTACTCCCATAGGGTCAACCCTGGAAATATGATATTAGGATACAACTAATTTAAAGGGAGGAGACAAGACCAAAAATCGCCTAAGTTTAACACCCCCGACAACGTCCTCAAGATATAAAAGTACTAATCAAAAGTGTTGTAACAGATAGACTGTATGTGAGACGTTAAGACTTTTCGTGGAAAGGACATATGCCGGCCCACTCAGAGATAATGCATATTATTACTTAGCAGAAATTAAGTTAGTTCTGCGTAACCCATCGGGCGGGTTTTCTCCGCAGCCCACATATAAAAGTCAGTTCTGCATTCTGAGTTCTGCATAACTCATCGGGGCGGGAATTCTCCGCAGCGCTATCATTCAGAGCGCGCTTTTTAGTGTTAGAAATATTGTTAGCTCTGACCCTATAAAGTCAGGCGACTATAATAAGTGATATCGCATTTGTTTGACTCAAATGTTGAAGTTAGAATAATTATTTAAACCAGCCACCAACAGTCTTCGTGTTAACTCGTCGTCTAATACGACAAGTGTAAGCCTTAGCGACAATAAAAGTGTATCATCCAGTGGAATTGATCACAGGAAGTCTACTATATATATATATATATATATATATATATCCCCAGTGAATATCCTTTCTCACGGATTCATGAGATATAAGTCCATTGTTCCACCAAAATCAGAACCCAACTAGTCCGGAGCAACAATTGTCCCTGAACCCCTACCCCTGGGACATTATAATTAAAAGGACTACAAGTTTTCTTCACAATAGATGCTAACCTACGGGAATTGGATGCAATGAAAGAATCTAAACTGCCAGACGACACCGATGGGCCAATTTCTTCAGGAAGAAGAAAAGGGCTCAATGGACGAGTGGAACTAAAGACAAATACCCGTCCTCAGTGTCCACTGTTTTGCCGTAGTTTAATGTGGTGCGAATAAAAAGCTTATATAGATTGCATATACTGCTTGGTTTAATGCATAGAAGCGTAGAAGTGCATCCACTTTCGATGCTATCACTCCTTAGGACTAACTCACCTAACGAGTGAAATCTACTAAGCCAAGCCCTGTTAATCAGAGGTCTTTGATCTTACAGGATCTATCAAGCTAAATATATAATTTATTATACCTTTGAATCGCACTTAGAGAATTTGAGTAAATTATATATTTTTTGTTCTGTAAGATTAAATTCAAGGGCTTTATAAAAAGCGATTATATTGGCTATAACAATAGACATAATGACCTTAAATTATAGATAAAATAATGGCTGTAACAAATAAATGCATAGCTTACCCCGTCGCGTCGGATATTTTGAAGCTGTGTGTAGGGCATATAATATCCTCGGAATTTATCTAAGAATTCATAAAATAATGATCGAGTTTTCCTTTTTATTTTTAGTTGTTTTATTACTTACCAGATAAACATGTAGCCTACTCTTGCTATTAGAAAATAATATGTGTACAATGAATTGTTATGAATTAAAGTGTCAAACATAATGTAAAATAACATTGGAGAATATTACATTCTTTTAGCAATGGGTTGGTGAGACCCTCAATGAAGAATCTGTATTTATTACATAAACTGTAAATGTGATCACTGAAATGAGGCATCTGTAGATGTTTGTACAATTGAGCATTTTATTTGCGATAGTGTGTTCCTGAGTTTGTTCGCAAATACTCATTTGTAATCCTTTTAGACGTCGACCGCGATGAACTAGTGCTTATGCTCCATGCCTCGGGTCCCAAGGGATGCGGATTAAAACCGGGCCTAGGAATGGAAAATAAAAAAAAAACAAGTCTTCCGACAGGGGCTTTAAGCCGCGGGTTCCGAGTATGAAGATTTTCAAGCTGATAAAAGAACCTCGAGACATAATAAAAATGCCTCTAAACAAAATATATCTTATTGGGTCGGTATGTAAACCGCATATGATTTATGGCATCTGTGGGCAAATATACGTAACTAATTCATATGTTCTAGTAACTCCTAAGAAAAGAGAGGATGAGGCTCAATTTTGGGTTACGCCAATGTAAACGTAGATGACATCGGGTGTGTCTTGTGTGAGCTGAAGGCGAAATTTCTGTATAACATCCATGTGGAAACAGATCAATGAAGTGTATATCACAATTTTGAGTGTCATGAGCTCTGTCTCTTGTATTTTGAAAATGTGTCAATAAAATGTTAACATTTTGTCAAGAAGTACATTTAGATAACTAGCTCAAGTGGTAAATAACAAGCTATGTATTTCAGTATTTGTGTCTTTCCTACTTTCTTTTCGTACATGGAGAGAATTCTAACCAACAAGGTGTTGCAGTTCAAATCTAAGGAGAGTAACGGAATACTGGTTATTAGTGGCTTTACCTTAAGCCGAGATAAAATTTATCTGAAACTAGTGTAAGTATTGTGACAGCATATCCACGATTTTCCTTCCGCGTTATTTTGGCGTAATTAAGCACATTGAATTTGTTTAAAAATCTCATTTAATACTTTATTTATTTCCACAATTATCAGCAAACTATTGTTCACAATTATAGCTCACAGATACTATTATTTTCATTTTTTATCATGGTCACAACTGTTTTCCAGTCACTACTGAATACGTTCGCCACAATTTCTCGTTCACTTAACTTATCATTGTCCAATGCGAGACTGACTATCACTATCGTCGAACACAAACTGCCTGGCCGGCCACCTGTCTCCGCCCTTTTTATAAGCACGACAAAGTTTCTAGAAAGAGCTTCGAGATATTTCGAAGCCTGAAAGGAGGGTGGAGATGGTGGTAGATATGTCTGGCAACACTCTCCAGACACTTCGGCCCGCTTGTGCGGTTCCTCTAACTGGCGATTCTCATCCAGCCCGCGCAATTCAAACGTCGCTATGCGACACGTAACAGTTTAGTAAGTATCTGTGAAATTTCGTACATCTACTTTCACTCCTCATGCGATATATGTATTATGATCCTTTTCCAAATATTTTTGTTTATTTTCTTCCTTGTTGTAAGATACTATGTTTCATCTATAATGGTGTAACAGTCCAATATTGATCCTTAGCCTCTCCTTTGTTTGGAGTTAAAATACCAAGTTAATTTAGTTACGCTTGTATGTCCAAATATGTTATTAATGGTATGCGATCAACATGTCGACTCAATGAGACATCTAGCAGGTATTACTAAGATGATAAGGGCGATAAATTATGCTTAGAGGCCTCTTTATTCAAGCTAAGGTTCTTTTATGAGTCTGAAAATCTTCAGACTCGGGACCCACGGCTTAAAATCCCTACCGGAGAAAATAGGCAATATAACCGTTTCATAAAATAATGTTAATCTTTAGATCCTTAGAGAAAAGCCAAGAAGGCAATATATATTAAAATGAATGATAATACGATTTCCCGCTTTAAATCGGTATTTAATTTCTTAATGTTTGTGATTTTGAGCTGCGAAAACAATGATTTAAAGTAACTGAATATTTTCACTTTTCAATAAGATTTGTTGTATATAAATATGCTATTTCGATTATGCCACATTCTCAAATACTAGCTTTTAGCATTACAGTGGTCAAATTCATGAGAAAGAATTTTATCTTAGTAGTTATTAATTTTTTTCTTATATTTTGCACGCCACGGTACTCGTTAACAATTTTTTATGGCACGGCGCGATCCTGATTTCTCATATCAGGTAATAAAGCTCTAGTTTTCTCCAAATTTTTAATCTAGGTTTTAATCTAGGAAAAAGTTATTAAAAAAGAGATACCCCGTGTACTACTACTACTACTACTACTACTACTACTACTACTCTCTCTCTCTCTCTCTCTCTCTCTCCCCTTACTTAAATCTCTTCCTTTGTAGTTCCTTTCGCTTACCCCATGCTTACCTGGATTTTATGGGATAGGCCACGACTTTTCGGGAACACAATTTCTACACTCTGGATCATATATAAAACATTTTGATCACACAATGTGGAGGTCCTACCTGGCTGAATTTTCAGCTCACTTCCTGGGCCACATGCGAAACAATACGAATTCTGAAGACAAATCACACCTTCATTCATACACTTCAAACTAAACAAGGTGAATATGATATGGATTATTATGATAAGTAGTTGATTTTCGGAGACTATTGGGCTTTCAAATGCCCTGGTTTTCATCTTAAAGGCTATAAAAAATCAAGAAATCAGTAAAATTGTCGCGATCGTGGATGGAACCCGGACTCTTTGTCCGAGACAACCATATTATCTAGAGACAACAACGGTGGATTTAATCCTAATATCAGTTATTATAATTAAAATAATAGTGATATATTGTATCCAACTCTTACAGGAATGCTAATCTTCATTCTCCTTTTCTAATATCTACGCCCGCCAAAATTTCTGCCTTATCTGTTAGTCGCTAATGTTAGAATTAAAGCCATATAATTTGTCCGTTGCGTAATAACAAGAAATATTTCCAGACACACCTACTTTACATCACATGTTCCCCCCAGACCTTGAGTCTCTTTCTTTCTTCCCCTCTTCTTCCCGATCTACTTACTTACTTACTTACAGTAGAGTCGCTGTAAAAACTTGTAGCGAAACACACGACAGCCTTTGTTCATCAGTAACAATACTTGTCGTCAAGGTTACGGGACAACAGACATACGTCACATTTACAAAGGATGTTAGAGTATTGCCATGTCTACCCTTGTACTACTTCCAGGGTTCTCACGTACTTTTCGAAATAATCTCTAACGTTAAGAATTGTTTTTGTCAGATTTGAGAACTGATACTCTTCCGACTCCTCCGGGCTTTATGACGCTTAAAATACACAGATAATACATCACCACACTGTAATAATACTGGAACTGATTCGTCCACCACACAAGTTTGTACTAACTTGTCAACGTCGCTTTGTTTTGTAAAACACGTGCAGTGGTCCCGCCAAAAATCGGGTAGACGTGGTTACGCCGGATTTTAGAACGGCTCGACTGTTGTAGTGACAATGGCTGGCATAGTCGTGCGCTGCATTCTGGAGCCTATACTAGGCTTCTTGATTGCTACTACCTTTGTGGCTATCAAGTTGGGGTTGTAGTAATTAACCCTAACCACTTGGTGGCAAGATGTGTTCTTCCTACAGGTTAAAGTTAGAGGTGAACTGTGTTTTCACTAAAGAACGGAATCTGTTCCATGATGTCGTAGAATTATTTGTATTGGTATAGACTATACGAGAACGCGTGCGATGATATGCAATTTAATGCAGGAATCTAATGTACAATCCAGTTATTGAAATTATACACCACCAACTCTACTGACCCCGAGATTGGAAACTTTACAATTAAATTAATTTAAATAAACCAACTTTACAATTAAAAATTTCAACCCCACCGGGTATCGAACTCGGGCCTGCTACCCAGGAAGCAGGCACGCTACCACCTGTATCAGCACGGCGGATTTAAATCAAGTGTAAAGGTAAGTGCCTTTGTGTCGTATATGATAAATTACATATTTATTTATTTTTTATTCTATGTCTTATGTATAAAAATTAATGTTTGCTTGTTTGTACGTTTGGTTGTTTGTTCGTACTTTATGCGCGGCCATACCGTTGTTCCAATTGTGATGGGGTTTTTGCAAAATGTTTAGGAGATTCCTGGGATGAACTCCTACACCCTTAAAATCGCCCTTCGTAGTGGAAAACGGGATAAAAGTAGCTCTTTGGACTTTTAAATGGCTTACGCTGCCTAAATAAATAATAAGAGAAATAAAGAAAAGCTTAAAACCCATAAAAAATAATAAATAATTTAAAGCGTAGGAATTACACAAAAATAATGTACACAGAATTATATATCTTAAGAAGCTCTACAAAAAAGTCCGCGACAGCACATGTTTCTCTTACGGGTAACTCACAATAACCATTTTTGTCTTTTATTGAGACCAAGAGAATAATACCCATTCGGGTGAACCTTTCATCTTTATTATTGATACCAAGAGTGGTTAAGACAAGAAGTCATGGCGCAGAACTATGGGACTTACGCGAGTCTCCATGGGGAAAATTTTGTTCTCGTGGAATTTCGACAAGTATTGCACCAGTGCACATTGGGCAAAAAATGAAATCTAGCTGGAAAAATACTATTTTCACTCACCCTCATCAATTTATATATATTTTTTTCACTCTAATATAACTGTTATATGACGGTTCTTAACTTATCTGCAAAAGAGAGTACAATTCTAATGTGAAAAAAGTATCTCTTTGTACGCTTAAATGGCTTACGCTACCTAAACCATAAGAAATACACAAAATTAATGTACAGAGAACTGAATATCTCAAAACGCTCTACAAAAAAGTCCGCGACAGCATGTTTCTCTCTTACGGATAACTCAGAATAAACATGCTTATCTTTCATTGATACCAAGAGTCCCGCGCCGTAGCCGAGTGGTTAAGGCAAGACGTTTTGGCGTAGAACTACGGTACCTACGCTGGTTCGAGTATCCATGGGGGAAGACATTTTTCTCATGGAATTTCGGCCAGTATGTGACCGGTGCACAGTGGGTCAGAAATGAAATCTAGCTGCAAAAAAGAAAAAAAAAATGTTTTTCACTCACCCTCACCAATTTGTCTTTTCTTTCACTCTAATATAATTGTTAGCCCCTCAAAATCCAACCTCAGTGGTCCACGTCCCGATGGGTGGGCAACGGGAAGTATGGAATAGCCTATTGGGGTGATGAACGGTAGGGTAATAGTTAAGTATAACATTTGATTTGCATTAAAAAAGTATTGTTTAAGCAGTTTACCTTACTAGAATTAGAAGCAATAATGTAATTAGTTTCGACCTAATTCTTGGTATTAATTTACCCTAATTCTATTTTGGTTGAAACCAAAATAGAGGTATATTACTGTTAATAATATAATTGAATATAATTCCAACCAAGGAAATATGGGGTCAGATGAAAGCTGCTAACTAGTTTCCCCTTGACCGCTACGGTAGCTGAGAAGACCCAATAGGAATCCCGAAAACCGGCAAATGAGGCTCTGGTTAGGTCCCCCCAAATGCGGGGGTTGGCGAAGGGCTGATAACCCGTTCCATAAAAAGTAATTGTTACGTTTCCTGCAAAGAGAGATAAAGCCGGACAGATCAACAGGCATAGACTTTGGCTAAGAAAAAGGACAATGATTTTGGCAACTTGGAACATACAAGGTTGGAATACTAAGAATAATGAAGTACTTAACGAGATTACAAAGAAGGGGGTGGATATAGGAGTTCTGACAGAAAACAAAAGAAAAGGGAAAGGTCAAGAAATGATTGGTGAATACATGCATGTATGGAGTGGGGTGGAAAAATCGGAGAGAGCTAAAGGAGGAGTATCAATTTTAATTAAGAAGAGATGGAAATCCTCAATAAAACAAATAGACGAAGTAGATGAAAGATTTATAGTTATGGAAATAACAACATATGGGAAAGAAGTAGTAATAATGGGTACATATGCCCCAATAAACGATGCATCACAAGTAATAAAGGAACAATACTTTGAAAAATTTACTGGATTGGTAGAAAAGATTTCTCAAAAGAAGGAATTAATAATTATGGGAGGTTTGAATAGCAGAGTTGGAAAGGGGACAGGTTGGTCCATATGGAGAAGATACTGAGAATGAAAATGGACAACGTTTAAAAGAAGAATGCAAAGTGAATGACCTAATTATTATAAATTCGATGTTTAAACATCGGGACATCCATAGATATACGTGGGAACAACGCACTAAAGGTGTACGATCGATAATTGATTATGTAATAGTGAGGAAACGGAGAAATATTATAGTTCAAGATGTTAGAGTGAATCGAGGACCCGAATGAAGAACAGATCATTATATGCTGTCAACTAGGAAAGTATGCCCTATAAACAGGCAAAAGGTAAATACAGATCAAAACATAGAAATAGAAAATGAATTAGAAAAATGTAGATATAATCTACATTTACTACAAGATGAGAGTATTAAAAATCTATATGCCCAACGCCTCACCGAAAAATTAAAATTTGATGAAGATTGGAACTCTGTCGTTATTTATGAACATTTGAAAAAATATATACGTACATTAAGCAGCAAGACAAGCACTTGATCTGGAAAATGATAAACACCATAAAAACCATTGGGTGAATCATAACAGAAAAGGAAAATGCATATCAAAAATATTTAAGTTCCAAGAAAGATGAAGATTATCAAAGTTATAACATACTTAAAAGAAAGGTTAAATCAGAAGTCAGGAAACATAAAAAAGAAATGTGGAATAGGGTATGTGGAGAAATCGAGCTTACGGTAAGCTATTCAAAGTCAGCTCAAGCATGGAGGACAATTACAAACATGCGAAATGATAATATGGCAAAGAGTTTAAATTTAGTACCAATGAAAACTTTTCAGGAATATTTTAAAATGCTTTTAACAGAAACTAGGAGAAAATTTATAGACTATGCTACACTGGATAATGGAAAGGGTGACTTAATAGAACCTATAACAGAAGAGGAGGTAAGAAACGTGTTGAGAACAGCAAAAAATCGAAAAGCGGCAGGTCCAGGAGGAATAACCATGGAACTAATTAAATATGGTGGTTCAGGAATTATAAGAATTTTAACTAGACATTTTAACCAAGTGATAGAAGGAGATCCTATTCCAGATGAGTGGAAGTTATCGTATATTAGTGCAATATACAAAAATAAAGGGAATACAAGAGATCCATCAAACTATAGAGGCATCAGTGTTATGGCAGCAATTAGTAGAACGTTAAGTACAGTTATTAAAATTAGATTGGAGGAACTAATACAAAATAAAATATCAGAAGAACAAACAGGTTTCACAGCAGGTAAATCGTGCCTTGATAATATATTTGTGATCAGGCAGATTACGGAAAAGATGTTGGCTAAAGGAAAATAAGTTCATATGGCATTTATAGACCTGGAAAAGGCATATGACTCTGAACCCATCAACAAGCTTTCGGTGGCAATGGAGAAGTTTGGAATATCTAAATCTGTCATACATTTTATAAAAAGAATGTATGATTGTAAAGCAAGTATTAAGGTTGGAAATAGAGTATCCTCAGAATTTGATATAACAAAAGGATTAAGACAAGGATGCGGGATGTCACCAACATTGTTCAAAATATATTTAGAAGATGTATTAATGAAATGGAATAAGTCATGTAGGGGAATGGGAATCGATATTAATGGCCATTTACTGCACAATTTATTATTCGCTGATGACCAGATTATAATAGGACAAGATAAAGAAGATATAGAATATATGATCAGAAAGTTGGTAGATGCATTTGTGGTAGGTGGACTGAAGATAAATTATATTAAAACAGAATATATGGTAATCGGAACAAATTCAGAAGACCTACAAATAAATAATATGATAATTAAACGTATTGAAGAATTTAAATATCTTGGATCTATAATAGATAAATCTGGTACTTGTAAAAAAGATATTATTAACAGAGTAAATTGTGCAAGGAAGGCGATTAGATCCCTGAATGGTCTTTTATGGAATAGAAATTTGACCAGAAAAACAAAAAAAGAGATTATACAGACAATAATAGAAAGTATACTTACATATGGATCAGAAAGCTGGACAATAAATGAAAGGATGCAGAAAAGAATCTTGGCGACAGAAATGGATGGATTACGGAGAAGTATGAGAATATCCAGGCTACAACATATTCGAAATACATATATCAGACAAGAAATGGATGCACAAGAAACTGTTATCGATAGAATAACAAAGAGAGCTCTACAATGGTATGGACATGTACAACGGTTGCCGGAAGACGAGTGGCCTAAACAGGTGTTGGATTGGAATGGTTACAGGCAGAAGGAGAAGGGGAAGAAGTAGAAGAGCATGGTATGAGGGAATATATGATGCCATGATCAAGAGGGGTATGGAAGATGGACAATGGGAAGATAGAAATCTCTGGAAAGCAGGAATCAAAGGCAAATTGCAGTAAAGTGGAAAGCCTGTATTAAGTATAAAGTAAGTATATAATTTTTATATGATGGTTCTTAACGTATCTGCAAAGGAGGGTACAATTCTAATGTTTATAAAGACAATATAAACATCGAAAGTTGCCGATGATTAAGAACTCATTTTTTTCTTGTTTATACTGGTTTTCCTTATTGTTTTACCTTTATATTTGTTTGTTTTACCTGTTTGTTAACGTTCTTTAATTATCACATATACAAGACACACACACAAAGACTCAAGGTAGAGATTTAAAATCCCCTACCCCGCCAGGAATCGGACCAGGTTCGTCGGAGTGGAAGGTAGAGGCTCTACCGACTACGCCACGGCGACGGACTCATCTGGTCTATATCTCAGTTGTGTTATTATCGTTGTGTGTTCAAGTTCAGTGAGCTATTCTTCTTATCCTATATGGATGCTTCACCTCGAGGTTTGTAATTTTACTGATATATTTAATGTTTTTCTATATAACCACCAGATATTACGTTAAATACATGTGGAATCGTACCTTCCATGCACTAAAAAAATACACAATTATCTTACTTTAAATTGAGCTACAAACAAAACGGTTTTGAACAGTAATACACATTTCGTTATATATAGAGTGATTTATGGACTTTAATTCCCACACAATAACGTGTGCGCAAATTATTTAGTTCTTTTTAATTAGCTTTCTCATTACAGGAGGTAGCCAGCAACTGAGGCCTACCGTTGCGTGCAGAGAATAATTGTTTGATTTAATATGAAAAACAATGTTAGATAGAGGCAATAAGTTATCATTTAGTAAACAAATTAGGGGTAGGGGGATGTTAGCAGAATGTTTTAAATGATATTAAAAATCAATATTTTTTGAAAAGCAATTTTCTCAAACGTACGAATTTGTGCGCGAGAAAAAAAATTCTAATGAAATATTCTGATTGGCTAGGAGTGGATGTTAACTTTCCCGTTATGAAGAATTAATTTAGAACAATGACAGTCGTTGGAAAATTCTATTCCATCTGCTTATGGAATTGAATGACCCAAAATAACTTTCGAAGAGGCTGGAATAAAAGAAATGTTCACTTAAGGAGGAATTCTCTCGCGATGAACTTGCTCTTGCAACAGAAATATCACTTTGGTCATATGGTAAACGGGATACTGCTGATGTTTTAAAGACATTACTCAAAAAACGCAAAAAAATAGCTTCAAACTAATAATAAACATTACAAAGCACCCCGCTTAACTCCCCTATCATCTATGTCGAACGAAGCATTGTCTTTTTTGACAATAAAATATCAATATGTCGATATATTAACATGAGACTAGGTGTCAAAAAGAGAGGTTGTGATATTTTATCCACCCTATAATGCTTCTAGGGAAGCAAATTTGTTATGCTACCTTTCCCAAGACAGACATTTCAGCAGAAATAAGACTTTTTTTTTGTTTTTATTCCAGCCTCTTCGAAAGATATTTTGGGTCTTACAATTCCATAAGCAGATGGAACAGGATTTTCCAACGACTATCAGTGTTCTAAATTCTTAATAACGGGAAAGTTTACATTTACTTTTAGCCAATCAGAATATTTCAGTAGAAATCTAACTTTTTTTCTCTCGCACAACTTCCTATGTTTTAGAAAATCGCTTTAAAAAAAATGTTTTTAAATTTTTTAAAAGATTCTCCGAACATCCCCTAACTGTAATTTATTAATAGAGGATCACTTATTGCCTCTATCGATCACTTTTCTTCATATATTAAATCAAACAATTCTCTGCGCGCGAAGATAGGTCTCAGCTGCCGGCCGCCTCCTCTAATAAAAAAGCTAATTACAAAAAACCCAATAATTTGCAAACATGTTATTGTGCGGGAATTGAAGTCCATAAATCACTTTATATTCTACCTAAAATTTGTACTACTGTTCGGAACTGTTTTTTTCGTAGCTCAATTTAAAGTAAAACGATTGTGTAAATTTTTTAGTGTTTCGGAGGTATGATTCCACATGTATTTAACACAATATCTGGTTGTATAGAAACATGTTAAATATATCAATGACAAGTACAAACCTTGAGGTAAAGTATCCATATAGAATAAGAAGAATAACTCACTGAACTTTAATGCAAAACGTTTTTTTTATTTCTACAGCTCGGTACACAACTCGGATGCGGAACAGATAAGTTCTTAACTATCAGCAACTTCCGATTTTTATATTGTCTACATACATTTTAGAATTCCACCCTCCTTTGCAGATAAGCGAAGAACAGTTATCTGGCAATAATTTTAGAGTGAAGAAAGATGAATTGGCGAGAGTTAGTAAAATACTTTTTTCCAGCTAGATTTGGTATCTGGCCCACTGTGCGGTGCCCACCCAGCATCGTGAGGCATTTGGGTAGCTACAATAAGTAGCGACTCCAGGTTGAGAATACCAGCTATAACGGTTGGAGGATCCGACATGCTGACCACATGCTGGCTAGATGATCGTCTACCTCTGTGATTAACACATGTGGATGTGAGGCCAACAGCCGGCTGGTCAGCCAGAAGCCTTCTAGGCCTGTCGCGCTTTGAGTTATTTTTTATACCAAGAAGATCGAGATAAGTAGATTCCCGGGCAAGCGTACTCTGCCATACCGTTCATCCGATTGAGATGGGGCTTTTTGAAAAAATGTTCAGGAGATTTTGGGAATGAATATAGGCTATACCCCTAAAAATCACCCTTTGTAGTGAAAACCTTGAAATAATGTCCCTATTTTGACGCTTACGCTGCCTAAACCATAACAAATACACAAATTGATGTACACAGAATTGAACATCTAAAAAAAACTATACAAAAAAAGTAGAGTGTAACAGCGCACGGATGGTGGTAAAAATACATTAACATTTATTTAGGAGTTGCCGGATATTAGCTAGTATATAATATAAGATCGATGTGCTTGGTTTTATAATTGTCATACAAAACTGTGCTTCATGCTCAAATTAATGGATCAAAGAGATTCCCTCCTTCCATCGACTGTTTCGGTTTGGTAGCAACACTATATATATCGTAAAGTGCAATATAAACCCGTGTACCTGTATTAAAAAAGACAGAAACCCTGAACCCAAAGTGCGATTTTCGGTTCGCAATTGCAGTACCGTTATCCTCCTTGAACAGAAAGATTTGTGAACTATGCCAATATCCCTTCTCTATGCATCTACCCCCACTCTCCTTTTTACCTCTCCTGTTGCGCTGTTTGTGCTGCGCATCTCCCCTTCTACCTCGGAACGCTCAAATACGCTACGTACATTCGGAACATTATCATTCGATCGGAACTTTGAGTTGAGACTACGTCGTCTGGAGCACGCTAGTGGCGTGGTTTGAGTTTGGTCCGGAGGACCGGGGAAAGCCACCCTGGATTGGACTCTTGTATGAATGAAGTTATTTGAGTGAGGTATGATATAGGTTTTGATGTTAACGATTATTATTTATTATGTTTTTGTTTAAATTCAAAGAATGATCAATATTTATATTTGTTATACTTTTCTTATACTTCAGACGTCTTGTTTACATTAAACATCAATTTTATATACATCCTGGTTAATGTTCAAATTATTTATGTGCATGCTGCTGTTTGATATTCCCGTACTGAAACTTACTTATTTAGGAGATCATACTAGCTTCCTTTTTTTTCCGTCTAGCATTCATGGTTAATATACAATAATAACACATTCAGTTTAAATAGAATCAGAGATTACTCTGGTGTCTTGAGATCTATTGTTGATTTATGTTTAAGTGTTTAGGAAAGAAAGATGAATCAATCTTTGCTTCTTATGGGCCCGGGCAAAGGCTTTTGATTAATGACCTTGGATGTCATGAACTCTGCGCTAATATATACAACGGAAACAAAAGACTATACACGGCGACGCAGAGCGTGCACAAAAACTGCACAAAATGGTTTGCAGTGCGTGGTTCATCAGTAAAAAAACCATCTGCACAACCCAACCCCCAACAAATGTATCATAGTTTTGGTGATAATTCATATAAACCAAAATTATAACACTCCAAATCAATTTTGCGGTCATATAAAATCCTCCAAGCATTCGGGCTGGCTCATAATATAGAAAATCTCTCTTTTAATTCACGGGTCCGGGTTCGATACGCGGCAGACTTGAAGTTTGCAGGTAGTTCCGTGGCACAAGTGGTTAGTAACTTTCCCTACGTCTCTGGGAACCGAGTTCGCGTCTCGGTCATTCGATGCCGGGTTCGTGGTGGACGAATCGGAGCCAGGACAGGTTTTTTTCGGTGTTCCTCAAGTTTTCGAATGCAATAAACCACATTCTACCATTTCTCCAAACTCATGTCACCGATTTCGTTTCATTCCATTTCGTCTGCTCCTGTGATGATGCGACAGTTTGGTATCATAGATCTTTATTAAGAGGGCTTCATTTTATCCCATCCCTCTATCTGCCATTACGCTGGACACGAGTAGTTTTCTAGATGGATTTTACTTTGCGATAAAAAATATTAAAAACAAAAATATAATTTTATCTGTAATTATTTCACTTAAGGTCTAAAAAAAAACAACAAAATAGAAAAGGAAATGTTTATGAACAAACTCTCTACGTCTACAATGGCGTAACAGCCCATAAAGATATCTCACAAGCAATCAAGTTATTACTAGGATACTGAGGTCGCTAAATGTTGCTTAGATGAGTTTTTAATCAGGCTTAAGGATCTTTTACGGACCTGAAATCTTCGGATTCGGGACCTATGGCTTAAAGTCTCACCCGGAGGACATGCTCCTTTGATTTTTATCTCATAAAAAAATTCATCTAACCGGCCGAGTTTGAACCCGCGACCCTCGCAGCCTGAAGGAAGGTAAATAGCCACTAGTGCACCGCAGCAAACTTAAAAAGAAAATGAATTATAAAATATCAACATAGCGAAAATAAAATAATATTTATATTTTATTGTCAGCGGAAAATTTTGTAAACAACATGGTTGATAAGAATTGGCTTGTCGTGAAACTCCTTCGACGTAATTCGTGATAATATAAACATTTTATATCATTCATCTGATTTTATCTTTAATTCTTAATCTGTTTCGTGTCTGGCTGGATCGTTAAGCGTTATTTACTATTATAACTTCGGAATATGTGTGTGTGTATGTGTGTGTGTGTGCATGGGAAAAAACGAGGCAACTAGAGAAATAGGTTAGTAATATAAGGGTTACCGTGGCAACCTATAAAACAAAAGAGTGTGAGATTGCGTGATATGTCAACACCAAATAAAAATCATATAAATGACTAATATATTTGGATTCTTTTTTTTCTTCCTATAATAGGTTATCTTCGCACAAGTAAACATTCAAATATTTTAATTTTTTCCAAGTAAGTCTGTTTGTTTAAAATTTAATTCCAGTCATAGATTATTTAACATCTAAGCTCATATCGGGTATACAAGCTTAGCTTCTATGAGCAGCATCATGGTCTTGTGATCTAAGCTTCTGAGGTTGCAGGTTCGATTCTCTCTCAGACCACAGGCTATTTTTCTGTGGTACCACCCATAGTTTGGAATTTAGGTAAAGTTTAATTCTAACAGGTGAACTGTCAACCACTGCTTGCCGAAATCCACCTTGATTTTTTTTAGAGAAGCGTTGTGATGAACCAAGACCGTATCCAAACTGTCTTTTTTAACCACAAGACACTAAAATCAAACACCAAATCTCTCCTTTAAGCTACAGGGAAGTAATTTAACTGCTAAATAGGTAGATTGGATAACCCTCACTACCAGCCGTCCGCCCCCAATCCAATCCATTTGCTCCGTACAATGGGTTAATTTGCTGATTTCTGCTTTCAATTTTTGAGCCTTGAAGTTAAAAGCTGGTAATGATATTTTTGGACATGGCCTTGGTATAACTCAACGCTTCTCTGAGAGAAATTTTAGATAGATTTCGGCTTGCAATGGTTGATAGTTCCCTTGTAAGGTGCTTCGTTGCAATTTATCACCGATCCAGGCGATATCTCAGAAGTAGGTTATAATTCTGCTAAAGCCAGAAGAGAATATAAAAAATGTCGTAAGACAACCTGAAAGCAATGGACAAAAATCTAAGCAAGTATTCAGTAGGATCTCTAGTCTGTGAACTACTGCAGAAAACACATGACACAGTCTACTGAATATACCTAAAAATGTTAAGAAGCGGTATGACCTTAGTTGTTAGAGCGTCTATAAATATGAATTAAATAAAAAATGTAAACTTATTTCCTAATAGTTCTAACTATTCTGGGGCATATCATAACGTAAATGGTTAAGGCAATACGTTACAAGTCGGAAGACTGCAGATTCAAGTTCCGATGGTGGTCAGTGTTTTTAAACTGAACTAAACCATTTGGCGGAACCATGATCATGGAATCGACTCGCCTCTAACAGAAATGAGTACCAGACGCTTGTTTTAACAGGGCTTAAAACAGTCCCATTTGTCTAAAAAGATGGGAGCCTTAACCTCCCACTAAACAAGGCCCTCTTAAGGCCTGTAGTGTACCTATGCTATTCAGGCAAGGACAGTTTCATAAGCATTTTTCAGCAGCAGCATTATCTAGTAGTGCACAGAAAAGCAGATAAATCTGATTGCAACAACAATAGGGACATATTTTCGTTACTTTGTACTTCGTACAAAATTCTAACAAATATATTAGTATTCGGGCTCGCTCTTTATGTTTGGATAAAAAAATTAATATTAACCGTTAGGATTTCTGCAAACGGGTAGCTCGTTTGTATTCTGACCTATTGATGACATAATAAATATGATCATAAAAATTATACATAGGCTATATAGGCTATGTGGAAGAATTAGATCTGTAATAAAACGAATTTTTTGCATAAAATATAATTTACTTACGTGGAAATTAAATGGAAATATGAGATTCACACCAACCATTTGTAGATCTTAGAAAGTTATCCGACTCAATTAAGAGTAGAAATTTTAGAGTTTTCTCCTAAATTCGGAGTTAATAAAAAGTTAAGTATACTTATTCATATGTATTTAAATGGCACAAGGAATATATAATTTTTTAATTCACAATGGGTTAAAGCAAGGGGATTCACTATCTCCTCTACTATTCAATTATGCATTAGAACATGGAATAATTTCATTAGAGGAAAAAGAGGCCATACAAATCAGTTGTAATAATCAGCCGTTGGTGTATACTTATCATAAAATGTTATTATGCGGTAGTGAGGAAACACTAAAACCAACATGCGCATTCTATTAAATAATATCAATAAACTGAGACTGGAAGAATATATCAATGAAACTAAATTCATGATCACGCACAAAAAAAAGTATACATATATATTAAACCGGAAATGAAACTTAAAAAATTGAGAAATTTTGAACTGGTAGGATTCAAATAAATAACAACAATAATAATATTAATAATAACAATAATAATAATAGTGATAATACTAGTAATAATAACAGTACGTTTGCTTTGTTTCCGGCGTTTTGAGCTTGATAAATTACATCTAGAATGACGGCTGTCAATGGGTTTAATTTCAGAGTTTTCCTCCTTAGACCGGCTATAGTCCACAGCTGTGGTCTCGAGGTAGCGTGCTGCCTTGTCACGCAGCGGACCCGGGTTCGATCCCCGGTCTGGGCAGTTTTTCTGGGTGAAGTTTTTATCGGGGTTTTCCTCACCTGTAAGACAAATGTCAGGAAAACTTTAAGGCCCAAACGGTCCCCGAAATCATATGACCATCATCATTATCATCCTTATCGTTATCAACAGCATCATCACCATCATCCTTCAACAGTGTGGAAAGCAACGGGAAGCTACCACACCTACAATTCCCTAGTAAAGCTGCAAAGCATAGCATGGAAATGCTATGATTGCAGTGAAGGACCTGCCTTCGGGCAGAATTAATATGGATGAATGGAGACCGGCTATCTTCACAACGGCTTGATTCGCCCTGAGAATTTGATTTCTTCAGTACCCTCCATTTGGCGAGCATTCCCATATCCACCATCTGGGAGGCTCCCGAAGGGAGCTCTAGGAAATTAGGAAGCGGCTGGATATATTGACCCATGCCTCCACCCCTTGGGATACCTCGGTCAGAGACCATACTCCCAAGTCCCAGATACTTGTCCTACCTTAACTATCGCGTCCACGTTCAAGGTTCTCGGCAATAAAACCAACACCTCAGGGAGAAGGTGTTGGAGTCGCAACTTCAGGGAAATTGCTGAGCTACATAGTACATCAGGTCACACATTCCTAACGACCCCACAGTTGGTCCACGGGCTCCTAGAGCCTAGCCGCGAGGACTGCTGTCGCAGATCCACCGACCGTTCCCCTGTTCTACCACCAGGCCCTTGTGAGACCGACTAGGTCTTGAATCCTCAAGCCCCACAGAGTGAGACTTTAGTACATCCAGGTGCTCATCTCCTGGTGACCCCACAGTTTGTCAACGAGCCCGTAGGCTTAGCCGGGAACCAGCACAGTTGCTCCCCTCTGCACTGGTCCGAGCCATGCCCTGGTCTGCCCCCAGGGACGTGTCCTGTTGCAGTTGTGGTCCAGCACGAAGCTCGCAAGCTCCAACAGGTGAGCAATAGTACAAGGCGCTCAACTCCTGCCGACCCCACTAATGGTTCAGGGATCCCGTGGACGTAGCCGGGAGAAGTGTCTGGCAGATCCACAGATCTTCCCCCAGTGCACCACCTGGGGACGTGTTTTGTTGCTGAAGTGGGTCCAGCCTGAGCATTAACGTCAGGTCGCTCAACTCCTGACGACCTCACAGATTGTCCTCGTGTCACTCAGTCACGGAGTCGGCGCTTATTCCACACCCAGAAGATCGCGCTTCCTCCTTTTCTGAGCTTACTGACCTGGTGGTAATTCACAGCATTACGCCCGGTATTGTCCCAAACAGCCCGTTCGCAAGACTAGGCCTAGTCGTGCCCCTGCTGTGAGTCCAACCCACTGAACAATGTAGGCATCCCGGGAGCTCATCGCCCATGGTGCCCCCACAGATGGTCCTCGGGTTCATTGAACCAAGAGAAAGGAGCTTCTGATCTCCAGTCTCCCACCACTTCGCCACGGCAGCCGCCGATCCTGTTGTGGGCCAGAATATGTGAGCTTTGACAACAGGTCGCTCATCTTCCCCCTGGTGACCCCACTTATGATCCGCGAGTCCATCGGTCTTGGAAGGGAGGACTGACTAGCAGATCCACTGACCTTTTCCCCACTACGCCACTGAGGGGACGCGATTGGCTGCTGAAGTGGGCGCAGCAGTACGAGCTATGTAGTACGTCAGGTCGCTCGAGTCCTGACGGCCTCATAAATGGCCCGCGGGTCCGGTCTGGACTTAGCCGGGAGGAATGCAATACAAACCACGGACCGTTCCCCTATCCGCCACCCGGGGATGCGCCCTGTTGCTGTTGTGAGCACAGCTGGGGACCGAGAACCGGACCCCCAGGGGAAGCGGCTGGATGGATATTCAAGCAAAAGTGAATGGGTAAATAATAAAATATATAAATTGCACCAGACAAGATAGTTCCTTTCTCAAAAGATGATTTACCGCCAGATGGAAGGAGGTCACCTGGAAGGTCAAATAAATATTGGGAAAAGTCTTGGTTTCTAGACTGAACAGATTTGTAAGATGAGCGTAACTATGCAGAGAAAAATAAGAAGAAGAAGATATACGTGAAAGAGAAGAAGAAGACAAACAGAAAAGAGAAGCATAAATAAATTGAGCATAGGCAGAATTCTGGAAACGCATACTATTAGGCATTACAGGAACTTATCCCAAATTCTCTATAAAAAAAATAAAGTAAAAACATACATGACGACGATTGCATTATATGGGTATGAACCAAGGTCTCTTATTTTAAAATAAGATAAAGGCTAGCTAGCCTTTGAGAAAAAAGTGTTTAGGAACATTTTTAGACCAAAAAATTATGATAGTGAGCTACATGATCTTTACATGGATCCAGATATAATAACAGTTAAGTTTTGTAGAATGCGACAGACAGAACAAAGTCAAAGTCAAAAATGTGAACTGCCATACGACACGCGTGATCAGGTGGTGAGCAGCTATTCGGCCCAATAAAATGGAACCGAGGTTCCAAGACGAAGTCCATTTGCCCGGATAATTTGGTTGTGTATGGAATTTAATATGTGCTATATGAGTATAATGAAACATGGCAGGTGATATATTTTATTTTTGGTTATTTTTGAAGGTTCGTAAATGTATTTTTCGTGAAATTTATTCTGGCGAGCAGCTGTGTTTTCTCAAGTTGTTAATTTAAGTTAACTTGTGTGTGTATCAGCCGATGGTTTTTTATAATGAATGTTTTGAATTATTTTTGTTTATATATTGACTTTAATGTCAATATTGTGTGAATAACAAAAGTGAGGGGAAAATAGGACACGGAAACTTCTATTAGGAAAACTAGAAGGGGAGTGTTGAATCGGTATATGATGAATGAAATGTAGTATAACATTAACCATGATTTTGGAGAGGTAAATGTTATTTTGTTATGACTGTAAAATATTACCTCAGCATAGAGATATATGGGGGGCTTATGTCCGCGCGAACAAGAGCATCCGTGTTAAATATTAAGTTAGTTGAATTAGTGTTAATACCGATCCAGTGAATTAGCAGTTAAAATGCTCAACTCTAGTTCTAGGATTCTGAGGTTCAAACATATCTGGGTTTGACAGTTTTTTAATGGCATACAAATCTTACGCACGACTTGCTCTGGAAGAGAAGTGAAGTCGTGGGTCCGTGTCGCAGATTTTTGCAGCAAATTAACTCTATGTCTGAAATAAAAAGTGCTTGAGCAAAAATGTGAATTAGTCGCTACTGAGCAATTTAAAGAGCGTCGTTAAATAAAATACTGACCCTGACCACGATATGAAGCATTCGTTTGTTAACCTATTGATTTCTGACATCATGGTACAAAATAAGGACTAATCGATTACTTGCATGAATATCCTTGAATCTTGAGACCTACATTTGCAGGACAGTGAAGAAAAATCGTGCGATGTTTAATGTACAGTATTTGGTTTTTGTAAAATATAAAGAAGCAGACATTGATTATATATATTTGTCATTTATACTAGAATTAATATTTTTCTAAAAATATAAAAAACAGAAATAATACAAAAATAAATGTGGAATAAAACCAATAATGTAGTTACTTTGTCCTTGCTGGGTAGTGGTCAAGTACGATTTTCTGTCAAATGCAATGTTATTTTGGATCCATTATTAGGGGCGTCAGAATTCTGAGGATTTCATATATATATATATATATATTTATTTATTTATGCACACACGCACACATATATAGAAAAATAAAACCACGCAAATAATTATGTGTATTTAACGTACTAATCAATTAAAAATAAATATTTATAAAATTTATTTTAATTGATTAGTACGTTAAATACACATAATTATTTGCGTGGTTTTATTTTTCTATATATGTGTGCGTGTGTGCATAAATAAATAAATATACATATATATATATATATATATATATATATATATATATATGAAATCCTCAGAATTCTGACGTCCCTAATAATGGATCCAAAATAACATTGCATTTGACAGAAAATCGTGCTTGACCACTACCCAGCAAGGACAAAGTAACTACATTATTGGTTTTATTCCACATTTATTTTTGTATTATTTCTGTTTTTTATATTTTTAGAAAAATATTAATTCTAGTATAAATGACAAATATATATAATCAATGTCTGCGTCTTTATATTTTACAAAAACCAAATACTGTAGTTACTTTGTCCTTGCTGGGTAGTGGTCAAGCACGATTTTCTGTCAAATGCAATGTTATTTTGGATCCATTATTAGGGGCGTCAGAATTCTGAGGATTTCATATATATATATATATATATATATATATATATTTATTTATTTATGCACACACGCACACATATATAGAAAAAATAAAACCACGCAAATAATGATGTGTATTTAACGTACTAATCAATTAAAAATAAATATTTATAAAATGTATTTTAATTAAATCAAGTCATATTGAAGGTTTCGCGTTGCAGATTTACGGTAATTAAAAATTACTGATTTCTTTGCGGACGCTTTTTTAACATCTAAGGTCATTAGTGCAGCAGTTAAACTTTGGGCCAGAAATAGTGGACAAATTTCGCCAGAAATATATTTTAATGAGGCTTGAGATAGCATGTAAAATAACCACATGCCTTTAAAAGAATAATATTTGTCGATGCTCTCTCCCTCTAATTTAAATCGCGATGATAATTAAATGTTTGTAAACCCCGACTTATATACAGTTTATGTTCCAAGCGAGAAAACATTACAATATCACCACTAAATATATCAAAGTGAGTGAAAGAAAACGTTTAAAATATTTTCTGATGTATACATTTATCCCTTTCTTGTAGCAGTGGAAATTTGAATCATTTTGAAAGAAAATAAATATGAACTAACAAAAAAAAACTCACTGGCACTATCGAACTCGAAGGTTCATAGCCGCGCGGACATCCCTATCCTGAAGTGATGTTTTCCAATCATTCCCTGTATAATCTACTTCTCTCAAATTGTAGTTAATGTTATTCTACCAACTCATTCTTGGTCTACAAACTGGACGTTTTCCTCTGGTTTTCCTACAAGAAGCTTCTATGCACGTCTTTCATTCCCCATTCGTGCCACATGTTTTGCCCACCGCTGTCTACGAGACTTAATTGTTCTTATTATATCTTGATCCCTACAAAGACCATGTAGTTCAATGTTATGTGATCTTCTCCATTCACCTGCATATTCTCTCTCTTTGGTCCAAATATTTTCCTAAGAATTTTATTCTCAAATTATGTTCATAGAAATATTTGTCAGTTTCAAAAAATGTCTTCTCTGTGTAGTATACCAACCTCCTAAAATAAAAGCCATCGCTGAAATTGAGTTCACTTTACAAAACGCGCGAATACAATATGAACACGTTATCGTTATGGGCGACTTTAATATAAATATACTAGACACTGATAACAGACATACACAACAACTGATGGCTACGTTCCAGGCTTGTGATATGACACTCCTACCCCTACGACCTACACATCACACTCATCACTCTGAGACGTTACTTGACTTAATTGCAACTAATAATCCAGACAGAGTACTTACTCACGGGCAACTGCCAGCCCCGGGAATATCAGCACATGATATTATATTCTTAGCATATTCACTGCAGTGCCCTAAACCGACTCGAAAGACTATTACGTATAGAGACTTAAAACATATAGACAATGCAACCCTTATTGAAGAAGCTATGCAGATGCCGTGGCATTCAATATGGACGCTGCATTCTGTAGATGAAAAAGTTGAGACACTAAATGACTTTATACTACAATTATACAACAGACACGCCCCACTAAAAACTAAACTCGTGAAACGACGCCCTGCACCCTGGATGACTCTTTCAATTCGTAACTTGATGACTGATAGAGACGCAGCACATAAGAAATATAGACTCACACAAAACAGACACAAGTCTCACTCAATATAAACAGTTACGTAACAAGACAAATCAAGCTATAAGAAACGCCAAACTTAGACATTTATACAACCTAACAAATACCAATACTTCAGAAATCTGGAAAAACTTGAATAGAATGGGAATTGGGAGAAAAGACACACAGGTAGACAAATTACCTGTTTCCCTGGACACACTCAATAATCACTTCACAGGTATAACTACTACTCCAAAGGATAAAGAACAAACAATAAATGAATTATCACTGACAAATCAACCCGACAGAGAACATTTCCACTTCTCATATGTTACAGACTACGACGTAAAGAAAGCCATCATGCGAATAAAAACCAAAGCAGAAGGAACTGACCGTATAAATATTACTTTACTGAATAAAATAATCGAAGCTATACTACCTACTATAACTCATATTTTTAACTCCTCACTACAAACTTCTACATATCCCTCATTGTGGAAACAAGCCCTCGTACGTCCACTGCCTAAAGTTAAAACGCCCTCAACCCCGAACGACTTTCGACCCATTAGCATTTTACCTACTCTTTCAAAAGCTCTGGAACGATTAGTCCATAAACAACTGACTGAATACCTAAATGATTACAACCTTCTAGATCAATTTCAGTCAGGCTTCAGGACAGGACACAATACAAATACTGCTCTACTAAATATTTGCGAAGACATACGCGAAGCTGCTGATAATCGAAAACTTACCATTCTTACATTACTGGACTTTAGTAAAGCATTCGACACGGTAGACTTGGACTTATTGTTGCATAAACTTAAAAACCTCTTACTCTCTGATAGTGCCACGAAATGGTTCAATTCCTACCTTCATGAGCGCCAGCAATCTGTTATAGGAAATCATACATTATGTTCTTCTTGGTCCTTCCGTAAAGCTGGGGTTCCACAGGGTTCGGTACTTGGACCTTTGCTTTTTTCAATCTACATAAATGACATATCTAACTCCCTAAAGCATTGCAAACATAATTTATTTGCAGACGACATGCAAATCTACATCCACACAGACAAATATTCACTAAATGACGCTGTTGCCAAAATTAACGAGGATCTTGACTCACTAATGACTTGGACAGTTAAATATGGACTGCAATTAAATCCTAGAAAAGTCACAATCAATCATTATGGGTCATCAGAGACTATTATCTACAATTAACCTAAACACAGTTTCGCATGTGTCACTAAATGGAGTTCAAATCCCTTATAGTGAGACAGTAAAAATTCTAGGAGTATTTATTGACAAAAACTTAAATTGGAATACACAAATAAACCATACATGCAAAACAGTCTTCTCAATAATACATTCATTAAATCGTGTACGAAATTGTTTGCCATTCGCCCTTAGGAAAATGTTAGTAGAAACACTTGCAATGCCCCATTTTGATTATTGTGACACTCTTTTTACAGACTTAAATATTATTTCCACTCAAAGACTTCAACGTGTTCATAATTCTTGCGCACGTTTTATTTGTGGTATTCGCAAATTTGACCATGTTACACCGTCCCTGGAACAATTATCGTGGTTTCGTCTAAGAGATCGTAGAACTGTCCATTCCCTATCCCTTCTCTATAAAATACTTCACACATCATCGCCTAATTATTTATCACGCCGCTTCATCAGACTATCCGACACACATAATCTTGACACTCGATCCCATCAGCACATTGTCCTTTATATCCCGCCTCATCACACTGTATATTATTCATTATCTTTTACGGTGTCACTTACCAAAACATGGAATTCCCTTCCGCCCTATGTCAGAGACTGTCAAACTATAACATCCTTCAAAAACAAACTAAAGAATTATTTAATAACAAACTAACTTATACACCTCACTGATAGTATTCTTTTAGCAATATTAATATATTTAATTATTTATGAAAATAATATTAAGAATAACAAATATTTTTATTTGTTTTGTTTTAAATATTGTATAATCGTAAAATTAGTTTTCTATATCTCATTATTTTCCTGTTTTTTATATACACTAGACAGGGACAATTTAATATGTCTTGCTTGTATACATTTTATTATTAGTTTTAGTCTTAATTTTAACTAATATTAACTGGTTGTATTATAGATCGTAATATGTATATTAGATATTATCTTTTGATCAAATTTTTACTTAGTGTTTAATATTAGAGTTAATTAAGATTGTTATATTCTTATGTAATATATGTTTGTACTGGTGAGTGGAAGAGAAGGCCACATGGCCTTAACTCCACCAGGCTAAATAAATCTTAAATCTTAAATCTTAAACTCATTTCCTCCCTCAAAGTAAGAGTCCATATGCCTACATATATTTTCAATGGCATTCTTTGGTCGTAGGCCCACGTACATATTCCTGTTCCACGAACGAAGAAAAAATACGAATATATAAGAAATACATACACCCTTAGACAAAAAAGAGTCATCTCTTGATTCTATCAACCGATCGGGGAACTTCGTGAGCATTCGCAGATATTCACAGTAACACGTTTACAGTAATTGTACTGTGGTGTTTGCTAGTTAACGTAGTGCACACTCAAGTAACATAAAAGAGAGAGCTTGCCTTTGTGTGTTTCCGTGGTCGAGAGGTTTAACACACAACATCTGCGTTCGTAACCTCACGGGTTCGATTCCCGTTCTACTTTTTTTTTTACTGAATGTTAGGATAGCATTTCGCCTGTAATATAGTTTCATATTTAATTTTATATTTGAGTTTTATGGCTTTAATGCACACACAAAACACATAAATGAAAACCTTCTAATAATTAAATGAAGAAAGAAAATAATATCTTCTAAAATGAAAAACTTTAACAAAAACAAAATCAATATCGGGTGTATGAATCCTCAGCATCTATTGCCGCCCTCAATCTGCGGGGCATTGATGCAATCAAATTTCTACAGGCACGTGGACGATCGGCTAGAGCATCCCAGGCGTCTTGAATTTGTGCCCATAAGCCATCTTTCGTTTTTCGTGCATCTGCAGGCCAATTAGAGTTCATCTCTATTTTCATCTTAGCCCATACATTTTCGATTGGATTCAACCTGGTGAACAGCGAAATTTGATTTGCCTTCTCCTTTAACAATGAAATCAAATTTCGCTAAACATATTTCAGAAAGCGGCCACAGTTTCAACAATATCGATAATACTCGTACAATGTAAATTATACACAGAGAAATCAACAGACACAAAATTAACATTTTACAAGAAATCGAAATTATCAAGAAGGCCAAGAATACAAACATTCTCAACGAAAATGTGCCTAATAAGCAAAACCCTCTATTAGACATACAGTTAATTCAATACTACTACAACAACTCCAGAAGATGAAGCATGCATCGAAAGGCCTAGAGTGAAATCAACGAAAATTTTAGATAGTTGAGGAAGACGGTAGTATACAAGGTAAAAATAAATAATAGTTTAAACAAACTAAAACAACACGCTTTATTAGAAAACCGAACTAAAAAATGAAAAATAATTTTATTTTCCAAAACGCTTGGGATAAAATTAAAGTGGTCAACAAAAAAATAATCTCCAACACATCTAGAATAAAACTAGAGTTATCTACAAAAACAATAATTTTAATATCAAAAGCGTGGGGTGCTCTATATCAATTAATACTTATATTTGATAATAAACAGATATTGGTAAAAGTAAAGTCTCTAAGAAGAAAACGTAAAAACCATAAAAAGCACCCAACGCTTTTGATGGTAAAATTATTTTTTTTGTAGATAACTCTAGTTTTATTCTAGATGTGTTAGAGATGATTTTTTTGTTGACCACTTTAATTTTTTTCCCCAAGCGTGTTGGAAATTAAAATTATTTTTTTATTTTTTAGTTCGGTTTTCTAATAAAGCGTGTTGTTTTAGTTTTTTAAACTATTATTTATTTTTTTATTTTTTAGTTTGGTTATCTAATAAAGCGTGTTGTTTCAGTTTTTAAACTATTATTATTTTTTTTTTAATTTTTAGTTTAATTGATTGTCATAAACCGGAATCCCATGAAAATTTAATTGCTTAATACTTTTCTAAAAAAAACCTCCGGCCCGGATTTGAACCAGCGACCTATTGATTGCTGAAATTATATACCACTACAGTCCACCGCTCTACTAACTGAGCTCTTACAACGATTGACTAAAAAGTCGATAAGTCCGCAACCTATTACACAGGTTTTTATTTTATTTTTTTTTTGATTTTCCGATGATTGTGGCCAGGATTTTAGAACAAAATATGAAATTATTGTATTGTCATGGGTTCTTTACAAGTATACAAAGTTTCAAGTCGATCCAATGTTTTTACGTGGATGAAAATCGTGTTCAAAGATTCCGTTACATAGATACAGGTTCGTTACATAGACAGATACAGGTCAAGCTAATAAAAAGCGTGTAAAAATATATAATTTAACATTGTTATAACCTCAACGGTATAAAACAATTATGAACTTAAAAAGTATAGATTAATTCAAATGTCGAAATAAAATGTATTTAATTCATAAAACGTTTTAATACAAATATCACGACAAAAAAAAAAACTGCGTAATTGAAGACGCGAACCTGCGATCTTCATTAACAGAAACAGTGACCGCGTGCTTTACCGCTGAGCTATCGGGACACGTAGAAGAGTCTTCAGTTCATGCCACATAACACAGTAGCTCAGGGACTGCACAATTATGACTAGTTTCCTAGTTTGAACCCAGCGCTGTGCCGAGTATGACTTAGAAGAAATGTGCGTTCAAGAGATGACTCATTTTTTTTGTCGAAGGGTGTACATGTCTAAAAAAATTCTCACATGAATTAGTGATTGAACAAAAACTGGCTACGGACATATCTGAAAGAAAATCAATTAAATTCCTATAACTCTTATATTTTCAATAAATATTTTACCTACCATGTGATATAACGCTATGAAAATAGCTCCTGTTTTAAGTGTACATCCACAGCAGCACTGATCCACTTTGGGAGCCATGACATCACCTTATTTTCTGCAACAATGTAAATATTTTAAAATGCACTTTTTACTTTTCAATAGAACTTCAAAATGACTTTCTTTACAAAATTTCGCCAATTTGTACGAAATACATCTCAAAAGGCAAATGTTCAACTTTAGCACTAATATACTCGTTTATCTGATACAAATGACCGTTTTATCTCAAAAATTGTTTGAAATAGCGCATTAATAAAACACAAGAAAACAGAAATTGTATGAAAAATATGACGTTCTTTACGACGGGCACCAATATATGAATATGATTGATATGATTGATAAGTGATAATATAAATGATGCAATACAATTTAGTTTCAATATTATTAATTATTCTATAAAAACTGGGATAGGATTTGTCCGTTTTTCAACTACAGCCTGTGACATCAAATTTACGTCACAAGTTTCTATTTACAATGGATCTAGTTCAGTCATGTACGTAGTGGCTTCTGGTTCAACCATCATTCCGTGAATAGGAGGTAAATACTGCATAGTCAATCTTGATGGATTATAATACAATGTCATTAAGTTTTGTGAAGACAAAAAAACAAATGGTATAACTGTGCCTTTAACTCTTGCTAATGCGAGTATTGCTGCAATGGTTCAACTCAATAAAAAACAATCCGTAGAATTAGCGTGGACGTTATTGAGCAGAAGAACAGGGACATAAAACAACCACACCTAACATCAAAATTAATTAGACGACATGGACGAATCTAATATTAGAAGACAATTCCACAACTATTAACTTACAAAAAAAAAAAGGAAATTCCAACATAAAAATTGCATAATATTTCTGTAAAAGCAAAATGGAATTTAAAGGATCTGGAGAACGTTTGAGGAAAATAATAAAGTCTATAGATTAACGTTTAAAAGTGCAAAAATAAACGCTACGTTTTAATCGAATGTAATGATATTCTGGCAAAACTGTCGGAGTATTATCGATTCATGAAACTAAAGGGGAAACTTGTAGCGTACATTGGAGAAACCTGGTTTCATATATATTATAGGGTTCACAAGTACTAGCAGGATGTGAATATGTCTGGAGTATACACTAATAAGACAGTCCTGGAAAATATTAGTAGTTGTTCTTGCGGGGAGAAATAATGGGTTTGTTCCTAACGCATTTTTAATGTATGATACAAATTCTTATTGAGGATGCTATCACATAAAGATGGACTGTGGTACTTTAAAATAATGGATAAAAACACAATTATACCGAGATTATCACAAGTACAATGTCCCCTATCGTAGCAAGATAAATAACAAGCCATCAACATCTAGAGCTCCAAGTAGACAGTTCAAGAATAGCTTTAGTCAGAATAATGTTACACGTGGCGAAGATATGAGAAGATAATAATTGCATACTTCAGTAAATATCATATCATAATAATCGCCATTTCATAATATAATTGAGATTAAAATATATTCATTTATTCAGAAAAAATCTCTAACACACAATATAAACTCATGGTAATTCCTGACATTCATAAAAAATGTTCAACTATAAAATGTTAAAATTACCACAGATAATATAATTAAATCGAATTTATACCTAAAGATCTTACTAACTAGGATCTTATACCAGAGCTAAACCGCTTTTACTTAAGAATGAAATAAAAATTAAAACCGTGCATGTATTTTCTGTAATTTGTCTCTTCTAGAACAAAATAATCAAGTTAAATTGAATCTAAATTTACAAACTTACCAGAATTTTAATTATATGTCGAGTGCGCGATCTCAACAGGTGTATAAATTATTAAAACATTACACAAAATGAAATACTCGAATATAAATTATTGTGAGAATAAAATACGGCAACACCATCGTCTGACACTAATAATTAAACTCAAATGCGCACTGCGATCGAAAACAGTAATGTAGCTACTGTGGTTCACAAATGAGCAACCGCACATTATTATAGAAGTGACAATCGATAGATTCCTACACCTCGCTTATACGTACTCTGTAACTAACATTAAGTCACGAAAAGGTAGTGAATATTCAATAGTACATCTTTATTTACACAACTATATGGCAGCCAGCTTTTTTATCAATGATCGCGTCATTATCAACGCTTAAAAAGGGTAACAAAATTTGCTTTGAAGTATTTTTTAAGTTACTGTATCATACTTTTTCATCTCATATGTTTTTGGTTTTTGAAACAATTTTTAAATTTTAAAAACATTATGTTCAAATGAATAAGGACCCACGTCGTGAAATCAATATGTTTATTTCCTCATCTGTAAAATATATATATATATACTACAGTAATTCTGCCCAAGGGCTGGTCTTTTGTTGCAATCATAGCATTTTCATGCTATGTCTTGCAGATTTACTAAGCAATTATGGATGTGGTAGCTTCCCGTTGCTTTCCACACCGGTGAGGGATGAAGATGATAATGATAAGAATGATGATAATGGCAGGATGATTTTCGGGTACCGTTGGGCCTTAAGCTTCAGAGAATTGTCTTACAGGTGATGAAAAACCCCGAAAAAACCTCACCCAGGAGCCTGTCCCGACCGGAAACCGAACACTGCGTGACAAGGCAGCACGCTACATCGAGATCACAGCGTTGGATATATATATATATATATATATATATATATTGATAAAATTATCCTCTATTCTATGTCTTACACAGTGTCGTTCTCATGATCTTGGAATCCCCTCAATACCGAAATTATGGCGGAACAGTAACTTTCTTGAAAGACAAATAATGTTCTATGTAATGTTAGTTAGTGGTTAATTTTCTTGCATCCGGTCCCGAGGGTCGCATGTTCAAATGCGAGCTCGATGGATTCTTTCAGGATATAAAATTCCAAGGAACAAGTCCTCCAGAAGGGATTTTAAGCTGTAGGTCCTGAGTCTGAAGATTTTCAGAGTCGTAAAATGATCATTAAGCTGTAAAAAAAACTTGTAAGCAAAATTTCCTACTAGATGTCTGACGGGTTGGGTTGCCGACCACAAGGCACTCATTGACATATGTAGGGTAAGTGTAACTAAATTAACTTGGTCTTGTAACTCCCAATAAAGAGCTGTTACGCCATTATAAGAAGAAAACCACACTTACATGTAGACGACAAAGGTTCGATCCCAAACAACAGAGGACTCAAGGTTTTTCTTCCCTTTCTAATATCCAGGCTGGCCTTAGCACCAAAACTGCCTCCTACAAAATAAGTACTTATTACTATAGATTCTACTGAACATTTTTATTATTCTTACCTTCTCTCTCTTTGTGGATCTTGCACTCCTAATGGGACTTACAGAAAAATGATCCGAATCGCTCGCCTGTAAGCAGGAAGGATCACAACATGATGGGCGTCCATGTTATTTGTGGTCAGAACATACAGATGTCAATACGAGAGATACTCATATCCAAAGTAGAGGTTTAAAAATATGAATTTAACTTTTAAATTTTATCGCGGATTTAATCGTCAATTATATTACAAAGACTTAAGAAAGATTTTACTGATTAATTTAATAATTTTAAAACGAACTAAGCTACTAAATCCTCCCCAATTATAACAACATGTTTTATATTGTGTATGTGTATACCTCCTACGTCCAGCGTGGGAACAAGGGTGCTCCCTAGCGGGAGTTTCTTTATCATGCTAAGTTCGTTACACTTATTTACCTATAGATGTCAAAGAGTGATATGTAGGTAGCACTTCATTTTAATGTGACGTGTACTAGACAAATAAGGTATTACTTGGATGTTTGAAGGTCGGTTAAATTTTGCATAGAGGCCTTTTTATTCAGGCTTACGATTCTTTTACGACCCTGAAAATTTTCAGACTCAGGATCCACGGCTCAAAATCTCTCCCGGAGGACTTTTCTTCGGATTTTTACATCATAAAAATCCATCGACCCCAACCGAGTTTGAACCCGCAACCCTCGGGACTATAGGCAAGAACATAACCACTAGACAACCGCAGCCGACTTTTATATCACAGGTATATAGCATTTTATTATGTATTTATTTATTTATGTTTAATAACTAAATATTAATATATACAACTTACTTAAATATCGAACAAATTGTACATAACGAGACGCTTAAAATATATCAGAGTAAACTGGCCCATATGTAACTTCAATATTGAAGTTATCAAGACTATTTTAATATAAAATAGGAATAAAAATAATATATTTTTAATAAATGATAAAATACTGTATTTCTCTCAGCAATAAAAATACCATTAGTAAAATCAGAACCTAAGACTATAAGTAAACTCCCTTTGATATATAAGTTGGAATTAGACAAACAAATATTTGAGCGTGTGGACACCATATCTGCTATTCAAGCAACAGAATATCTCACTAGAGCTGAAATCTCAGTATTTCGGTCTATATGCAAGCAACCAAAATCCATGATTACACATATCCCTGGATATCATGGAATTAATGGTAATGAGGTTGCTGATATTCTCGGCAACAAACATTTAAATATGCTTCTGACCTATAACAGACTAGATTTTATATAGCGAAGAAAAAATATGGAAATCCATTAAAAGTACATGTCAACATTATTTCTAAAACATAATAGCTTCTTATGATAGAAGGAAATTATCAGAAACATTCCAGATTCTCCAATAAGAAAACCAGTTGCTGAATTCTAAGTGGTCATTGGCCATGACTAACTGCCACATCATTTAGATCGCATCGACATCAAAGCAAGTCCTGTGTGTCCACTGTGTGATGAAAGAATGGTGATGGGCAAAGAACTTTAATAAGACCAAGGAACTCTGAGTAGCAGATACTGGAAAACAAACAATAGATTAGGATAGTAACTAATTCCTGCCATCTGAAATTAATAATAATAATAATAATAATAATAATAATAATAATAATAATAATAATAATAGTAAATAATAATAATAATAATAATAATAATGATAACACAATAAAAGTAAAACAAAAATAATACCGATAATATAATCACAGTCCACCGCTCTGGTCTCGAGGTCGCGTGCTATACCTTGTCAGGCAGCAGGCCCTAGTTCGAACATGGTCGGGACAAGATTCCTGGGTGAAGTTTTTTTCGGGGTTTTTCCTCTCACCTGTAAGATAAATGCCAGAAACTTTAGAGTTCAATTGTTCCAAAAGAAACATCAGGCCGTAATTATCATCATTGTCATATTCACCTTATTATATTCATTTTAGGATTAAGGCCTCTCCTGGCGCATCATTACCATAATTATTACCTATCATATATCATCCGGACCGCGTAACTCCGTCTTCCAGGCGCCCCAACCTGAGAAGTGGGTTACAACAACACCAATGCCAGAGAGAATAATAATAATAATAATAATAATAATAATAATAATAATAATAATAATAATAATAATAATAATAATCCACGTGTCAGGAAAATTCAACCACTAAGTGTGAAAATAGAAACCTGGGAATTGTTAGATAATAAATTGGCAAATGAGGCTAAAATAGTAGCACGAATAATATTAAATGGAATTGATGTACCTAAACATGGAGGATAAGTCGTAAATTTATGGCAATAATGTCCAATATCGAGCTATTCTTCTGAGACAATAACGGACACGAGTAAAATAAAACATGGGTTTTAAAGGATTTAATTTCTTTACTTTTAACTTATCAATTTATATTATGGTTGATAACTAAAATTGAATCTTGAGAATAATCTCACATAAGGAGATCGAAAAGTCGGCGAATTACTGAATAAAACTGGGGTAACGAATTAATTGTCATCAATTTAAAATCAAACAGTTTTTAGAAACACATTAAATTAATAATTTGATGAAACTTGTAATAAGTCCCACAGATATAAGATCACAAGCGAAAATATAAGAAGACAGCTAAATATCCAAGCAATTTGTGACTGGATATGAAAGAAGGTACGAATGGTGTATCCCTTAATGGTACTGGATGTCTATGCTGTGTGGCACGAAGTAATCCAACAGTGGACGGAAGGAGGTCGCCTAGGATACCAAGGAAAAGAAACAAGGATTCGTAAATTTTTGAACAGCCTTATGCGTTATAAGGGCGAGAATAAAAAAGCAACATATCGTTTGAAAGGCAAAGTTTATAGGCTATAACTACGTTCTTTAACATATCAGATCAATAGTGTCTAAAATCAAATCCAGCCATGAAAGAGCCAATACATTTTCTCATAGGCCTTTTATTTCAGGATACAGGTTCTTGTACGTTCTATAAATCTAGATATGTGATTCACATATATACTTCTCATTGAAGAAAGCCAAACTCACGAATTTCACGACTCTACGAATATCAGAGGCGAACATGGAACAAGGGGGTTGATGTATCCAATATACACGATAATAAAATATTAATCACTGCATAAACTCACAGTTATGCGTCTAGATGTCCAAACTAGCGTTTACTAAACGTATATTACACGTAACAATGAATTAATTGTAAAGTGATTCAAGTAGTAGTGCTAATTGACAAAATGAAATAGAAATTGTATAACAATAATATTCTGATAATAATAATAATAATAATAATAATAATAATAATAATAATAATAATAATAATAATAATAATATTTGAATTTTTAAAAATGTATTTACAAAATGTATTTCATCAATTACAAAAATTAATTGTCTGTATCACTTTGTCCTTGAGGCAATCCTCTAATGAGGAAAGTTTTATATAATAAAAATAGTATTATTATTATTATTATTATTATTATTATTATTATTATTATTATTATTATTATTAGCAGTAGTAGTAATTGTACTAGCAGTAGTAGTGATAGTATTGGTAGTAGTAATAGTATTTTAGGCACAGAATAATGTGTAAACATTGAAAATCTGTATATAAATAAAGTTATTATTATTACTACTATTACTTACTGGTATAAAATAATCAGCTATTAGTTTATGGTGACTATTTAACTCATGCCCCAAATGGTAGTCAATGACCTATCACGTTTGAATGAATTTTGTTTTACAACCAATGACAGTAGTGTTTCACCTCGCTCTTCATTGATTTCTCTTTGTCAGCTCCTGCTTTTGTGATAAAGGGAGTTTCTCCGTTTTAATATTCTGAACAGGTCAGAACATGATTTTTCTGCAACAAATACATGAAATATAACAAACAACGAATTTATTAATTGATTTTAGTGAGTTGTTTACTACAAAAATAATGAAAAACATATAATGTTGATTATAATATACAGTTTGACGTGTTTCATTATTTCTCTACTAGGGTGCATTGTTACAATAATGCGATCCTATTTAGCAATAAATAATATGATCAAGTTGCAGTGATGAACATAACCTCACATTTCTGATTTGTTTTTAAACATCGTCATTTACAATAAATAGGCTATATAAATGTTTTAAAATGTCGGTAACTATATTTAAATAATGATGTTTGAGTAAACAGCTTAATTTTATTCGTTAAATAGTTCTAACAAATGCCACTCTTGGTTTCGAAATCCTCTGGGTAAATTCTCTTGTCACTTCGTGTCTCGTGAATTTATCGGTAATTTGGAAAGCACTCGTGGCATTACTTATGTTGATGTACTATTACGAGGTGATAGCGTGGAGATACTAAGGGCAAATATGATGCACACACTATTTGAGTAACACTAAGAAATTGGGACTGGACGTAAACATCACTAAAACTAAATATATAGTTATACATTACATAATGAAAATGGAAAGTTTATGACAAATGAGGGAAATTTTGAAGAACTGCCTATATTCAAAAACTAGGAACAATAATTACAAAGAGGAATAAAGTGCAGAAATAAATTTAACATAGGCTGAATTCTGGAAATATATGCTATTATGCATTACAGGGACTCTTGCCATTCCAACTTCTCTCAAAAAAGTTAAACTCAAAATAAAAAAAAACGGTTGTTCTTCCAGTTATATTATATGGATGCGAAAACAGGACTCTTGCTTTAAGGGAAGAACGGAGATTACGAGAAATTGAGAATAAAGTTATTGGGAAAAATGTTGGACCGAAGAGAGTGTTTGATAGAGAGGTGAATGGAGAAGACTTCATAACAGTGGTCTTTATTGGAATTCAAATATAATAAGATCAGTTAAGTCTCGTAAACTGCGATGCGCAGGACATATAGCACGGATAGACAATGGAAAAAGAGCTTGGAGTCTTCTTGTAGGAAAACCAAAGGTAAAGAGCCCAATAGACAGGCCAAGAATGAGGTGGGTATTAATAATAATAATAATAATAATAATAATAATAGTGTATAATTTTTTGAGGATACCAGTGAAAATAACAAAAATAATCGTGAAATAAATAAATAAATAATAATAACAATAATAGTAATATTCCATGTGTCGGTCATTAAAAAAACTGTAAACTACTTAAATTAGACATAAATCGAAATCAATTTTTTAACTCGTGAGGGCATTTTCGCCTCGATCTTTAATCGAAGAATCGCACCGAGGTTGGAGGAAGTGAATTATGGAACAGGTTGTATATTTCTGCATAATAATGTATCCCGTTGTGTAAGAGAATAGATCGCTTTATCTGCACCATCATGACGTGTAAGTGATGAAGTGGAGAAGGAAATAATGGGTATTCCCCCTCGAGAAAGAGATCGCATCGATAGGTTGACTTGCTTTGCATAAATGCAGCTGATCATTAGGTCACGTGTCTAGCACGAGATCGATATAAGATCTACTCCTCAACAAAAGTGTGTCATTAATCTCTGCGTTGTTTACGAAAACTATCGTTTACCAAATATATATTTAAATCCAGTCATTGACTAACAGGGTTATACAGAACAAAGTAATTTCATGTTAAATGCATACAATTTAAGTAATTTTATCTCTCCACTTCTAGGCCTATGACCTAACAATGACGTCTTCTCATTTTTTAATTATACCATTAGATCATGTAATAATAAAATTACCGTAAATAAGACTGTCCTGAACACGATTATGGATTATTTTAAATTGTATAATAAAATATAATTTTAATATATTTAACGTTGCTACTTACACAGAACGGAAATGCTCATAAGCGTAGATTCTAATTACCCGAATTCATTGTGTAAATGTAATAAAACTATAGTGTTATAGTTGGGTAAAAAATGAACGGTTTTCTCAGCAATAAAGGTTGAAAAATATAATAGTACAGAACTTACAATAGTTTATGATGATGGCGAGCGAGTTTTGATCTGATATTTACATAGTATAGGGACAATGAAGTAAAATAACATACTCCATCAATTTATATTTATTTAACAATAAAATATGCAGTACGTTTATTACAATGTAGCCAAATCGCCTTCTCCCCTATTAATAAAAGACATTTATTTAATTACGCCTCCTTTAATATTATTTCTGTTAAAGCAGTTCACAGGTTCAAAAATACCAAAGAAATAGGTTGTTACATTTCACTTTCCATACGTACTGCGTCAAAATCAGACCAACAATAACCATCATGTTACAGCAGTGCTCCCATAAAATACCTTACATTCTTAATGAGAAAACCAATTAATTGAGGTGTGTAATTGAGTGTATATGTGTTTATTATTTTACCACGTACAATCCAATATTTTTTAAGAATACAAATAGGCTATATTTTATTCATAAATAAATGTAATATGCAGTATTGGCACCCGAATGAGCAAGTATTCTTGCTCGGGTGCAGTTCAGTTACAGAAATAATACATATAGAATAAATATATTACAAAGTTTTAGTTAAAGGCGAAAACACAATATATAAATTTAGGAGCAAGTTTGAAGACATAAAATATATTCTGACACATAAAAATTGAGAAATAATACAAGGGAAAATAAAATAGACAAAACAATGTAGAATACATCAATAACAGATCAAATAAGTTTAAGGGAAAGTTTAAAAATATAAAACTCACTCTTACATACAAAGAATATTTCAACCGTTGATTTAAGGCTCCATTTACAATGAAAATTAGCGGTAAAAATAACACAATACGGTCTGACTATTCCACTGGATGTTGATAATGACCAAAATTAGCATCGAAACGTAATAGGCCTACATAAACGTGGAATATTGATCTCATGGTAACATGTCAAACAATTCAATTAGACTGAAACAATGAGATAGCAATGATATCAATTGAACAATTATTTTGAGGTTATAACAATTTAAACATTATTTTAACAGAAATAAAAGTGAACCATTTTATTATTTTGTACCGTATTTTGTTCCATGCCGAGATGATATGTTATTTAAATACTCTTTACAATCATATTGCCTACTGTAGTTTGCACATCATGAAAGCTGCTTGTACCTAGGTTATGGCGGTCGTGTTTATTTTTTATAATTTGTGATTGGTTATTTTATTACCCATTTTTCCGTTTCCTATTCTAAATGCTTTAATTGCGTGCTAAGATTGTGTAAAATTTAGATGTTTATTTTTACATCTACATTTCATTGTAATGGACCTTTACAGTTCTCATGAATTAGATTGTTAGCCTTCGTTCATCTTCAATAAAATTATTTAATTTTGTTTATAACCCATTTTACGCTCTATCTTATGCAGACGCTAGAGAAAGAACGAAGGTCCATGGAGAAGAAATGGACTGACCGTAATACGTTTTCTGAGAGGACGAAGCAGGTCGAAAGGCCTAATTATTTAGGGTAATGATAGAATTAAAATAACATATAACGAAGTTGAAAATAAAATTATTACATACAATTCGTGAGTTAATGACACTCAATCGACCTGTCATTGATTATTTTATGCCGAAAAAGGAACTAGCTTCGCAATTCGAACTGGGAGTGAAAAGGTAAATATATTCTGCGCAGAAGCCTCTTTTTCAGTCATGGAGTTTATTTTTTATGTGTTGTAAATCTATACGACAAGACACGACACGAAACCAGCTTATTTGCTTCTCTTCCAAGAAATCCGCTTTCTAGATTTATTTATTTATTTTATTTCTATCTGGGCGATATAATATATCGTACCTATTTTATTTTTAACAATGTTTTAAATTAGGGGGTATTATTAAATATGTCCTAGTAATAACAGTTGAAACTAGCATTTTCCTTTCTGCCAAGGAAAACCAGCACAAAAGTCAGGTGATTCTGCACATGAGTTTAAACCAAGGATCTCCCGAATACGAGTGTCAAATGCTATGGTTCAGCCAACATGCTCGAATCACGATTTTTTATGCCATAAAAAAATTCCGCTGGGTTTAAACCCGCAAACCTCGGAACCAGAGGCAAGCATTGTAACCACAACTCCATCTTACAACTTGGGTAGGAAGTTCATGCTCTAAAAACCTACTAAATATCCAAGTACGCATAACTTTAAGAACCTTAAAATATACCAATAAATATGTACAGGTATTAATAAAATCCCCTATATTTTACTTATCACTAGTAAACAATAGCCTAAATATTAATTACTATAATACAGTTCGAATTAGACGAATTAAAATATTTCTTTTGTGAAATGTTTATTTATAGTAAAATTCTGACAAAAATTACAGTGGATTATAATGTACTCTATCATATATGCAGTTAGAATACAGGTATTTAAATATGGTGCTTATCTTAGAAATCCAAATTAATTTTTATTCAATATAAAATCAGCTTTGATGGTCTCAAACGCAAACTCATGTAACAATAATACAAATATATGGGAACACAAAATTTAATTCAATTAAGAAAAAAGATTATTCTTGAAGATTATTAAGAACACTTATTAATTACATCCAAGGAACAAAGAAGGAAATTCAAGAACTTCCTATTTCCTATTTATAATATCCCATTCTATCAATGCAGTTTAACCCTTACAGGTACTTTTACATGCCTCGCGCCAAACAGGCCTTAGAGTGACACGACCTGTCTGATCACACACATACTTTTTTGACCACACAAGGACATGGAGGGCTCACAGAATGAGTGATCAGCTCAATGACAGGGCCTCTTCCGAGACAACACAACATAAAGACGAAACACACCATTCACACACACATTCATACTAATCATGGCGAATATGATGATTATCATGCCCAAATGATGTTCGAAGACCGTTTGGGCCTTTAAGTGCCTTGACATTTGTCTCACAGGTGAGGAAAAACTCCGAAAAAAAACTGTCGCCCTAGAAACTTGTCCCAATCGGGGATTGAAAACGGGCCCGCTGCGTAAGAGTCAGGGACGGTATCTCGATAACACTCCGGTGGACCTATTTCTAATATAAATTACTATACATAATTGAAGAAGAAATATTAGTATGTTGAACCCAGTACTGTGGAATATAAATATAATATACAGAACGAAGAAAACTATATTTCAGTCTTTGTTACAAAGCATTTTTATATGGGTCCGAAAGTAGACAACAAGCCAACTAGCTGTTAGCAGTAAAACATTTGAAGGCGATAGATAATAATTTCAAGACGGGATAAGTCAAGATCAACACAATAAGGGAAATATGCAAGTTGAAAAAAGAAGTACTAAAAAATAGAAGAGAAACGTTCGAAATAGTATGGACACTTCATAAGAATGGAAGAAGATAGAATACCAAAGAAGATCTCGATTGGAAAGCTATTGGAAGAAGTGAAAGCGGCAGATCTAGAGAACGTTGGATAGACTGAGTGAGGAGTATTATGGAAAGTAGAGATTTGTGGTAAAAAGATGCTTTAGATAGACGACTCTTTGCATTAAATCTGTTTGGGTTGAAGGGGAACCACTGTATTATGGAAAATTTGTAATAGGCTATAGTATATATTACAAATAATACACTGCAAAACTTAGGCTTGTATCTGACTTTAAATTTTTAGTATTTACTTGTAACTCCTCCATGGTCGGTCCCAAGCCCGGATGAGAAATGAGGAGGGGAGGAGTAACAACCTCGTTAAAAAACCAGGGTTCAATTGGCTCCGACTGATAGTACTCTGTAAGGGCCCCTAGCCAGGGTTACGGTGAAGACCTCAACGGCAGAGTCAGCGCAGAAGGAGTCCTTCATCACGGCGGACCTGGCGGAAGAGGCAACCCTATCTCTAAGGGAAATAGAGAAACGCTGCCTTGCGGTGAAGAGAAGTCTTCAAAGGCTATGGGAGGAAAGCCCAGACAGAGATTTACCTGGTCCTCCAGGTTGGGGGTTTATGCTGTGGGCCAGCTCCCCACACATTAAAAAAAAACAAAATGCTAAAAGACCAAATCAATCAAAACCGGAAAGAAAAAAGTACGAAAGACAAAACAACGAAGACGGACATTGAATATAGGCACGTGGAATGTACGAGGAATTAGAAAGTTAATGAAGTAGCAGGATAATTATTCCAGAACAATGTAGATATTGCAGCAGTGACGGAAACAAAAATGAAAGGATCGGGAAATTCATATTTAGGAAATTACATACATTTTTGGTCAGTTGTAAATAAATCCAAAAGAGCTAAAGCAGGAGTATCAATGTTTGTAAAAAAGAAATACAGTAAAAGCGTAATAGATTACGAATATATTAATGAAAGATGCCTAAAGATTAAAATGAAGATTATGGGAAGAACAATGGTGTTCTTAGCAGTCTACGCACCAACAGATGATGCTGCACAGAGTCAGAAAGAAAAGTACTATTCAATATTAGTGGAACAATTAGAGAAAATACGAAGTAATGAAGAATTAATACTAATGGGAGATTTAAATGGGAAATTGGGTAGAAGAAACAATTATGAAGCAATAGGAAAATATGGGGAACAAGAAGTCATGAATAATGGAAATAGAATCATAGAGATATGCAAACAACATAAATTAAAGATAGTAAACACATTTTTTGATCATAAGGATATTCATAAATTTACTTGGGAACGACCTAGTCTCAATCAGAAATCAATAATAGACTACATAATTGTAAAGCAAAATACTTCCTTATTTATTAAGGACTCAAGGGTTAAAGGAGGAGCAAATTGTAGTTCCGACCACTATCTACAGATCATCCCCAAATTGCTTACAAGGAAAAAAGTGCATGATGAAGCAAGGGAATCAACAATGCAACTGAAGCAGGAAGAAAAATTTAAATTGTATTTATTTAATCAGGATAGTATCAAAATCCTATATAAAGAAAGACTGAGGATAAAAATTGAGAATTTGGATTAAAAGGAAGACATAGAAGAAGAATATAATCAATTAAAGGAAATAATACATTCGCAGCAAAAGAAGCATAGGCACAATAAATAAAAAACAAGATACACAAGATTGGTGGAATGTTGATATTGAAGAATTAACCAAAAAGAAGCAAAAATGCTACTTAGAATGGTGGGCAAATAAATCAACAGAGAATTGTATGGAATACAAGAGAACAAACGCCAAAATTAAAAGGAAAGTGATAGAAGAAAAACACAAATTATGGAAAAGCAAATCCCAAGAAATAGATAGTTATATAGGAGGATCACAATCATCAGAAGTATGAAGATTTCTAAAAACACTGAAATCCAATCAAGGATCCAGCAAGATACAATTTAAGTACAATTTAACATTACAAAGCTTTACTGTCAGAAAGTAGAAATGAGTTTATGGAAACAATAGAAAATCCAACTATAGAAATGAACGCTCTGGAATTAGATACAATAGATATAGAATTAGAAATTCAAACCCTAAAGAATAAAAAGGCACCAGGGCCGGGAAACATACTCAAGGAGTTAATTAAATATGGCCCAAAAAATTTAGTAGGTAGATTGAGAGACTTGTTTAATAAGTGCATTGCAATACAGAAGATTCCTGATGAATGGAAAATAAGCTACATTGTACCAATATACAAGAAGGGTGATAGAAGAGACGCAAAAAACTACAGAGGACTAAGTATAAATAACACATTATATAGAATATTTACGAAGTTATTAAAAACAAAGTTACAAAAAGATATTAAAGACAAATTAGGAGAAGATCAAAATGGATTCAGACCAGGAAGGTTATGTGTTGACAATATATTTACAATACAACAGTTAATTGAAAAACGGACTGCAGTTGGAGAAGAAACCCCTTTGAAAATGATAGATTTAGAGAAAGCTTATGACTCAATTCCGAGGAACAAATTATGGAAAGCATTGGAGAAATACAATATTGATAGAAACCTAATAGAAATTATTAAACAAATCTATAAAGATAACTCCGCTTAGGTTAAAATTGCAAATATAATGTCTAATCCTATAAAAATCACAAAGGGATTGAAACAAGGGTGCAGTCTATCACCAATTTTATTTAATATATATGTAGAACTTATATTAATGAAACGAAAACAAAGCTGCAAAGGTATGGGGATCCCAATAGGCAACAGATTTTTTCTTACATTACAATTTGTCGATGATCAACTGGTTTTAGCGCAAGACAAATTTGATATGGAATTAATGATAAAAAGGTTGAAAAACACATATGAATCATGGGGTCTCACAGTAAATTTACAAAAAGAGTATATCTGGCAATAAATGGCAATGAAAGAGAAAATTTAGTATTGGAAGAAGGAATCCTAATAATGCAAGTGAAACAAACTAAATATTTGGGAATAATTATGGATAACATTGAAGGTGTAGGCAAAGAGAACATAAAACATTGAATTGAATTGAGTAGCAAAATAATATCATCGTTAAACTCCATATGGTGGAATAAGCATATTTGGAAAGACACAAAAAAAATATTGGTAAAACATTGGTGGAATCTGTTGCAATGTATGGAAGTGAAGTATGGACATTCAACAAGTACGACAAGAATAGACTAATAGCTCTAGAAGTGGATTATTTACGCAGAAGTGCCAGAAAGTCTAAATTAGAACATGTCACAAATAAGGAAATTAGAAACATAATGGAAGCAGAAGAAAGCATAATTGAAAGAATTTTGGAGAAGGAATTAAAGTGGTTAGGACATGTTTTAAGAATGGAAGATGAGCGATGGCCGAAGCAACTATATGAATGGCATCCGAACAGAAAGAAGAAAAAGAGGGAGACCAAAGTTAACAGGGGGGGGGAAAACATGAAGACAGTAATGCAAGCTAGAGGGCTAAGCATCGAAGATGCCCAAGACCGTAGGCATTGGAGGTTTGGCACGGGAAGACGGTAGCAGCTGTAAAAACCCGAAGATAGAGAGACTATTTACTTGTCAACCAACAACTTAATTTAATTTTAATTGTTCATAAAACTAACTAACCCTAATTCAATGTAACTGAGTGTAAATATTACACATAAAGGACAGTTAGGATGAATATCGGGTTTGTTAGCTTTTATGAGATATTTTTATTTGAACGATTCAGTATGAATGAAATACGTTGTTGACAAGTAGTTGACAAGTCAATAATTAACTTACATTTAGTATATTAATAACTCAGGTGCCGTAATAGGTGTGCTGAAAATATGCAGGTGTTCCTGAATTCAAAGTACTATTCAAAATCAGCATACAAATTATTGCTTTCACAGATTTTCGTAAATAGGGGATATCTTTGAATAAATCCTGCTATAATTGCAAATACCGCTCCTATTGAGAGTACATAATGGAAGTGAGCAACTACATAGTAGGTATCATGTAGAACAATATCAATAAATGAATTAGCAAGGACAACCCCTGTTAGGCCACCAATTGTAAAAAGGAAAACAAATCCTAGAAATCATAAACAGGGGGCTCTATATGTTTTAAGCTTTTTTTTATTTCCCTTATTATTTAGTGAACATATTTAAGTAGTCAGTAAGTTAAAAGAGGAATTTAACCTCTCATTAGATCTTTCAAAACACAGTACTTTCTAAGGTTTAACTATTTATTCTTTCGATACACTACAGTTTTCACTTCTTAAATAAACCATATAAATTTCGTTTCATTAAATTGCTAGATCTAATGTGATATTATAATTGGCTAAAACAGAATTAACAAACAATTTATTGTGGAAGAAATAATTACACCATACCTCGAAATGTAAGTAATAACGTTTTCAAATAACCACCCGATCTCTAGTTGAGTTGATTATAGACTGACCGTGAAAATCGTTTTCATTCAAACACGAAATATTTGATCATTATGTTAACTTGAAGAATTGATTTTCGTATCTTTTAACGGACAGTTATGACGTTCATTACATAGCTATTTGTCGTAACTACATGAAAAGCTTAGACATGTCATTTAACGGCAGACATTCTCGGAAAAATCTATTTCTGTTTTTATTTCGAGTTTCTTCAAGATATATCAGAACTACTTGTCGCATTAAAATTTGAATATTAACTTATTTATTGTATCATCTACTTTTTTGTTTATATTAGTGTTATTTATCATTAATAATATTATAATTATGACTATATTAATAACTTTTATTTACTATTTATGTACCATTTCTAACATAATGACTATTATATTATAATGTATATTACATTTATGTTTGAACTGATTAAGTGGAAAAGGTCACACGACCTCAACTTACTAGGTTAAATAAATACTCTAATCAATTAGAAGTTTTTGTGGGATACTTCATGACAAATAAGATATGGTACCAATGAATGAATAAGTGACAAGAACACTGAACAACACTCAAATTCGCACCTGACAAAAATTATATTTTTCTAACGTATTTTTATGACCTGATTTAAAAACTGAAGTCCCTTTTCCGCTATCACCTACGGTTTTGAAGTAATCGCTGATTTATGATTATACTAGCGGTCCGACCGTGAGCAAAGTAGCGGGCTATTGTATATATAATCTATTAAACCCTTGTCCATGAGGAAGGAGCATATGGCCACACATTATTACTTTATTACTGGGAAAGAAACAATTCCAGCCTATGGGTGGTCTGTTTCAATTTACGAGCCCTATAAAATGCATGGCCGATTGCATGGTGTAGCAGATTATATGCTTGCACAATGTATTTTAATACGGTCTCTTAACTTTCCCACTTGTTTTGTTGAAGCAGATTGCAAAAGTAGTAATTTAAAAATATATTTTATCTTCTAAGGGATCTCAATTTAACAAAAGTCAAAGTCGGAACTATTAGGCCCTCTGTTACAGAACTGATATCTGTTTGAGTCCAATGCCAATATAACAACTTATATGAAACGTGAACACTCTTTGAATGAACTTGTCTATTTTAATGATGTTTATGGACTAATGGAACAATTGAGCGGTATCATTTGCAATCCACAAATATGGCACCTTTTCATAGATTCTTCCAATTTAAGTTTAAAGGCCGTGTTGTTACATTGGTAATGTTTAGCCTTTCTATCCTATACCTATTGTTCATATTATTCATATAAAACAAACGTAAGATAATATGAATTTGCTTTCAAAGAACTGTTAACTACACAAAACATGAATGGAAAATACGTGGAGATCTTAAAGTCATAGGGACACGCCTTGAAATGCAAACTGGTCTCACCAAGTTTTATTGCTTTTTATACGAGTGGGACAGTCGAGCTAAACAAAAACATCATGAAGTAAGAGAGTGGCCTCTAAGGGATGCTTTGCTACCAGGGGACAAGATTATTAAACACCAACCATTAGTTAAGAAGGAAAACATATTGCTGACACCTCTTCACATTAAGCTGGACTTAATGAAACATTTTGTTAAGGCTCTAAACAACATTGATAAAAGTTTTCTGTATTTGAAAGAAAAAATTCCAAGAATTAGTGAAGGTAAATTGAAGGTAGGTATTTTTATAGCCCACAAATTCGTGAAGTGTTGCTAGACAAGATATTTGTCGACGTGCTAGAGGACAGTAAGAGAGAGCAGCATGGGTGGGATTCAAAACAGTGTGTGCTAATTTTCTGGGAGATGAAAGGGCCGAAAACTACCAAGGAATTATTGAGACCATGCTACAGACATATAAACATTTGAGGTGTAATATGTCATTGAAAATACGTTTCCTAAATTCCCATCTGGACTTGTTTCCTCCCAACCTGGGGCCGTCAGCGATGAACACGGAGAACGTTTTCATCAAGACATATCTGCCATGGAAAGAAGATACAGAGCACAATGGTCACCCAGCATGTTAGATGACTATAGTTGGCAGCTAATTAGGGATGTTCCAGATGTTGTCCACAGCGACAATATTCCAGAGAATCTTATTAGAATGTGGGTAAAATTAAACTCTTTTTCTATATTTCTATACTTTTTGCATGATAAATCATAAAATGTTGACTAAGTCTTCCCAAAATTTATTTAACCTATACAATTATTTCTTTATAATCCTTGAATTAACTAAAATAACATAAGGAATTACCAGAATACTGAAATTTGATATGTTCGGTTATTTTCTTTTTTGGATTAGTATGGATATTTTCAATTACGTTTCCTGCAGAAATGGTAGGTGATAGAAATTTTGGATTGCAGATGTGAATTCAGCATAGGTAAAATATATATAATCTCCTATTTTCATTCGGGTGCAAAAAAAGTTTGAAATTTGTTGTCTAATGTAATGAGAGACATCAATTGAATGATTTGAAATAATATTATTCCAGGGATTATGCAGAGGTTTCAAAGAACTGTGTTATATTATAATGGATACTTTCTCATAGGCTACACATTTGTAGAAATAACACCCTCAGAATAAATTATACCTTCTTCAATTTTAAACCTCAATACGATATACTACCCGACACAACGTAAAATTGACCTGCTTCGTTTGTGGATGATTTGCGAAGTAATTTCGTGCCATCCCGCGTACACTCGCTTAATATCAGTCTGTGATGTTGAGGAGTTCAGTTCAATTCATGTAATGTTTGGGGTAGATTACGATTATTCAGTGAGCTGGAAAATCATGAAGAAAATTTGGGTAAATTGAGAGGAACTTATTTATAAGTTTGCGCCTTTTTTTTTTGTAACCATACTCCTTTCTTCCTCTTTCTTTTCCATTTCACAAAACTGTATTACATTATTTATAAGGTAATGTGAAATGGAAAAAGAAAGAGGGATAAAGGAGTATTCTTATATAGCCATCTGATATTGTTACAAAAAAGGAGCGCTACTTAAGATTAAAAAAACAGTGACGAAAATGAAAAACTGCCTGTTGTTTGCTCATCACATTCGTCTGTAGCGATAGTTAAATTCTGGCTCACACAAAATAACATACAATTTCATACGGATGTCACAACAACAGAGCTCATTGAAACTGTAAAAATAAGACCTCCGCAGCTATTGTGCTCCACCGATAAGATTCTTAGTGACAAAGGATTTACGTCTATTAGGTTGCTCCCGAATCATCCTGATCTGAACCCTATTGAACTAATATGGCATATAGCGAAACAAAATCGCTCAAACGAATATGCTTCATGTTTACCTCAGCGAACTGAACACCAATATGTCTGCAGCATTCAGCAGCATTATTAAAGATGATTGGCAGGTGCAATCAAACATGTAAATAAATGTAGGATGACTGTTGGCAAATAGATGGTCTATTGGAGGAAGAGATAGATCGCATTATAATTAACAATGGAATTGACAGCAGTGACGAAGAAATGTCAGCAGTGGCAGCAGATGAAGAAGAAGAAATAGGCAATTCTGAAAATTAATCCATTAACACTTCATTTACTGAATCTGCTGACGAAGCGACGATGGTCATAAGTCATGAACGTAGGTTTAGAGCAGCTGTCACCCTAAGTAAGCTGGATAAGTGCTTCATTGGTACTTTTTCCTGACTATACATGGTTAGTATCTACGATCGTGCGACGCAGCAGCAGTGCTGCTATGACTGGAGGTAAACGTTTCGTTGTGTCATTTAATAAATGACAGAACACCAGAGGACAACGCTCTAGAATATATTTGATCATATCATATAAAAACATTCATCCTACTCTAGTATCGACTGTCAGAACATTAAGTTCAGCCAATTTAGGGAAGATTAGAGGGAAAGCTACCAAAGTATGGTATGAAAGAAATTAATAAATAATTGACAACACTGGACAACAGCCAAAAAGTTACGGTAAAAGTGAGTGTTTTATATTAAGATGAAACTCCTAATTAGGAATATAACAATTAAAATTATGGCAGTGGTCTGGTTTTTAAATTATCAGCATGCCTAAGGTTACTGCGTATGCTGTGAATATTGTAGTCAGTGTGTTGGTCAAGGAAACACCCTTAGAGGAGGGGAGAAAATGACAGCTGTATAATATAGATAAGATTTACCTTAAAGGGTAGTTGTTTACCCCAACAGTTTGTGAAATCAGTTGAAGTGGAATTTCATGAGATAACAATGGTACGTGCCTTGGTGTATAAGTTATATAGATGTGCATTTTTGTCAACTAGAGCACATTGTGATATGTCTATATTTTCTCAGATAATTATTAAAATTATGCGTAGAGATATGATTGCAGTGTAATGAAATCTAAAATGCCACGAAATTGTGTATATAGTCCACATAACTTTTGTTATATTTGAGGAAAAGTGACATTACATAGCAAAAGCGATATATAACTCCATGTATTAAGAAAGCGTACCAATCTTTATAGACAATTTTGATAAACGTTTTGCTCGAATACTTGCTACAATGGCATGTTCTGCAAATCTTAGTGACTGGTTGTAATAAGAGAAGGAAGAAATCCACAAGATTTGGGGAGAACAAACTAATCGTGTAAGTGATTGTTATTTCTGCACGGTCCCACTAGTTAAGTTTATTTAAAAGAAAAAGAGATCAGCCGTGAGTTATTCCAACATACTTCCAGCTATTCGTCCAATGCCACACTCCAAAGAGCTTCTTATTCCAGTAATGTCAGACTCCTATAATATTGATTCAGACGATGAAATGAAGTCCACACTTCGGAAGAAATATCCAGACCGTCCACATCCCATGATCCTGACTTCAATCCTGATATTCCAACTCAGACACACAGAATGACTAAAGCGAATTAAATGATCTAGTCCGAGACTCAGAACTCTCAAAGGCCAAAGCAGAGCTCCTGGCTTCGCGACTAGGACAGTTTAAGTATCTCGACGAGAATGTAAAGGTATTTCCATATAGAACATACTAGAAGCCACTTGAGCAAATTAAAAAAAAATGTCATTGTATTCTGCAACAATATACAAGGTCCAATGTCTGCTACAAACACCCGATACAGACCAGAGGAGTGGCGGTTATTTTTAAATTCATCAAAATTTAGTCTTAAGGCAGTGTTACTGATGGGAGTGCATTTAGATACTTACTCACAAAATTCTCGAGACGAAGTACAACTAAAATTAAGAGAGGCATTTTATTGGTTCCTTGGTCAGAGAGAACTCTTCAAGGATAAACGCTTTTCGGAAGATTTGAAAAAAAAATTTAATGTATGTAGCCTACTGTGTTTCACTATAAGTATGATGAACACTTAACAACAAAAGAAATGTGCCGCTTCAAAAAGCAGTCCCTGTTATTGCCCACTGCGCATGCTCAAAAAGCTAAACCTGTGGTCTACGAGGTAACGCATTGCTAAATGCTTTAAATACGCTGTTTGGTTTTAATCGTGTTAGAGAGTTAAAGAACAGTGAAGCAGACATGTTTCTAGGTATCTAGGAGAGTTCGACAAATGAAATATTACTCAAATTGCAACATTTTGAATAAAGTTCATCTCTCATTCATAGTGTAACAGTAAACAAGACAAGCAGGATTAGACATGTAGTGTTCGACGTTTGAGTAGCGGAGATCATTAAACAAAAGCATAAAATGTATATGAGAGTTAGTTTTCGAATCCCTCGACAATGTTTTTTTTTTATTTTTTCATTTGTATTTTCGCAAAATACATCCTATAATATTTAATTCCAACAACGTAATCTAAGTCCAGTTTACACTATACTAAGTAACATCCCTGCCTTTCTACACTCTACCGGTATAAATTTAATTGTGTGTGCAGTATCACGTTTTAATAATAATGCTATGAAGTTATGTAATAAAATATATAGTTTCAAATATGAGTATGTGTATATATTAATGTCGTATTAGTGAGGAAAAAGTTCTTATTTCAATAAACATATTTTGTTTTATATGTCAAGTTCAGCATAATAATAGTCCATAGATGACGGACAATAATAACAATAACAATAATAATAATAATAATAATAATAATAATAATAATAATAATAATAATAATAATAATAATAATAATAATAGAGCGATTCCACGAAAATGTCATACCGAGGTGAACATTTTGAAACTGACGCAGGAATAAATCTGTTGATGTAATATATATCTGTAAATATCAAATTTTATAATTCTATAAGAAAATGTTTCAAATGTGCATTATTTTAATCTAATAATAGCGGTAGAACTTGTCATATTCCAAACCTGAAAAAATACGCAAAATTTTACCAATTCCTTGTTTAATGATTTGGTCGTAAGAATTCGTTTTATTTCACAAAATCTTTTGTTAAACCATACTTTGGTCCTCCTTTGTCGTAAATTAAACAATATTAATTGGATTCTACTATTCTATATACCTTAAAGGTGTCCTATAGTTGTTAACTGTAAGTTATGGTCAGTCAGACACAGAAAACGGATAAAAATTACTGTACACAACATAATAATTGATGGATTAAAATTTCCTCTTGGATTCTACGTTATCGGTACACAACTAACAAAAACGTATAGATGACATTTTCTTGTAAAGTCATTATTTTTCCCGCTGGAGTCCTGTGACTGACTGACTTTTTGTCCCCTCACTTATATTGCTAATACGCATAACGCAGTCAGTTGCTTGCTGGACTCCGCTGTGTATTAACATAAACATGGTTTAGGAAATCTGGTAGACTGTTCGGCTCAGCTGTTTCATTAAATAATTACTGGCCCTTCTTCTGTGGCAATTTGAGCTAAATGGCAGCTAGCGGAAGGATTTAAATGTAGAGTAATTACATGAAAATGTCATACCGATGTGAAAATTTTGAAATTGGCGCAGGAGTATTTTTTTCGATGAGATATTTTTTTGCAGATGAAATTTTCCGATTATAGAAGTTAATGTTTGAAATACGGATTATACTTACTCACTTACTCACTGGCACTATCGAACCCGTAGGTTCATGGCCGCGCGGACATAAGCTCTCCATACATCCCTATCCTGAGCTAATGCTTCCCAATCATTCACTGTATAATCTACTTCCCTAAAATCATAGTTAATGTTATTCTCCCACCTCATTCTTGGTCTACCTACTGGACGTTTTCCCTCTGGCTTTCCTACAAGAAGCCTCAATGAAAGTCTTTCATTCCCCATACGTGCAACATGTCCTGCCCAACGCAGTCTTCGAGACTTAACTGTTATTGTTATATCTGGCTTCCTATCAAGACCATGTAGTTCATTGTTATGTAGTCTTCTCCATTCACCTCTCTGTTCATCTCTCTTTGGTCCAAAAATATTCTTTGTTCTCAAATACTTGTAATCTCCTTTCCTCCCTTAACTAAATTAATAGTAGAACATGATATATTCCGAAACCTGAAAACACATACAAAATTAAACGAAATTTTGTTTTACGATTTCACTGTATAAATTTGTTTTGTTTCACCGACTCTTTTGTTATACCATATTTCGGTCTTTCCTGATTATAAATGTAATACTAGTAATTGTATTATAATATTCTAGATAATTAAAATGCGCCCTATAATTATTAAGGATAAGCTACAGTTAGTCACATAAAACATACAAAAATTATTGTACACAATACGATAATTGATGGATCCAAATTTCCTCTGAGATTCTACGTTATTGGCACATAACTAACAAAAAAGTATTAACGACATTGTCTTGTAAATTAATTACGTTAATTATATTAATTTCATTTTTATATTTGTATTAATGGCATTTAAATAATTTTTCGTTATGCGATTCTTCAATATGTATGTTATTAAGTCAGTGGAATCAGAAGCAGGTGCGCGGTTCATATGTGTTTAGAAAATGTGTGTGTGGAAGTTTCTTGTATAAAAAATACAATTGGCGTGGAGTATATGTGATTAAGTATGTATAACCTGTAGTGTAAAATAAAATTATTATTCTGTGTAATGTTATTGGAAACCAACAGTGAAAATACGTATGACAACACTGTACTATGTGCACCTGCTGCAAACAGACAAACATAAAGTAAGATTTCGCGCGTTGTAAGAGATTTCTTTCGATTGTTTAGTTTAAAAATAGAACTCATGTCAGCAAAATCATTTGTAATCAGTTGCTTTGAAATAATTATAACAGAATTTTCCATATTTAAATACAATTCAATAATTTGTATACTGTACTTTTTCGTTAATTCTTTTTTGTCTTTATAGTTGAGATGCGTGAAAGTTAATTTTAGTGATCTGGAACGAACAATGCAAATTCCATATCGGCATTTTTATTTATTTTAATGGTTCAATCCATTAACGGTATCAGATAAATTTCAATCAGTTAATATGGTTGTAATAAAATTATAACCCATATTAGGCACATTTAACTATAGAGAAGACCCTTCGTTGTTAAAAAGTTAATATTTTCTTTATTTTGTGAAATTTAAAATGATGCTTGGTAACCAAGTTAAATAAATTACACTATTTATTTAGTATTTTTACAGCTATCAAATTGTAAATTTCCTATACATGATAAAAGGAGTGAAGTTCTTTATTCATCTCCATATTATCGCTTTTTATATATTATCCATCCATAGTAATTCTGTCCGAGGGCAGGTCTATCACTGCAATCATAGCATTTTCACGCTATGCTTGCAGCTTTACTAGGGAACTCTAGATGTGGTAGCTTCCCGTTGCTTTCCACATGGTGAAGGAAGGATGATTATGATGATGATGATGATGATGATAAGGATGATGATGGCCATATGGATTCGGGGACTGTTTGGGCCTTAAAGTTTTCTTGGCATTTATGTTACAGGCGAGGAAAAAACTCGATAAAAACCTCACCCAGAAAAACTGTCCCGACCGGGGATCGAACCCGGGCCCGCTGCGTGACAAGGCAGCACGCTACCTTGAGACCACAGCGGTGGACGTATCTATTATAATTTCATATTATTTTTAATATTTGTATAATATTTGCAGCTCCAGAATATTAAAGTCAAAATAAAATTCAGATATGTCAGTCAGTCACAGAATGTAGTCAGTCAGTCACACATCATATATTAGGTTATAACTCTGATCTTAATTGCGAGTTTTGTTTCATTTTTATTCAGAATGTAACTTGAAATGTGTCCTCCAAACGGTATTTTGGAAAATTGAATTAGGAATCACACTTCAGAGCATGACGCAGATGAACATGTTAAGCTGCATGATGAGTTGACATTTATGTCAGTCAGTCACACATACTTTGATAGATAATAAATAGCATTGCTTTTCTTCAAATGTTGTATATTTAAGCACAGTCTTAACCACACACTTTTCCTCTGTCATATCACGTAGATAACACCCATAATTTCAATCAATTGTAATATTTATGCAACCATTTTGCTGCAAAAGTGTATTTTAAATGTCAGTCAGTCACATATGGAATTACTCAATAATAATAATAGTTATTATTATTATTGTTATTATTATTATTATTATTATTATTATTATTATTATTATTATTATTATTATTATTAAGTCCACCGCTGTGGGCTGAGGTAGCGTGCTGCCTTGTCACACAGCGGGCCCGTTTCGATCCCCGGTCGGGGAGTTTTTCTCGGTTTCAGTTTCAGATTTATCGGGGTTTTTCCTCACCCGTAAGATAAATGTCAGAAAAACTTTAAGTCCCAAACGGTCCCCGAAATCATATGGCCATAATCATCATCATCCTTATCGTTATTATCTCATCATCATCATTCTTCACCGGTGCGGAAAGCAACGTGAAGCTACCACACCTAAAATTCCCTAGTAAAACTGCAAGCATAGCATGAAAATGCTATGATTGCAGTGAAGGACCTGCCCTCGGGCAGAATTACTATGGATGGATTATTATTAATATTATTACTATTTTTATAATTATTGTTGTTTCTCATCGTCAATAATACGTAATAATGGTATCTATCAAAGGATGTAAAGATTATAATTACCTGGGGATCAAAATTAACTCAAAATGTACCCGAGAAAATTACCTACCCCAATTTATAAATAAATAAATGATGATGTTGATGATGATAATAATAATAATATTAATGATAATAATAATAATAGTTTTAAATAGTTATTACGTTTTTTCTTTAAGAATGGACAGAGAGAAAAAAAATTAACCTCATCCGGAACCGAACCTGTGACCTTTTGCATACTACTTTAAGTCATTAAACACTGTGCTAAAGGTTTGCTGGATATTTGCTTGAAACAAATAATCTTTCGAAGGAAGATGGGAAACGTAGGGCTAGGTGAATGGTGAAATTAGCGGGAAGAGTGTGAATAGCGCGTATAGAACTTAAAATAGTTTAGATCAAGAGTCGGTACATTTTTTTTCTTTTTAAGTGTACGTATCAAAACATGTTCGCAGGTAATACGGAGACGGAGAGGGTTTACGTGTAAATACGTTGTATGGCATTGATGAAGTGTATCACTATATATATACTAGTGAAGTTTAATTATAATTATGTTGTATGTTTCATTACAAGTTGTGTATCGCTATATGAGGCCAACAGTTTTTCACTATAAGCTTTCTGCGTGTTCATTACATGCAGTGTATCATTCACTATACATAGCCAACTGTGTTTCATTTAAGAATTTTGCTTGTTTCACTACATGTAGTGTGCCACTAAATGTAGACTACTGTTGTTTACTCTAAGTACAATGAATTTATCACTACATGTAGTGTGCCTTTATATGTATCCTACTGTGTATCACTATAAGGATGTTGTAAGTATCACTACACGTAGTGTGTTAATATATGTACCCTACTATGTTAAACTGTAAGTAAGTTGTATGCATCACTATATATTGTGTGTTACTATATGTAACCTACGTATTTCGCTATAAGTACGCTGTATGTATCCCTACACGTAGTGTGTAATTAATATAGCCTACAATGTTTAACTTTAAGTATGTTGCATGTATAACTACGCGTAGTGTGTCACAATATGTAGCTTACTGTGGTGGAAAGACAGGGAGGAGGTAAGTGAGCGAGACAGGTAGTGTGCCGCTTTATATTAGCCTACTGTGCTTCAATATATGCATGTTGTACGTATCACTACATGTAGTGTGTACTTACATGTTGGCTACTGTTTTTTTTTCACTATAAGAATGTTGTATGTATCACTACACGTAGTGTGTCACTATATGTAGCGTACTACGTTTCGCTATAAGTATGTTGTAATACACGTAGTGTGTCAGAATGTATAGCCTACTGTGTTTCACTATAAGTATATTGTTTTTATGACTACATGTAGTGTGTCACTATATTTGTCTAATGTGTTTCACTATATGTATGTTGTATGTATTATTACACGCAATGTGTCACCATATGTACAACACCATATTACTTAAGTATGTTGTATCTATCACTACACGTAGCGTGTTACTATAAAAAATAGCTTACTGTGTTTCACTATAAGTAGTTTCTTTTTACCACTACATGCAATATGACACTATATGTAGCCTACTGTATTTCATTATAAGAATAATGTACACTTAGCAACAAAAAACAATGAGCCACTTCATAAGTATAGTCCCTGTTATGGCCAACTGTGCATCCTCAAAAAGCTAAACCTGTGGTTCACGAGGTAACTAATTGTAAAATTCTTAAATGCGCTGCGTTTGGTTTTAATCGTCTTAAATAGTTAAAGAATAGTGAAGGAGGCATGTTTCTAGATATTTACGAGTGTTCGACAAATGCAATATTACTCAAATTGCAACATTACAAATAAAGTTCATACTGAGACAGTAAACAAGAGAAGCAGGATTAGGCATCTAGTATTCGACGTTTGAGTAGCAGAGATCGTTAAACAAATAATAAAAGGTAAAATATATAGCCTATGGAGGATAATTTACAGACAGCAGAAATGCTAGTCGCAGAGCCAAGTGCATTAGAGGTTGAAATGGCGATTGAAAAATTGAAGATGTATAAAGTATCAGGTTCAGATGAGATCCCAGCAGAACTGATAAAATCAGGGGGAGAAAAATTGATGGACAAGATACGCTGGTTGCTTAGTATGATTTGGGAAAAAGAAGCTCTTCCAGATGAATGGAAGGAATCAATTATTGTACCAGTTTATAAGAAAGGAGATAAAACTGATTGCAACAACTACAGGGGCATCTCATTACTTTCAACTTCGTACAAAATTCTAACAAATATATTAGTAAGCAGACTTACTCCCTATATTGATGACATTCTAGGAGATCATCATTATGCATTTAGAAGAAACAGGTCTACAACAGATCAGATTTTTAGAATAAGACAGATTTTAGAAAATAAATGGGAATATAATGGTACTGTACATCAACTGTATGTAGACTTCAAAAAAGCATATGATTCAATTAAGAGGGAGAAGTTATATAGTATCCTGCTGGAGTTCGGAATTCCTAAAAAGTTAGTTAGACTTATACGAATGTGCCTAAATGGCACAAAGAGTAGGGTGCGTGTAGGCAAAGAGTTTTCGGACACTTTTGAAATCCAGAATGGGTTGAAGCAAGGAGATGCACTATCTCCTCTACTACTTAAATTTGTACTAGAGCATGCCATTAAATCTTTAGAGAATGAGGAAGGCTTACAACTGAATGGTATTAATAAGCTGTTAGTTTATGCTGATGATGTAGTACTACTGGCCGATAGCGAGCAGATACTAAAGGCCAACACGCACACACTATTGAGTAACACTAAGCCATTAGGACTGGAAGTAAATATTAATAAAACTAAATATATGGTCACACGTAGAAATTCATTAAATAATGGAAATGGACAGCTAATGACAAATGAGGGAAATTTTGAGGAAGTGGCTGAATTCAAATACCTAGGAACAATAATCACAAATAGGAATGAGATACACAAAGAAATTAAACATAGACTCAATTCTGGAAATGCATGCTATTATGCATTGCAGAGACTCTTGATGTCCCAACTCCTTTCAAAAAACGTTAAACTGAAAATATATAAAACTATTATTCTACCAGTTATATTATATGGGTGCGAAATATGGACTCTTATTTTAAGGGAGGAAAGAAGATTACAAGTATTTGAGAATAAGGTACTTAGGAAAATTTTTGGACCAAAGAGAGATGAACAGACAGGTGAATGGAGAAGACTACATAACAATGAACTACATGGTCTTTACAGGAAGCCAGATATAATAAGAACAGTTAAGTCTCGTAGACTTCGATGGGCAGGACATGTTGCACGTATGGGGGATGAAAGACTTGCATGGAAGCTTCTTGTAGGAAAGCCAGAGGGAAAACGCCCAGTTGGTAGACCAAGAATGAGGCGGGAGAATAACATTAACTATGATTTGAGGGAAGTAGATTATACAGGGAATGATTGGAAAGCATTAGCTCAGGATAGGGATGTATGGAGAGCTTATGTCCGTGCGGCCATGAACCTACGGGTTTGATAGTGACAGTGAGTAAGTAAGTAAGTAAAATATATATGGAAGGTAGGTTTCGAATTCCTCGATAATGTTTTCTTTTTATTTTTATATTTGTATTTTCGCAAAATACATCCTATAACATTTAATTCCTACCATGTAATCTATGACCACATTACACTATATTAAGTAACAATCCTGCCTTCCTACTCTCTAACACTGTTTAGCTCCCGGTATAAATTTAATTGTGTGCGCAGTACCAAGTGTTAATAATACTGCAATGAATTTATGTTATAAAACGTATAACTTCATATATGTATGTATTTATTTATGAACTACGTATTACTGGGGAAAAAGTTAATTCTTCAATTAAAATAATTATAGCCCATAGATAATGGACTATAATATTAATAAGAATAATAATAATAATAATATTAATAATAACAATAATTATAATTATTTTTATCAATAATTTTATAATTATTATTGCTGTTGTCCATCATCTTTAATAATACGTAATAATGGGATATATCAAAGGATGTGAAGATTTTAATTACCTGGGGATCAAAATTAACTCAAAATGTACCAGAAAAAATTACATAAACATGTTAATAATTAATAAATAATGATGGTGATAATAATAATAATAATAATAATGATAATAATAATAATAATAGTAATTCATCCATCCTTTGTAATACTGTCCGAGTGCATGTCTTTCACTGCAATCATAGCAATTCTATGCTATGATTTGTAGCTTTACTAGGGAATTATAGGTGTGATAGCTTTCCGTTGAATTCCACACCCGTGAAGGATCATAATGATAATTATAAGGACGAAGGAGTTGGCTGGATGATTTTCGGGGAACGTTAGACCCTTGGCTACCTGATATTTGTATTACAGGTGAGGAAAAACCCCGAAAAAACTCACCCAGGAGCCTGTCCAGACCGGGGATCGATCCCGGGCTCACTGCGTGACAAATCAGCAAGTTACCTCGAGAGCACAGCAGTGGACAATAACAACAACAACATCAACAACAATAATAATAATAATAATAATAATAATAATAATAATAATAATAATAATAATAATATAATAATAGTAACAATAATATAAATAATAATAATAATGTTTTTTTGTAAGCCTATGTTTTCCCTTTACAGAGATTTAGGCGCTCTCCCCCTACAGGGATGAATTTGAACCATATTAATTTTGTTACACTTGTTTTCGTATAGATGTCATTTTGAGTGGTCCGTGTCAACGTTCCGCCTCATACTGACATCTAGGAAACCAAAGTAGTACTAGGACGGGATAATTCGGTAAATTTTGCTTAGAGGCCTTTTCATTCAGGCTTAAGGATATTTTACGAGCCTGAAAAAGTTCAGACTCGGGACCCACGTTTTAAAGTCCCTCCCGGAGGACTTGCTCCTTGGAATTTTCCGTCCTAAAAAATCCATCGACCCAGGCCGGGTTTGAACCCGCGACCCTCGGCACCAGAGGCAAGGAGCATAACCACTAGTCCACCGCGGCCGACAATAATAATAATAATAATAATAATAATAATAATAATAATAATAATAATAATAATAATAATAATAATAATAATAATAATAATAATAATAATAATAATAATAATAATAATAATAATAATAATAGTACTAGTTCCAAATAGTTAGTACGTTTTTCTTTAAGAATGGACAGACAATAGAAAATAGAAAAGCATTTTAACAATTAAGAAATTAAACTGATTGGAATTCGAACCTGTTTTCTCTTGCATTCGAATCATATCATTAAAGCACTGAGCTAAGAGTTTGCTGGATAATTGTGCTTGAAAGAATTATCTTAAAATGAAGAATGGAAACGTATTTTAATTTTACTGTGCAATTAGTTGGGTGCCTAACCTAACCAAACCTAACTTTAAACTAGCCTGAACCGAAACCGAAACCAAAACTGATCGTGACCAAACCTACTTAAACCTAATCTAACCTAACTTATGTTACTCAACGTAATATATCCTATACGGTACTGACTTGATAATAGATTACTTAGTATTTGAAGGTAAAATTTACGTATGTATATATATATATGTGTGTGTGTGTGTGTGTGTGTGTGTGTGTGTGTGTGTGTGTGTGTGTGTGTGTGTGTGAAACTCGTTTCAACAACCGTATATGAAAAAAATTACACAGAGATATGAGGATAAAACCATTTTTAGATATGATAATGGTGAACAAACCCAAGTTGAAATCACGAAAGCAGATTATGCTGCGATAACTATAAAAGTCTTCAATCTGCCACCAGAAGTTCCGAACACAACTATAATGTCAATACTAAACAGTCACGGTACAGATCTTACGATACGAAACGAACAATGGAGTACAAATTTTCCGTTACCAGTTAACAATGGAATCAAAGCAATACAAATGGAAATGAAACTACATATACCTAGTGCTATACGAATAGCAGGTTACACAGCACACATAACATATGCAGGGCAACCTTATGTATGTTTTGTTTGTAACGCCGCGGATCATAAAAAGAAAACTGCCCACAAAGAAAAACAACATTGAAAGTAAATATACAACCACGGAAATTACTATTAAGTGAAATTGTGCATGGTACATAGTCATATGAAGCAGACATAACAGAAAACAACAACGCAATCTATACGTAGGTAACAGAAACAATAGAGGAATGAAACCGACACATCGTCTGAAACAGAAATATCCAAAATAACAACTGAAATTGTGGCTAAAAAGACAATAAGAACTTATCAGTATACATAGAAAAAAAAATCTAGCAGCAAAAAAAGACAGAAAGGAAAACAACTATGCAAACGTCATCAAACTCTTCAAAAATACAATAGAGTATTCAACAGAATGAAACGCAATCAACCACAAAAAGTACGTCACAGTTAGAAGATTCAAATTAACTTCCTACAAAAAAGTTAAAAGCTACAATAAGTACTGAAACAGTTCGAGACTCGCAGATGAAGGAACAAACGCAAGCAAATGCTGCAACAGAAACAAATAATCCATACCTCAACAACAACAGTAAGACAAAAAGTAACCAACGACCTCACCCCTATGCAATACACGGTAGAACAAAAGAAAATAATAAAGAAATTCAAGATAACAAAAAACAACAAAAAGAAGAGATAAATACTCCAAATGAAGAAAATAACTGGCAAGCAAATTTAGCCTCAGCATAAAATGTATGATAATGAGAAAAGAACATATCTATATCACAGAACTTACATTATTGTCCTGTGTATAGGAATTACCATAATTATGGTACTATGCAACGATGCTACACTGAATATAAAAGGCTTACAAGGGAAAATAAACAACAAATGCTTAACACTTACACAAGACAAAGCGACATTGATGTACTTTCTTCTTCAAGAGGTAAACAACACCAATCTAGATTTTCTAGACCCACAATACGAATATATAGTAAATACTGGCGATAGAAACCTTGGAACAGCAATTGTTTATCGAGTTGGAATTAACGTAAAAAACATTGAAACACATTCCAGTGGTAGAATAATAGCACTGGATATAAATGATATGCGAATCTTAAACATATATCTTCCATCTGGAAAAAATCATAGGCAAGAAAGAGAAGAGTTTATAAGCAAAAAACTTCCGTTTTTCATACGTAACAGATACAACCGCTTATTATTAGGTGGAGACTGGAATTGTGTATTACACGTTAAAGACCAGACGGGAAATTAGATTCCATCCCCAATGTTAGAAAATTTAAGACAAGAATTACAACTAGTAGATGCCTGGGAACATAAGTATGGTAATATGGTACAATATACATTCCAAACACAAAATGGAGGCTCGCGGCTAGATCGGTTTTATACAACTAGAATACATTCCCAAGAGATATTTAGAATTAAAGTTCTACTCACACTATTCTCCGACCATGATGGCGTACTACTTTCGCTAAAGGTAGATATGGAAGAAGCTACTGGAAACTAAACGAATCTCTATTACAAATGCGAGAATACCAATAACAGTTTACAGAGACTTTTGCAAAACTTAACAATAGAGCACAAAATTCAAAATATAATATCATGCAAACATGGATGAACACCATAAATCCCGGTGTTAAATCATTTTATAAATATGCAGGATTACTTTGTGCACAAGATATTCGTTCGACGCTACATTTCTACTATAAGTTAGTAAATGAACTGAACGAAGTACAAAGAACAACTGGTTAGACATTAAAAAACACAAGAGAAAATATGTATAATTCATAATCAATTAATGAAGGAAACAATGATACGGGCAAGAACCCCGACGGTCAGCAAAGACGAACGTTGTGCTCTCTATCACTTGATAAAAGAAAAACGAAATGGAAGAAGAAAATACATCGCGAACCTCCAAACAGCAGATGGTAAAAACATTATATCCAACGCTGAGTGTATTAGAGAAGTAGAAACATATTTTATATTTTAGGACACTATACATGTCATCAACATATTCAGAGACAAAAACTAAACACATACTTTCATACATAATAAGACATCTGATTCTACAACAACAATAACTTCAAAGCTCAATAACGGAAGAAGAAATAAAAGTAGCACTAGACAGTACAAAAACAAAGACAGCACCTGGACCTGATGGATTAACATATCAATTTTTAAGAGTAATTGGATGCTGGTGAAGGAAAACTTAGTGGAACTCTTTAATTATATTCTAGAAAATGGAACGGTGATAGATGGGTTTGGAAAATGAATAATAACACTTATACCTAAAATCAAGTATCCAAAAAAAATATATCAGACTTTCGAATAATTATACTGTTAAATACAGACTGAAAACTATTCATGAAAGTATTAGCCAATAGACTTAAACCTGCCTTTCAAAATGTGTTAGAAATTAGTCAAACGTGCAGTATACAGAACAAAACGATAATGCACAACCTGACATGCATAAGAGGTACAATTTTGTATTATGAAGAACAACAAGAGGAAAGTGGTGCTTTGCTATCAGTAGATTTTAATAAAGCATTTGATCATGTCAATCACCAATATTAAAAAAAAAAACAAATGGAACATATCTGCATTCCAGAAAAAAAACAGCAAAGTTATTATGAAGGTTCATACAGCTCAATCCAAGTAAATGGTTTCTTCACACAACGCATTCAAATGACATCGTCAGTCCGACAAGGATGTCCATTATCAATGTTGTTATTCACCCTAAGCATTGAGCCTCTAATGTTATGTTGCATCAGAAGATGTATAAGACACCATGATATATTACGCCACTATTCATTTGCAGAGTATATGCCGACGATGTTTTGATACTGCTGCAAAATGCAGATGATTGCAGTAAAATCCCGCAGATAATACAAACATATTGCGAAACCTCCACTGCAAGACCTAACCTAAAGTAAATAATAGTTTTAAAAAACTAAAACAACACGCTTACTAGAAAACCGAACTAAAAAAATGAAAAATAATTTTAATTTCCAACACACTTGGGATAAAATTAAAGTGGTCAACAAAACAATCATCTCCAATACATATAGAATAAAACTAGAATTATCAACAAAAAGAAAATAATTTTACCATCAAGAGCGTGGGGTGCTCTATATCAATGAATATCTTTTTAAAATAAACAGATATTGGTAAAAGTAAAGTCTCTAAGAAGAAAATGTAAAAATCACAAAAAGCACCCCACGCTTTTGATGGTAAAATTATTTTCTTTTTGTTGATAATACTAGTTTTATTCTATATGCATTGGAGATGATTTTTTTGTTGACCACTTTAATTTTATGCCAAGCGTGTTGGAAATTAAAATTATTTTTCACTTGTTTAGTTCGGTTTTCTAATAAAGCGTGTTGTTTTAGTTTTTTAAAACTATTATTTATTTTTTATTTTTTAGTTTTAATATTTTACAGAATAAGATAGAAATGAAATATCTTCAAATTCGATACTATTGTAGTATGAGTTAAAAATAATACTCTTCTAAAAAATTCCTCCCACCCGGATTTGAACCAAAGACCTATGGATTACTGAAATTATATACCTTTAAAGTTCACCGCTCTACCAACTGAGCTCATACAACGATTGACTAAAAAGTCGACAAGTCCGCAACCTCATATCAGTTTTCATTTTTTTGATTTTTTTATGATTTTGGGCAGGATTTTAGAAACACGATATGAGATTATTGTACTGTCACGGGTCCTTTACAAGTATACAAAGTATCAAATCGATCCAATGTTTCTAAGTAGGTGAAAATCGTTTTAAAAACTCCGTTACATAGATGTTTTGATTTTCTGACGATGCTGACCAGAATTTTAGAAACAAATATGAAAATATTGTATTGTCGCGGGTCCTTTACAAGCATACAAAGTTTCAAGTAGATCCAATGTTCCTAAGTGGGTGAAAATCGTGTTCAAAGATTCTGTTGCAAAGTTACAAAGACACTTCTTTTATTTTCTGATGATTCTGGCCAGGATGTTAGAAAATAAATAAATATATATATATATATATATATATATATATATGATGGTATGATAAGAAAAATAAATGTCTGGACGGGATTCGAACCCGGAACTCTGAGTCTGTACCTCAGCCTGTTATCCATTACACCACCAGGCGAATCCATTTCTAACACTTATTTTTCTTATATATGTATATGTTCTCCATTATTACTAGATGTCGCTAGAACTCGGTCTTCACTGCCATCTGGTAGCTGACTATAACAAGTAAGCAAATTAAAGAGAATGTTTTTACTTTATAGCAGTGACGCTATATATATATATAAGAAAAATAAATGTTTGTGATAGGATTCCTGAGTTGCTCAGTTGGTTAGAGATCTAACATACAGAGTTAGAGATCTCGGGTTGAAATCCCGACTCAGGCATTTATTTTTGTTTTCATGTTATAATTGGCCTTCATTGTGGAGCGACTCTCAGTGGTAGGCAAGAAATCTCAGGGTGGTGAACTTTTTTTATAAGTAAAAGAACAACGTACACATTTACACTCAATTTTAACGAACCAAAAAAAAAAATTATTTATTCATGAAGAGATACACTTTTATTACTACAATTATCAAGTTTTATCAATGAGTGGAGTCGATGAAATACTTAGAGGTCCACGTGCTTGAATCAAATATTTTCAAAGTCCAATGTTTAACGGACTATAACTATAAATTTAACAATTTCTCGGACAAATCTAAATTTAACTAGATCGGAGATCGCGGTCTGTAGATCTACGGTGTTTTAACGCTCAATACAGAATCACTGAGAGTGAGCTTTAACTTGGTCGGAGATCGCGGTCTATATATCTACGATGTTTTAACACTCAATACAGAATCACTGAGAGTGAGAATATTTTTATATCTGTTCTCGCTTATAAAGACGATAGCTCCTCCTTCTTCTTTCGATTCCACTCGATACAATTTGAATATATCTATATATATATATATATGTTACAATAATCTTATTTGCTAGTATGTGTTTCCTTAGAAGGGGGGTTTTCTGGTAAATAGCTTTAATTTAGTTTCTAAGGACTGGGTTAATTGCTTCTCTGATATTTAATAGATAAATGTTTTTCAGTTTCTTTTGTTTTGTAAACTGTCAATATTAAGAGATTGTTATCTTTTCTAAAGTTGGGATGAATTTCTTTTGTTATCTGTATTAGTCAGATAGTAATTCTTTGTATCCTTATTTCTTGGAATTTGGTTATTAGTGTTGATTAGTTTCAAAGAACTGGGTCAATTGATTTTTGATATTTTAAATAGATAACTAATCTAACCATTCCCTTGAGGGAATGAATATTTCTTGTTATTTGTATAGACTGCTCAATGGAAATAGTTTTATTTTCTGACAATACCCTTTTTGTGTTCCTATATTATTTGTAACTTCTGTAGTCAGGTAGAATTTTGACAATACCTCTTTATTCTATGATTTGTTATTTGTGTAGTCAGGTAGCATTTTAACAGTATTTTATTCTAGACAATGTAGATGGAATTTTGCCTGGATATATTTCTACTTTTCCACATACGTCTTTTTAGCGATATTAGTAATATATTATATTTTTGGTTATTTATTAATTCATTTAATTTTAATAAAAAAATCATATGATTTTCATAATCTTTGTAATTTTCTGATTTTTATTATACATTATAAGACATGTTTATCCTTCGGTACACTTTTAATATATTTCGGAACATTTTAGTTTCAGATCCATGCATATTAGAGTTTTAACTTAGAGAATATGTATCCTATCATATTATTCGCTACGATTGCTAAATGTCAAATACAAATATTTATTTATTCATTCATTTAATTATTTATTTATATGTAGAAAGTGAGGACAACACGTGAGAAGTTGAGACAGAAATAACGTATTAACATTAACAACACGTAACATTGTATCTATACTGTAGCGGAGGTGGGAATGTAACGAGACCTAACGATAGAGTAACTTAGTCACTTTTTTCCGATACAACATGCATACACTGTTATTTGCAGCAGAATAACAGAAGAAACAGTATTTAAGAGAAAAAATGTAAATCTACAAGGCAATTTGTTTGTTGTGTTGCCACTCAATGTTTATCAAAAGTATTTGTACGAATGAGAGGGTCGGTATATAAGTTGAACATGCTGGTAACTTGTAAATTCTAAATCAATTTTTTGCAGGAAATAAAAACGAAATCTATTTACTATTTATATCTTAATTGTTTAGGTCGCTAAGGACGCCGACTTACATGTTACTACACTCAAGTTCAGGGGTGTCCAATTATAATGAACCTGAAATATGTAGACTATTCTAATCAGGTGGAGGTTCCATATTGAAAGTAAAAGAGATTCTTCTGCCAAAATTGTAATCAAGTGCACTTTAGTTCCTTCTTATTAAACGAAATTTATAATTATTTTATAAGTACAATAGGCTTCATATTCAATATAACTATTCGAAAACACAATCACACTGAAGAGGAAAAGAGGAGGGTCAAGTTATTTCCTTAACTTTGTTCTTTGTCACCTAGCTTAGTGTCATAGGAAGAAATTATCTGCTACTAGGGGTTAATCGGTGATGAACGTGTTTATCACAGTGCAGAATCGGTAAATTTAGAATTAATTTCAAATATACAATTACTAATATAATGCTTAATATTTTCATATATTATGCTATTAAATAAAACGATTTACCATAGGAGGAATAACAGCTCTTAAACCAATGAATAGAAAATGTTAAGCTGCGATCGGCTTACTGTCGATTGTCGTGACCTGACCTAATGCGGTCCGGTGTATGAAATGTTATTGTCACGGGGGTTGATTGATGAGACTCAATAATATAGAAAATAATGTGCACACAACACAACTTGTTTTCTAAATTCCATAAATTAAAACATTCAGCTCTGAAATACAGATACTACTAAAATAAATTTAAAATGTTCATCTGACAAGAATAGCATTCATTTTTATTTTCATATCATGCCTTCATTGCCAAATATCGAATATATAGTTATAACATCTAAATATACAAACGTTACTGCTTTAAAGTAGATATTGTCTTTAAAAGTTTGCTTAACTGTTATGTTAGCCACTAGATATCAGTTGGAACGACTTCCCGCTACCTCTTGTGTGAATTGAGAATACTACATATACTATCAGAAGAATGTATGTTTGTGTTGGAATACTTGAGTAACTCGGTTGGTTAGTTGGTTAGAGCGCTAAACCTACAGAGTTTAGAGACTCGGGTTAAAATCCCAACTCAAGCATTCATTTTTCTTTTCATATAATATATATATATATATATATACACACACACACAGAGCTAGATGGAATGGTCATATACGTAGAATGCCGGAGACAAAATTATTCATAAAAGCTTAGGAATGGATTCCACCTGGGAAAGGAAAGAGAGGTCGACCTAGATTTGAATGGAAGGATGATATAAGAAGAAGTATGAGGGAGATATGTGTGGAAGAATTGGAATGGGAAGATGGAAAAGAATGGAGTAAGAAGGTTTGGGCAGAGGAAGAAGTTTTATATAATTATGAACTTTTTATAAATAATATATATAGGTATAGTGATCCCACTACAGGCCTTAGGATACCCTTAGGGTGATCGGAGGTAAAGGTTCTTAGTTTTCCTTTTCTAAACAATCGCCGATCGCCGCTTGATATCAACTGGGTTGTCAGCCGACCTGAGGCTTAGTCGACCCCAGAGCTATGGTGATGGTGTGTGTTACTAGGTTATTTTGAGTCTCTGCATATTAGGATCGCTGAAAATTAGTAATTTTTTTTTAAATATGTTCATCAGAACTCCCTTAATGGTTGTATCCTTCCGGAACTTCCTCAAATCTGAAACTGATAAAATTCAATTCTATCGGGAATCGAGTCACCGACAGCTTCATGAAAAGCAATTCTAAAACAGTAACTACAAATCTCACTTGCTCTACTGAACACGAAGTTTCACGATCGCGCACACATAAGCTCGCCATAAATCCCTGTCCATGGCTAATATCTTACAATGATCCTCTCCCTCAATTCACGGATAATGCTACGATCCCATTTCATTCTACTACCTCTTTCCCACTGGCACAAGCTCCTCTTTCTTTCCCTATTCGTGCATCATGTCTTGCCATCATAATGTAAAACACTAACTCTCCAGTATTATCGAACTTGGAAGTTCAAGGCCGGATAGATATACATAAGCTGTATATACATCCCTATCCTGAGCTATTATATTCCCATCATCCCCTGTATAACGTATGTACGAAATTCATGTTTAATCTTATTCTCCCACCTCATTCTATGCCCACCAACTAGGCCCTTCGTCTCACATCGCAGATTACGAGTCTTAACTGTTAGTTATTACATTTGGTATCCATAAAGGTCATGTAGCTCACCGTTGTGCAGTATCCTCAATTCATTTGTCTGTTCATTACTCCTTGGTCCAAATATTATCCTATGAACTTTATTCTCAAATACTCGTAATACTAAAACAGTAGCTAGGTTAAATAGAAGTAATGTCTTACCTGATTCCTGCGAAACTCGAGGAATGGCATTACGAAAAGCTACGCATTTTGTATTCCGATCACACAGAATTTAAGGTATCTCTGGAATACCTGTACAAATACGTAATACAAGATTTTTAATCCTTAGATTGGCAATGTATCCTAAGATAGATCAATTAGTTTATTTTATTTTATATTTTTCATACAACAGAAGAAAACGAACTAGTAGAAATTACTGAAATGTGTGTAGAATTACACAATATAACGGTTAGTATGATGTCATTAATAACCACAAGAAATCAGTACTTTGTGGATTTAAGGGTTAATAATATCGAGGCAGAAAACATACAAGTTTTTATATGTTTTTCTAATTGTCAGTTATTGAAAATAAACTCCAGGCGTGATAGTCCAGAAGACTTTTGGTCTACCACCAGCTGCTGGCCTCACATCCATATGTGTTAACCACAGATGTGAACGCTGGTGCAGGGTGCTGCTACTTGTTGTAGCTGCATAATACTGGGAGGGCAGCGCTTCAATAATCTAACTCCATGGCACTATCGAATCAGAAGTTTCATGGCCGCACATCCCTATTCTGAGCTGTTATCTAATCATTTCCTCTATAATCTACTTCCTTCAAATCATAGTTATTCTCCGACCTCATTCTTCGTGTACCAATTGGACTTTTCTTCCCTCTGGTTTCCTACACGACCCTGTTTCGTACCCAATTCGTGCCACATGCCTGTCCATCGAAGTCTACGAAACTTAATTTTTCTTATTATATCTGGTTTCGTATAATTCCTGCGTTAATGTTTCTAGTGTCCTACTACTACATTCGTGATCCTAGAAACATGTCCCTGCGTTTGAGCCTTTGCCATGGATTCCCTGAAGTAGTTCCCCTCCCGGAGAAACGAATAGGCGACTATTAGAGTATACATCCGGAAAATTTTACCCCAGTGGAACTCATGACAGCGTTTCTTGAAGGTTGTATTTTTACTCGTTACTCTTTCGACTAAGGTACTTTTTATGTCTGACTTATCGTCTTCGAACTGTCTGGTACGGATAACAGTTTCGGAAGTAGTACTACCGCCGGCATAGCTCTCGGGGTCATCTAAGCCACTCCATCCTGACAAGGTAAATATACCATGGAGGGATGTAGGAAAATAAACGTCATTAAATTAGTTAGGGCAAGAAACTGCCATTAGGGGTGCACATAGGAATGTATGGTGGTATACCATGTTATTGTTAAGTGTTATCACTTGAAGTAGAAACGTGAATAAACATGATGGTAGCACGAATTGTGACCTCAGTCATTCGTCTTCCATTCTAAGAGTCATATACTGTTACTTTTCCGAAAACAAGAAAAAAACTCGTGCTCTAGATTTTTACGCCCTCTAAAATCCATCGATGCCAGTCCGAAAACACAAGATGTCATGATAACCACTAGACCACTGGGAACTGTAGAGCACATCGCAAACATGGGAAAGTTTAGTAACTGTAGAAAATGTTTAACAACTACATCTACAATGGTATAACAGCCTCTCCTTTGTGAGGATTTACTAGACCAAGTTAATTTAGTTACACTTATTTCCCTACATATGTCATGAATGGTATTCGGTAAACGCACCGACCCAATGAGACATGTAGTGAGCAACCTAAGTATTACTAGGATCATGAGCTCGGCAAATTTTGCTTAGAGGCCTCTCTATTCAGGTTTAATGATCTCTTACGAAGCTGAAAATTTTCAGACTTTTCCGAGGGCTTGCTCCTTGGATTTTTTCCATCCTAAAAAAATTGTCGTCCACAATGAGGTTTAAACCCGCAATCCTGGGAACCAGAGCCAAGAACATAACCACTAGTCTACCGCATAGTTTAACATCCTGATTAACAACAGTGGGACACTTACCTCTACGTCATGCAGGGTAAATTCCTGGGTATCGTTGGCTTTGTTGATGATCTGGGCCACCCCTGTAACTTCTCTCTCGTAGTTACAGATGGACATGGACAGTATGAGGTTTGTCTTGTACCCAGTGCGCAGGTCTATCTCGCTGTTAAACCTCGGGTCCTGCGAATAAACAATAACAGCTGTTGAAATTATCAGCCTCAAAGCTGTTAATAAACGGCTGACGATGTACTATTATTAGCTGATATCGAGGACATGTTAAGGGCCAACACACACACTACACGCTCTATTGAATAACATTAAGAAATTGGGACTGGAAGAAAACATCAATAAAACTAAATATATGTTCACACAAAGAAATGCATTATATAATGGAAATGGCAACCAATGACAGATGAGGGATATTTTGAAGAAGTGGCTGAATTAAAATACCTAAGAACAATGCATACAAATAGGAATGCGATGCACAAATAAATTAAAATAGACTCAATTCTGAAAATTCGTGCTATTATGTATTACATGCACTCTTGTCTGCTGAGAATGTATATCGCGGCAGTAGGCGAAACGTTGAATAACATCAACTCCGGACTTCGGTCATTCAGCTCGAAAGATGATTTCAAGAACCAAGAACGTAAGGCGTCAAAACCTACGAAGTTATATATATTTATTTTGTTAATTGAATCGTATTTACCTCATTACGTAGCAAGAAAACCAATTTAACGGTCGCTAGACCTATTTTTAAATTTCGACTCCAGGCAAACCCTCACTTTTAATGGCCGGAATTCACTGATATCTTGTACATATGACTTTCTCGTTATATATACAGTGTCATTGCGGCCGCCAGAACGATTTTTTAAAATGTATGTTTAAGCTTAACCCGTTACTTCTAATTTTGCGATTTTGCTGATTAACGAATACGAATATTACTTTTGTAAAATGATTGCTATATGCCTAGTTTCGTCCAAAAAATGCGGCAGCTAGAAATTTAGGATATATATATACATATATATATATATATATATATATATATATATATATATATATATATGTGTGTGTGTGTGTGTGTGTGTGTGCCATGGTCATTTTCGATATCTAGACTGCTAGCTGGATAGGTTTGTAGAATATTCTTTTAAATAATATTGTCACCGATGACAGGATTTTCCTTTAACTTATTTGGACTTAAATAAGTACACAGTTGTTATGTAAAATTTTTCTTTTCACTATATTTTCTTCTCACAATTATCACTAAATCTTCAATCACAATTTTATCTTACAACTATTCTTCTTTGAAAGTTTATCAGATAATCACTTATCACACAATTACAAACACAGTACTTCCTCACAGTTTCACCTACAATTTAACCTCGGTCGTCGTTCCGCTCTCATCACATATCTATAGGCGAGTAGATGAAAATTCCCAGGTCCATGAACGAGATGTTTCGACATGGAATCCTCTCGTCTTCCGTTGTTTCTCGAATGGGGGAATAGATATGTTCGTAGAATTCTCTGGCTCATCAGCCTAGAAATCTCGGTGGACCCTCGACTCGCGATTGGTTATTCACTAGTTCAGTCCACCAATACGAGATTTCTCTCGCCGGCCCGCGCAGTTTAAACGACGCTACTACAATGCGTCAAAATATATTCATGAGAACAACCTCAATAGCTATATTCCTTACGAATTCGCTAAAAAAAGTGTGAAATATTGTTTTTTTTTTTACATTTTCCGAGATATAGGCCCATACATTGTATAAATATGGCAGCCATTACGCAGTTCAACACAAAATTGCAGTGCCTGTACCTATTCACAAGGGGGGAGTGAAAAATTGCAAACCAGTTGAAATGTTGAAAAGGTATTGTAGTAGCACAGAACAGGCCTTCATATGTATAACATAGGCAACAACCAGATATAAAAACAATACTGGATCGCATTGTTACGTTGTCAAGACAATCTTCACGAACGAATTACAAATTGTGGTACAGTTTCTTGATTGATATTTCTAACTAAATGTTGGTGTGTTAATTTAACGACAAACCCAGCTTATCTCAATAAGCATGGATTTCTGCGCGTTCTGGTAAGGTCATAATTACATTAATCTGTAATTTCTCAAAATATTCGGTTTTGTTATGTATGCGGCTCTGATCTAAAATCAATCTATTGAACTAATAATGTTATAACCGAAATGAAACCTAATTAATAATCTATATTTAATATAGGGTTGGCTGGAATTATTTTTGTTAGCTTTAAAATTTAGGGCCGATATGTGTAAGAAGAATATGAAGTGAATATGCTAATTATTAAATACATCAGCGCCATGTATTTTCAGGGAGTTAAGGCTATTGCTGACCTGTTCCTATCTCAAATATGATGTCAAGGATCTACCTTGGTTTCTTGTACACATTGGAGTGTATTACGTTGTTACGTTTGTGCGTTCAGTAATCTGGGAATCGGAGTTGAGATCTCGGTCAGCTGCGAATAAAAGTTTGAGCTCATTATAGCGTGAATTATATAGGGTTTTATTTTTTTAATAATTTCATGTAAACGCATGTTGCATGAAGCCGGTGGAAAGAACATTAATCAATGTTGAAATACGTGAATCGTTTATTAAATCAAATCGTTCACTACATTTAACTAATCTACACACAGAGAATTAGAAGACCCACATGTCAACCGTACATTCTGCTAAATTACCTAATGCTCTAGTTCTTTGTAAGTTCCGAGTTCAAATACCAGGTCATTCAATGTGCTGTACAAATTACCAGTCCTTATCTAGTGTAGAATTAAAATTGTTAATTTGGTAACTTAATGGAACCGTTGGCTGGAATATATTATTTCAACAAGGTCACCGGTTTAACCAAAAATGTAATGCATTTTATTAGGTTAGAGAGAGGCATGTTGCTATACACCAAATTAGTTTACAGTTTATTGAATAATACCAGCAGAGGAACAAATCGTTTTATAAATTGAACTGGTGACAAGAAAAAGTGCATATTCCATAAATCTTAAATTTTCGAGAAATCAAAAGATAAAAAAAAATAAATTAAATCTAATTTCCCTCCAAATAGTTTTTACAAACAAAAATTTTGATGAATATATTGACTTAGGCTTTCACGGCAGGAATTAGTATGATGATTTTGAAGAAGATTTCCGGGCTGTTGGCCATGGTCTTGAGTCTTGTAATTTCGCCAGAGACTGCGTCAGTCATCCTCAAGAGTTGTCTTGAGTTTCTGGCGAAACTACAAGCTTCAGGACCACGGCCAACACCCCGGAAATCTTCTTCATGGTCATCTTAAAAAAATGTGACGATTTAATACCTTCAGGTAGAGAGAACAGATTGTGATATGTGAAAGATATATCTAATATTTTTTATACCATAAAAATTGACATAAAAGTCATGGAACGTCCCTTTTCCATTCAAAACAAAAAATATATTTTAAAAACTTTTAATTTGCATCTATTAAAACTGACTATTTAACTCGTGCCCCAAATGGGAGTCAGTGACCAATCATGTTTCAATGATTTCTGTTTTACAACCAATCACAATCGTGTTTCAACAAATATTTATCAATATTAAATTTACCATTTTAAAGAAAGCTCCTCCTTTTTAATATTCTGAATACGTCTGACCATTATTTTGCAGTGACTGAGTCAATAGTAAAGCCATCATATTTGAATGTTCAAAATGGCAGAAAAAAGATTTGGCTGTGCTTCAAATGAAGATATAGATGAAATAATCAAGCAATCTAAGCCCCATAACACTCAAAGTTATAGGAAATATATTTGGAGTGAGTTCGAAAAATTTTGTCAACAAGAAAATTACGTATTAACAGCAGAAACTCCAACCAAATACATTGCGAACATACTGAAAGACTGGAGCATTAATATGAGGGAAAAAAATGGAAAAGAGTACAAAGAATACAGTTTGTAAACCATGTGGAATGTTACTGCAAACATTATACAAGAGAAATATTTTAATGAACAGCAACGAGATTTTAATCCGTTCGTCGATCAATAATTTAATGACGCCAGACAAGAAAGAAATGCAAAAAGAAAAATTCTTCAAAACATTCCAAAGAAACGAAAGGTGAGTGCAGTGGCTTTGAAGTCTGATGAATATGAAAACATGATTAATAATTGTCAGGAGAAACCCCTTGAATGATTACAAATTACGCTTCCCTAGAATTTGAATGGCGTGGGGGAGAAGCTGTAATATGCCTAATTCACTATTTTCAAGAGGAGCTAGATCTTAATGGTAAGCCAACAGGAAGGATTGCATACAATCCAGTGTTTTCCAAGACATGTCAAGGAGGCGATCAAAAGCTCTGCGATACAAAATTACTAATACCAAATCAGGAAAATCCGAGAAGGTGCCCAGTGAGACTGTATAAACTTCTATTGAAAAACCGCACTGACAAAATCAAAACAGGCCGTTTTTTCATTGCTTCTAACCCATTCTACGAAAAGTCTGGAATTTGGTATAAGATTTGTCCAGTAGGGCAAAATCAACTATCGATATGAACAAAAATGTATGCAAGGAAATCTGGATTGGACATAAACAAGCATAAAGTGAGCAACTATTCAAGTCGTTCAACTGCGGTTTCGAATATGCTTAGAGTTGGAATACAAGAACAAGAAGTCTTAAAAATAACTGGTCATGTCAACGCAGAATCACTAAAACCCTATCTGCAATTAAACGAAAAACACAATTCAGATATTGTGCACAGATTGAGAAACAACATGCATACTACGTCGTCATCTACATTAAAAAAAAACAAATTTGACAATTGTGTGTTCAATAATTGTGTTTTTAAATAATGATATTACCGAGTTTTTGATAATTCTATGTTCAATAATTGTGTTTTTAAATACTGATTTTACCGAGTTGTTTACTAAAAAAATATATTAATAACCTATAATTTTGGTTATAATATACAGTTTGATGTGTTTCATTTTTTCTCCACTAGGGTGCATTCTTACAATATTGCGATCATATTTCAAGTTTCCTAAGCCAAATGCAATATATAACATTATATGATCTTGTTGCAGTGGATGGAGAAATCAAACATGACGTTTCTCATTTGTTTCGAACATCGCCATTTACATTAAATAAATAAATAATTTAATAATATTTAAATAATGATTTGTGAGTAAATAGCTTAATTTCATTCGTTAAATAGTCCTAACAAATGTCATTCTTGATTTCCAGATTCTCTAGCTAAATTCATTTATCGATTATTTGGAAATCACTCGTGGCATTACTCATGATATTTTGTTAAGTTTGCTTTATCTACTTCAGTAGCATTAAGATAAGCTAACTTCCGTTTTAGGGAATGAAAATGTTGTTTTTAAATTTATGTTGTACGACATATTTTTACGTGATACATACAAAATGATATATTCTAATGGATCAATATTTTTCTGAGCTAATCATACAACTTTATTTTGTTTAAACAGAGTTAATCATCGTTACCTTCGTGATCAATATTGTGGCATCTGGAATGTAACCAATAAACTTCCCTAATATGTACTTGTGTTCTGCTTCTGCATGAACTAACCTCTCACACATTAAGATGATTCTAATTTCGTAATTACAAAGAGGAATGAAATGCGAAAATGCTATTATGCATTACAGCGACTCTTGTCATTAAAACATTCAAATGACTATTTAACTCATGCCCCACATGGGAGTCAATGACCAATCACGTTTCCATTAATTTTTTCTACAAACAATGACAGTTGTGTTTCACTTCACTCTTTATTGAATTCTCTTTATCAGCTCCTGCTTCTGTGGTAAAGAAAGCTCCTGACGAAAAAAGAGCAGTTTGCAAAATTAAGCTTGTTGCTACGACTGTAGCTCGCCGTGTTCACGAATTAGCGTCCAATATACAGAGAACTTTAAAATACCGAGCCACAAATCTCCAGTTCTATTCTCTGGCACTCGATGAGAGTAGCGATGCTAGCGTACTGCCCATATAGCAATTTTCTTAAGGGGAGTTGATAAAGATTTTAATATTACAGAAGAATTATCTGCTCTAGTCCCTCTAAAGGCACCACTAAAGCCAATGAATTAATAGGCAGTGTCACTGAAACCTTGAATCGGCTTGGCTTGAAATAAACAAATCTATCTGGTGTAACAACAGACTTAGCTCCTGCATTTGCAGGAAAATGAGAAGGGTTAGTTAAAGTTCTGCAAGCAGAGGCAGTTAAAATAAGAAACATTTATGTAATGCAATATCACAGCTTAATACACAAAGAAAACCTTTGTGCTAAATCCCTAAATTTAGATAGTGTTTTGAAAGTCGTTGTAAAAGCAGTGAATTTCATTCTTTCACATGGTTTGAGACATAGAGAATTTCTTAAAAAATCACGATTCAGAATTAGAAGAAATTGTTTATTATATTGAAATAAGATGGCTGAGCCTTGGCAAAATGTTGAAGCGAGCGTTTGATCTCAAAAACGAAATACTAATATTTATGGAGTAGAAGGGCAAACATATTGTGGACATTCCATACGAAATCGGCAAAATAATTGTGAAAACTGAACTCACATCTTTAAAAGTTTAATTTTTTTACAGTGAAACTTTATTATATGCTGAATTACTGAACCAAATTTCAGGTCTTCGTTTGATGTAATTAAAGAGTAATAGAGCTGTCAAATTATCGTATTGTTTTAAAAAGTCTATTTTATAAAATTAATTTCTCGAAGTATGACTACTCCCTCAACTTGAGAAGAAAGTCTAATTATAGATGATTTTATGCTCTATCGCTTGAAAATTAACATGTTTTTTCTGAAGGGCGTAAATGCAATTAATATGCAATTGACCTTTCCCATCAAATTTTATAAAATCAAAAAATACCAGATTATTATCTGATGACCAGTTAATTGTTTGTAATTGGTAGTAAAGTGGAGGGATGAAAGGAAACTATTCCCACCAAATTTTATAAAATCAAAAAATACCAGATTATTATCTGATGACCAGTTAATTGTTTGTAATTGGTAGTAAAGTGGAGGGATGAAAGGAAACTATCAAAAATAATTATTTTTCCTAAAATCTCCTATGTGCAGACTGCTCACAATACCTTTCACGTGAGTAAAGATCTCTCGCACGTATAAACAATGACGGAGCTGCTTGATGATAGTCCTTTGTGCACTTCCAAACATTTTTTATTGTTACTATCATTATTTTTATTATCATTATTACTATTATTACATCATCATCATCGTGGACTAGTAGTTACTGTGCATGCCTCCGATTCCGAGGTTCGCGGGTTCAAACTCGTTAGGAATCGATGGAATTTTAAAGGCGTAACAATTCTGAAAGTAGCTCTCCCTCAAAGGGAAGGAAATCCGTGAGTCTCGTGTGGTAGATTTAATCGCGCTTGAAATAAATTGCTATAAATTGACCTCACATGTTAGTGAGGGTCGTTAAATGTCTTCTTCTTCTTCTTAAACTTAATTTGTAGGATTTTCATCCTGTTTATTTCCAAAATCACTCCTCGCAGGAAGACGTAGCCTACTGAATGTACATTCACTGTCTATCCATCTCTTGGCAGGTCTTCCTCTTGTTCTTCTCCCGTCCATTGGTCTATCTTCTTTAGCTCTTTTTGCAAGCCGGTTTTCTTCCATTCTTTCTATATGACCCTTCCAATATTTTCTTCTATTGGAAGACAATCTTTATTGATATCTCCAGTAGGTGGTAAATGTTGTGCTGTTTTTGACTAATGTATAATTTAATTTAAATTACTAAGCACGTACAAATTCAATCTTATATGCGCATTAAAACTTATTTTGAAGAGAGTAGTTTGTAATGTGTTTTAATATCCCGTACTTGTACACTACACTAACGTCTGATGTTGAATATTGCAAGGAATGTTAAGCTATCGATAATGCCTTATAACAATTTTCAGGCTATTACAGGTTATATTTAAGAGGTATAAATATATTTTATTGGCTTGGCATCACTTACTGATCTTGCATCCCCTACTCATGACATATCAAAGATGATATTAAAATACACGATGTAAGTTAAACTATTGTTATATGTGACACTTAAAATGACGAGGTGCTCTAAACACGGTATGACTTAAATTAACTGTCTAGTAAAAAATCTGAACTTGAGAATTGTTTATGGAGAAGCAGATACATAAGGGAGACTTGCTGATTCTGCATTGCTATCGTTTGGTAGGAAGTGGTACGAGTATTAAAATTCGGTGGTTTGGAAGGATATATATTTCGCCATAGTTTTCAGTGTGTAATACAGTACACTGAATAAAACGTTATTTTAAGATTGAAATTAGTAATTATAACATAATAATGATGTAAAAGTGTTTACTATAATATTAGATTTAAATTCAACCAATCATAGTGTTATGCCCAAGAGCAGGTCTTTTATTGCAAACTCAACATTCTCCACTCTTCACTTAACCTTCCATTCTACGAGACTGTTTACTTCCACATACGAATATTTGCTTTTGTCAGATTCATTTCGAATTCTCCTTAAATATATAGCCTATTCACAATGATAAGTATATATATATATATATATATATATATATATATATATATATATATATGGTCGGGGCAGTTTTTTTGGGTGAGGTTTTTATCGGGGTTTTTCGTGACCTCTAAGACAAATGTCAGGAAAACTTTAAGGCCCATACGGTCCCCGAAATCATGCCGCAATCATCATCATCATCCTTATCATTATTGTCATCTTCGTCATCATCATCCTTCATCGGTGTGGAAAGCAACGGGAAGCTACCACACCTACAATTCCCTAGTAAAGCTGCAAGCATAGCATGAAAATGCTACGATTGCAGTGAAGGACGTGCCTTCGGGCAGAATTACTATCTTAATATATAAAAATTTCATGTCACGTTGTTTGTCCGCGATGGAATCCTAAACTACTGAACCGATTTTAATAAAATTCGCACTGTGTGCAGTTTGATCCAATTTGTGACTTAGGGTAGTTTATAACAACATTTATAGTCGCATTATTTTTTTATTGCAAATTATTTGTTTATTATTTAACAAAGAGTTATAATTATATGTGAGTTCCATACGATTCTAACAGATGGCGGTGTAATTATCCTTACTCTGTAAGGTAATTTGGTAAGGTCATTGGTTTATTATTTAACAAAGAGAATTTCAATTGAATTACAAATATTGATTATTTAATAATTTAAGTGTGTTCAGTGTTTATTTTATTTTCAATATTATTCATTTGTGATATCTATATTACAATGTGAGCATGTTTGTGTACTTAAGGACAATCTAACTTCAGTCGTTATGGTTAATTAAATATTCAAATTACCAGCTGAAACGTTTGCATTGTCTTGCCGTTTCCTGATAATTTTCCTAAATTTCAATATATTTTAATGATTCGTGTTTTGTTTTACTCACTAATGTTGTAGCTACAAAATATACTACAATTGTTTAATTATATAGAGTGTAAATATTTTATTTTTCATTTAAAATTGATGCATACTCATTTTTGTTAACATTTGCTTAAAAATATTTGTTTTAATTAAATATAATAGGTGCATTACGAATTGTAATATATTTTGTTCATCTCTCTAAACTACATATACATGCAGAATTTCATCTCAATATCTTGAAAACTTTGGGAGTTATCGGGGAAACCTTATTGAACAAATAAGTTACGGAAAACAAGCGACAAACTTACCGAAGATGTAGGTACCTTCTAAAATTAAAGGGCTCACTCGAGTGACAGCATTTCACATTTTAAACATAACTCGAAAAGTAATAGAGATATCAATGAATATATTTCACTAGTTTAAAGATGAAGTTTCAGTCTATATGATCGAAATAAATTGAAAAATTACTTTTTTTTTACCCTTAAAGGTGTAGATCCCACCTTAATGGTGTTAGAGGGTCCAATTGTGAATGTAAACCATCGGAAACCCATAAAACACACAAAACAAATTTCATCAAAATCGGTCCAGTCGTTTAGGAGGAGGTTAGTGACATACACACGTACAGAATAATTAGAGGAAGTTCTGGTAATGTGGACCATTCAGTTCGAGTGGACCCTGTTAATATCTTCTTTAATTGGTGATGCCCTGGAACAGAAAATATTTTAATAACTTCCCCTCATCAACTTTGACGTTTTCAAGGCTAGCTTCTTTTATTCTTTGTGCGAAGAAGGATTTATATGTGATATTTTATAAAAACGACCGTTTAAAAGTTTTTCAAGCTAAGAATTAATTCTTAATTTCTGCTATTGAATATTACAAATGTTGAAAAAAACTCCTAAATATATTATGTAGATGTTGTTTTAGTATACTGACAGATTTGGTTTGATATTATGTGACATGGTGGCTGTATAAAATAAAGATAACAAAGGAATTCGGTTAATGTAGATACTCCACGAGGCGGTTAAAATTGATCTGGGTTCACTTTACACGAATACGTATATTTTATCATTAAGGGAGCTATATGTAAAAGCCATACATTCATTTAATTTTATTTAATATCCTTGTAATTTTAACTAAACCCAAAGACAGTCATTGTCTGCAGATGAATGACGTGTGAATGTTATAATCTAACAATAATTTTTCAAAACGTTAAATAAATATCTATTTTTTTAAATTACGATCAGTCATAAATACATTCAGATTAATTTGTTCCTGTCTGTATAAATTAATAGAGTAAATATATTTGAAATAGTCCAAAGGCTAGGATGGACTCATAGGTCCACTTTACCGCAATATGAAGGTTAAAGTTGACCTTTCTTGTAATTTAGAAAACGTTTATAAATTATGAACATTTTTCCATATTTGAATAAAATAACAATGCTATTTCATAGTTACAACACTAATGATGATCACTGTAATTAAGCAAAATTCAAATTCCTTAATTAAAAGAAGAAAAACAACAAATTCAAAATAGAGGCCCTTCTACTATAATTTCTGTGATTTATATTTTTCTTCGAATCAATGTATACTGATACTTCTATTTACACCCTTTACGTCATAACTAAGATCAGGGATTTTTGACCTTAATATAATAAATCTTAAATAGCAAATTGATACAAACGTTTTTATATAAGATAACTAGCTAATACCCGGCGTGGGCTGCTACGCCCAAATAAACGAAAATTTGAATAAGTGAAAAGGAAAATAATTAAAAATTACCTCGTGCTGATTACCCGGCGTTCCCCAGTAATCTACTTATCCCGATCTTCTTGACATAAATGAGCTGATATACGAAAATTAATGTGTTTTATATTTAGTTAAATAAATGAAAGGAAAAATGTATATCGAATTATTTTTAGATACCCCGTGATGTTTACCCAGCGTTGTCCGGGTATCTACTCATCCCGATCTTCTTGGCATAAATGAACTGAAAGACAATAAGTAATGTACTTCTTGTGATTAGTTGAATAAGTAGATGGGATCGGAAGAGGAACACCGATATCTTAAAAGAATTGATGACAACCCCAATTTTGGAATATGTTAAACAGTATCAACTAAACTGCAAACACCATCTTGAAAGAAAGAGTTCAAATCGGATCCCCAAAGCTATTTATAGTTATATACCAAGAGGACGAAGATCTCTGGGCCGTCCTATGAAACGCTGGAGGGAAAATTTTCTGTGGCCTAATACTTGGGAGGAAGAAGAAGAAGAAGAGGAGGAAGAAGAAGTAAAGTGAAAAGTGATTATAAATGTATATCGTAATTATTCTAAGATTCCCCGTGCTGATTACCCGGTGTTGCCCGGGAATCTACTTATCTCTATCTTCTTGGTATAAATGAGCTAAACGACGAAATTCGTTATTGTGAGTTATCCGTAAAAGAATACCCGCTAAGTACTGCTATGCTTGCACAGGAATCTACGTATTTGTCTCGATCTTCTTGGCATCAATGAAAGACAAAAATGGTTATTGTGAGTTATTCGTAAGAGATAAACGTATGCTGTCGTGGGCTTTCTGTAGAGCGTTTTGAGATATTCAATTCTGTGTACATAAAGTTTGTGTATTTGTTATAGTTTAGGCAGCGTAAGCCATTTAAGCATCCAAAGAGCTAGTTTTTTCACGTTTTCCACCACAAATGGCGATTTTTAAGGGTGTAGGAGTTGAGTATCACAACTCTCTTATAGCGTATGTTCATCCCGGGAATCGCCTGAACAATTTGCAAAAAGCCCCATCACAATCGGGTCAACGGTATGGCCGCGCATAAAGTACAGCCAATCAAACATTAATTTGTATATATTAGACGAAGATTATGTTATATATATATAAACACCATAAATTAGAATTCTGATTTTCATAATCAACAAATTTTAATGAAATCGACGTAAAATTAGTAATAAGCATTCACGAGAATAAATCTGACAAAGTTCAATTAATTCCTTCAGACGGTAAATCGATCCCAGGGCTATGTTGCTACTACAAGATATAAGCCAGTTATAAATCCTCACTAAATCGGGAGTCAAACCCGCAATTTCCTCTTGTGTAGTGCATTAACTTTAATATGGGAATTGTTGAAGAGAAAATAATGTTACATTTTAATTTCTTTTCTATATCCGTACATATCAACATAGTGCAAAGTTACTCCTTTGCGAGAATCCCCCAACCAAGCTAATTGCAGCGAGTAACAAGTGACTAGCTCATAGCCGTAAATAGACACCTAGTAGGAAACTGTGGTATTATTTGGATGGAAAAGGGTTATTGAATTTTGCTCGGAAGCTCTATTTTTGGCTTCAGATTCTTTAACGAGCCCAAAAATATTCAGATTGGAGACCCACGGCTTAAGGACTTTCCCTTTGGATTATTTTCATTCAAAATATCAATCGGTTCATCCAGATTTGAACCCTCCACACTCGGGACCAGAGGCGACGGTGTAAACCGCTAGACCACCGGGTTGTGTAGAAAAAATTACATCTATACAATAAGAAAATAATAAAAAAAAACCTTTGTTATTTATTTTTAATCAATGCCCCAGGTTGTCATTTCGACATTTCTGGTGTTCTCTCCTGGCCTGGTGTAATTGTAACCCACTTCTGAGGTTGAGGCGCCTGGAAGGCGGGATTACGGCTGCCCCGGTGATATGATGGGTGATGGTGATGACAGCGTTGTGAAAGTAGATTTCTCAATCGTAAACTTAATCTAAGGCAAATATGAATGATGATTATTATGATGGCCATATGATGTTCGGGGACCGTTTGGGTCTTAACGTTTCCTGACATTTGTCTTACATGTGAGTTTTCAGGATTGAAGACAACACACATAACAAACACATGTGTTGAGTTAGAGAGGGAACTGTTTAATTAATACCAATCATGCCTAGGAACAATAATCACAAACAGGAATGAGATGAACAAAGAAATTAAACATAGGATGCATTCTGGAAATGCGTGTTATTATACAACAGAGACTCTTATGTCCCAACTCCTTTCAAAAATCGTTAAACTGGAAATATATAAAACTGTTATTCTCCATTTATATTACATGGATGTGAAAGAAGGACTCTCATTATAAGAGTACAGAAAGAGTACCAGTATTTGAGAATAAAGTTCTTAGGAATATTTATTGACCCAAGTGATATGAACAGGCGATTGGAGAAGACTATGTAACAGTGAGCTACATGATCTTTATAGGAAACCAGATATAATAAGAACAGTTATGTGTGATAGACTGACATGGGCAGGACATGAAGCACTAATGGGAAATGAAAGAGGGACATGGAAAAACCAGAGGGAAGACGCCCACTTGGTATACATAGGATGAGGTGGGAGAATGACATTAACCATGATTTGATGGAAATAGATTATACAGGGGATGATTGGAAGAGAGATCAACGGGTAGGAAAAGGCAACTCTCATGCGGGAGAACCAATATGTTCAATCAGTCCTAATTAATTATCAGATAAACTCTTTAAAAGCTAAACTAATTAGTGTCGCAATTATAATCCAGGGGATACATCTTCTTACAAGCTTGATATTCTCTAAATCCAGACAGGTGACACTGAATTTTAGTCCTTTCCGAAGGAACATATTCTTACGATTTTTACGTCATAAAAAATCCGCAACCGCCGGCAGTGTTTGCTCCCGTGAACTTTAGAACCAGAAGCGAGCATGATAAACTCTAGTCTAGCAACATCGATTACAGCGCCTAAGAAGAAGATTGCTCTAATGTATGCATATCACATTCTCAATGTCATGTTATCCTAAATTGTAACATAACGTCACTGTTTTTAAAAATAAAACTGTGCTTAGGAATATTTAAACAAGAGGAAACATATTGTTTGATATCTAAATCCATATGGGACCCTTTTCCCTGCGTCCAATAAATAATTTTATTAAAATCCAATAAATATCACAATAGTAAATTACAATGCCAGGTTGTGAAATAGTTTTTGCAGAAGCGAGGATTGATTAAAAACCGAGCGATAACAAGGTTTCTAATTTCCGAGATTCTATAAAACACTTCACAAATGTGTGCTGTACTATAGTGTTTTCAAGATAATAAATAATAGCAAAATAACATCTTTGTTGGAAATATTTGCGTTCATTATAAACAACTGACTGACGTTAGCAATCTGACCAATGTAATTACCGTAAATGTCGAAAAAATTTAGTTGAGACTACAGCAGGCCGTTACACCAATTAGAGTTAAATGGGTACAAGTACCAATTTATTGTTGTATATTGTTTCAAATAAAGTTCAGTTCATTTAAAATGCAGTGATTTGTTTCGTAAAATGTATATTAACACTACATTTTGGATATATTTTTGTATATACATTGTACGTAGTATACGAAAAGGACAGTGGGTTTACTTCCCGCCATAGGTATGTAATTTGTAATATTACAGTATAGTTACTTATTGGTTGGCAACCCCGAAATTTAGTAAACTGAACTTTAGTAAACTGAACTTTCAATCATGGTCGCTATTCCTGTAAGTACAACAGAACGCACTATCGTGCAAAAAAATTGTAAAAATGTCGTTTCTTGGTAAGCGATAACAATAATGTTCACATAATAACTGTACCGTAACGAGGTAACGGCACTAAATATGAAAATACAAAATACTTTTTACAAATTAAATTTTAAAATATATTAATATTTCACAGATTGAATTCATCTATCAATATATACTGTGAAAATGTATACATAGACCATCCTCTATCAGGTGCATAGTTACCATCTTTAAATGAAGGGCACAAGGAAAAATCTAGGAAAGTCACTTTTCCACCACTAAATAATTGTATTTTAATTGAGGTGATTGTATACAAAGGGGTATATGTGATTTATTATTCTCTTGAAAATAATGGGTGTGTAAAGGCATTGATGTATTTTTAGACTTAACTGGGGGAAAACACGCATCACCCGAAATTATCATTTTGAATTACCTATGAATTTGTTACACAACTTCAACTTTAAAACAGTTTTCTCAATACTGCAGAACCTGCATCTAACCTCCTCAATTATACAAGGTTTTTAAATATGTGCCAAATTAGGAAGGAAAATAAATCCATGATTAAACAGTTAACTTTAAGATGATCTTGTAAAAGATTATCATAATAACTCCGGCCGTGAAAGCCTAAGTCAGTTTCGTACTTCTACAATATAGTTAGTACTTTGCATTGAGAAACTCACACTCTATTTCGACAATAAAGTGACTAACCTGGTACTCAAATTGTGTATTGATTAATCAAGTGGCACACTATATATTCATTTGAAAGCTAAACTCATTGAAAATCAAAACAAATTTAACTCTAAAATTGCAAATATCCTGTTTTCCATTCTTATGAATAACATTTTATTCCATTCTGTTTTAATAGTAATCACCCCGTTCCTTAAAATAAACAAAACTTCATGCCGCGAGAGGCTTGCAAGACAATTGATATATTAATTGGCTGACGTCTTGTGTCATTTTATAGAGGAAGATGATCCCACTACAGACCACAGTATATGGTTGGTATGTGGTCAGGATGTCTCCTAATTCTTACAGTCGCTATTTATTAGAGCTGCGCAAATTCATCGCGGTCCTGGGTGGACACCGATCTCTTAATTAACTACTAAGTCACTGCCTCCATCGAACCCGTAGGTCGAGAATAAGCTCTCCATATATCTCTATCCTGAGCTAATGTCTTCCAATCATCCTCTGTATAATGTACTTCCGTTAAATCATGGATGTTATTCTCCCACCTCATTCTTGGTCTACCAACTGGGCGTTTCCCTATGGACACCGATTTCCTACTGAGCTATATTCCATTAGAAAATTCCTTCTCCATAGGATTTTGTGGACCTGTGCCAAGACACGATACATTAGGTCGTTGGATTTTTCGATTCCTGTATTAATTATTGTATGGAAATTTCCACACTAATGATTCTGTTCCGCTTATTGTTTGTTATCTACTTATTTACAATATCGATCTCATTGAGTTTTTCCTTTAATAATTCTCTGCCTTTTGGAAGTTAATACATGACACTTATTTGTTCTCAGACTACAATACTATACACTACATAAGTTAGTTATTTCGATAGATCAACATAATCTTTTAGGTCTAGTTTAATGTAAAAGTTAACAAAACAAATTTCATAAAACATTACGAAGTGGGTGTATGAAGGCATTAAGTTATCTAGTGGAAAGCACTCATCACCCCAAGTTATACCCAGCGATGCTATTACAGGTCTCAGAGAGCTATTGGAAAAGTAGGAGATTATAGCTGATGCGTCTTTAGACAATTGGAGACTACTTATGTCCCAAGTGTCCAGCACTGTGTAAAGGACATTTTAGCCAAGAAAATATATCTGGTACTAATTCATTTCAGAGGCTGAGTAGATCCCAGTGACGTGATCTTACCACAATGTTAGGTCAAGAGGTAAGTCCTGACCTCATCTGGAATCGAACTCGCGACATCACGGCTTGTGGTATATTGCCTTAGCAAATTACGCAACGTGTTTCCTACTATTTTTTTTCAGAATACTTTAATGAATGTTTCCTAATGTTGGTAGTCTTATTGAAAACACTAATCCATCCTCATTTTTTTTTGTATATTTTACCCTAAACCTTTTTTTTTTATGCACCACAAATGGACTTCCATATTTTTGCGCTGGGCGCATGAAAATAAATGTGGACTAAAAATAAACATTAAATAGGTACATGATAACCTGCCTAGCTGAGAGTTTATTTATGACTCCGGTACATCATGAAGATAACAAGGAACAACACAATATAACAAACGTATATTATACCCGAAGTTAACTTACAAAGAGCAACTGTTTAATAAAAAGATATCTAGGACCATCAGCGGTTGACGAGAATGGGAGTGTTTTGGGCTAAACCAGAAGTACCGTGGCAGCACTACCTTTAATGGACAAACCTCGGGCAAGAAAGGAAATAATTAATTAATCTCCAAGAACGTGTCAAACTGCATCAATGCCGGAAGAGAAAATTTCCAACGAAAGATGGCAAAAAAGAGATCAATGGGCAGGAGGAAAATGTTAGCCGTAGAGAAGATAATCTTCTACGGGATATTCTATAGTAATTCTGCCCGATGGCAGGTCTTTCACTGCAATCATAGCATTTTCATACTATGCTTAGCAGCTTTACTAAGGAATTATGGGTGTGGCAGCTTCCTACGGGATATAACCTTAAATAAATCCTAGTTTGGATGTTAGAACCCACTCCAGAAATATTCCGACAAAAGAGGCTGGACTATGTACAGTCGGGTAAAATATTCATTCAGTGTTATGATGTTATTTCTGTTTAACGACGCTCTTTAACATTAGAGCGAAATTCAATTCTGAGCGATGAAGAAGTATTTTAGTAAGATATTCATTATACTCCATTGACGATTTTTATTATTAATTTAACACTTCTCATAGAAGGATAAATTATATTTGAAGAGAAAAATTTTCGCCTAGACCGGGACTCGAACCCGGGACCCTTGGCTTTCCGGGCCAAGTGCTCTACCAACTCTGCTACCGAGGCGAGTTACGATCTAGACGCAAATTTTTCTCTTATGTACGTTGTAATTCCCTTGCGCCAAATGCTTGAAACCATAGCTTCTATCTTGCAAATGGCGGCTTCTTAGTTAAGAAGACATTTATTGGGAATTTAACACTACTTTATAGCCAGTAGGGCTTCTATTGACGATTTTTATTATTAATTTAACACTTCTCATAGAAGGATAAATTATATTTGAAGAGAAAAATTTTCGCCTGGATCGGGACTCGAACCCGGGACCCTTGGTTTTCCGGGCGAAGTGCTCTACCAACTGAGCTACCGAGGCGAGTTACGATCTAGACGCAAATTTTTCTCTTATGTACGTTGTAATTCCCTTGCGCCAAATGCTTGAAACCATAGCTTCTATCTTTGCAAATGGCGGCTTCTTAGTTAAGAAGACATTTATTGGGAATTTAACACTACTTTATAGCCAGTAGGGCTTCTATTGACGATTTTTATTATTAATTTAACACTTCTCATAGAAGGATAAATTATATTTGAAGAGAAAAATGTTCGCCTAGACCGGAACTCGAACCCGGGACCCTTGGCTTTCCGGGCCAAGTGCTCTACCAACTGAGCTACCGAGACGAGTTACGATCTAGACGCAAATTTTTCTCTTATGTACGTTGTAATTCCCTTGCGCCAAATGCTTGAAACCATAGCTTCTATGTTTGCAAATGGCGGCTTCTTAGTTAAGAAGACATTTATTGGGAATTTAACACTACTTTATAGCCAGTAGGGCTTCTATTGACGATTTTTATTATTAATTTAACACTTCTCATAGAAGGATAAATTATATTTGAAGAGAAAAATTTTCGCCTAGACCGGGAATCGAACCCGGGACCCTTGGCTTTCCGGGCCAAGTGCTCTACCAACTGAGCTACTGAGGCGAGTTACGATCTAGACGCAAATTTTTCTCTTATGTACGTTGTAATTCCCTTGCGCCAAATGCTTGAAACCATAGCTTCTATCTTTGCAAATGGCGGCTTCTTAGTTAAGAAGACATTTATTGGGAATTTAACACTACTTTATAGCCAGTAGGGCTTCTATTGACGATTTTTATTATTAATTTAACACTTCTCATAGAAGGATAAATTATATTTGAAGAGAAAAATTTTCGCCTAGACCGGGACTCGAACCCGGGACCCTTGGTTTTCCGGGCCAAGTGCTCTACCAACTGAGCTACCGAGGCGAGTTACGATCTAGACGCAAATTTTTCTCTTATGTACGTTGTAATTCCCTTGCGCCAAATGCTTGAAACCATAGCTTCTATCTTTGCAAATGGCCGCTTCTTAGTTAAGAAGACATTTATTGGGAATTTAACACTACTTTATAGCCAGTAGGGCTTCTACTGACGATTTTTATTATTAATTTAACATTTCTCATAGAAGGATAAATTATATTTGAAAAGAAAAATTTTCGCCTAGACCGGGACTCGAACCCGGGACCCTTGGCTTTCCGGGCCAAGTGCTCTACCAATTGAGCTACCGAGCCATTTGCAAAGATAGAAGCTATTCCCCAAGAGCTACGTGCAGTATCAAAGACATCACATCGTTAAAATTAGTCACAGCCATGAAATTATTCGCATCAGTGATCACCCCGATCGTCACCTACGGGATAGAACTGATATGGGAGAAACTATCGACCAGCGATATGGAGAGGTTAGAAAAAGTAAAACCAAGATTCATCAAAAAGGCATTAGGTGCAAGCAAATACACACCAAATAGAATGGCCTATATGCTAGCCAGAGAAACCTTCTTCCTAGAGGACCTGAGGCAAAGGATACTACTGCCAGCAACGGATCCATATAAGAAAGTCATCGAAAAAAAGAAACAGAGAGAAAAAGAGATCGACGAAGATTTCTACGCCTCAGATGCCATGGTAAACAGAGAGTGGACTGGAAGTAACCAACCACAAAGGCACAGAATCATAGGTTTAACAACACACGGATATCATCACAAAATGTGCAAAAATGCAAAATTCCACCAACCGAGTGATTCGTGTGAATGCAAGATATGCGACCAAAAGTGTGAGCGATACCATTACAAACAATGCAGAATATGGACAGGATCACTGAACGAACTCATAAAAGACAAATCATAAACTTATAACTTAATGCTCTTTCGAGTGCCTCTTACCAATTTATTATTATATGGTTTCAAGCATTTGGCGCAAGGGAATTAAAACGTACATAAGAGAAAAATTTGCGTCTAGATCGTAACTCGCCTCGGTAGCTCAGTTGGTAGAGCACTTGGCCCGGAAAACCAAGGGTCCCGGGTTCGAGTCCCGATCTAGGCGAAAATTTTTCTCTTCAAATATAATTTATCCTTCTATGAGAAGTGTTAAATTAATAATAAAAATCGTCAATAGAAGCCCTACTGGCTATAAAGTAGTGTTAAATTCCCAATAAATGTCTTCTTAACTAAGAAGCCGCCATTTGCAAAGATAGAAACTATGGTTTCAAGCATTTGGCGCAAGGGAATTACAACGTACATAAGAGAAAAATTTGCGTCTAGATCGTAACTCGCCTCGGTAGCTCAGTTGGTAGAGCACTTGGCCCGGAAAACCAAGGGTCCCGGGTTCGAGTCCCGATCTAGGCGAAATTTTTTCTCTTCAAATATAATTTATCCTTCTATGAGAAGTGTTAAATGAATAATAAAAATCGTCAATAGAAGCCCTACTGGCTATAAAGTAGTGTTAAATTCCCAATAAATGTCTTCTTAACTAAGAAGCCGCCATTTGCAAAGATAGAAGCTATGGTTTCAAGCATTTGGCGCAAGGGAATTACAACGTACATAAGAGAAAAATTTGCGTGTAGATCGTAACTCGCCTCGGTAGCTGAGTTGGTAGAGCACTTGGCCCGGAAAACCAAGGGTCCCGGGTTCGAGTCCCGATCTTGGCGAAAATTTTTCTCTTCAAATATAATTTATCCTTCTATGAGAAGTGTTAAATTAATAATAAAAATCGTCAATAGAAGCCCTACTGGCTATAAAGTAGTGTTAAATTCCCAATAAATGTCTTCTTAACTAAGAAGCCGCCATTTGCAAAGATAGAAGCTAAGGTTTCAAGCATTTGGCGCAAGGGAATTACAACGTACATAAGAGAAAAAATTGCGTCTAGATCGTAACTCGCCTCGGTAGCTCAGTTGGTAGAGCACTTGGCCCGGAAAACCAAGGGTCCCGGGTTCGAGTCCCGATCTAGGCGAAATTTTTTCTCTTCAAATATAATTTATCCTTCTATGAGAAGTGTTAAATTAATAATAAAAATCGTCAATAGAAGCCCTACTGGCTATAAAGTAGTGTTAAATTCCCAATAAATGTCTTCTTAACTAAGAAGCCGCCATTTGCAAAGATAGAAGCTATGGTTTCAAGCATTTGGCGCAAGGGAATTACAACGTACATAAGAGAAAAATTTGCGTGTAGATCGTAACTCGCCTCGGTAGCTGAGTTGGTAGAGCACTTGGCCCGGAAAGCCAAGGGTCCCGGGTTCGAGTCCCGGTCTTGGCGAAAATTTTTCTCTTCAAATATAATTTATCCTTCTATGAGAAGTGTTAAATTAATAATAAAAATCATCAATAGAAGCCCTACTGGCTATAAAGTAGTGTTAAATTCCCAATAAATGTCTTCTTAACTAAGAAGCCGCCATTTGCAAACATAGAAGCTATGGTTTCAAGCATTTGGCGGAAGGGAATTACAACGTACATGAGAGAAAAATTTGCGTCTAGATCGTAACTCGCCTCGGTAGCTCAGTTGGTAGAGCACTTCGCCCGGAAAACCAAGGGTCCCGGGTTCGAGTCCCGATCCAGGCGAAAATTTTTCTCTTCAAATATAATTTATCCTTCTATGAGAAGTGTTAAATTAATAATCAAAATCGTCAATAGAAGCCCTACTGGCTATAAAGTACTGTTAAATTCCCAATAAATGTCTTCTTAACTAAGAAGCCGCCATTTGCAAACATAGAAGCTATGGTTTCAAGCATTTGGCGCAAGGGAATTACAACGTACATAAGAGAAAAATTTGCGTCTAGATCGTAACTCGCCTCGGTAGCTCAGTTGGTAGAGCACTTGGCCCGGAAAACCAAGGGTCCCGGGTTCGAGTCCCGATCTAGGCGAAATTTTTTCTCTTCAAATATAATTTATCCTTCTATGAGAAGTGTTAAATTAATAATAAAAATCGTCAATAGAAGCCCTACTGGCTATAAAGTAGTGTTAAATTCCCAATAAATGTCTTCTTAACTAAGAAGCCGCCATTTGCAAAGATAGAAGCTATGGTTTCAAGCATTTGGCGCAAGGGAATTACAACGTACATAAGAGAAAAATTTGCGTCTAGTTCGTAACTCGCCTCGGTAGCTGAGTTGGTAGAGCACTTGGCCCGGAAAGCCAAGGGTCCCGGGTTCGAGTCCCGGTCTTGGCGAAAATTTTTCTCTTCAAATATAATTTATCCTTCTATGAGAAGTGTTAAATTAATAATAAAAATCGTCAATAGAAGCCCTACTGGCTATAAAGTAGTGTTAAATTCCCAATAAATGTCTTCTTAACTAAGAAGCCGCCATTTGCAAACATAGAAGCTATGGTTTCAAGCATTTGGCGGAAGGGAATTACAACGTACATAAGAGAAAAATTTGCGTCTAGATCGTAACTCGCCTCGGTAGCTCAGTTGGTAGAACACTTGGCCCGGAAAGCCAAGGGTCCCGGGTTCGAGTTCCGGTCTAGGCGAAAATTTTTCTCTTCAAATATAATTTATCCTTCTATGAGAAGTGTTAAATTAATAATAAAAATCGTCAATAGAAGCCCTACTGGCTATAAAGTAGTGTTAAATTCCCAATAAATGTCTTCTTAACTAAGAAGCCGCCATTTGCAAAGATAGAAGCTATGGTTTCAAGCATTTGGCGCAAGGGAATTACAACGTACATAAGAGAAAAATTTGCGTCTAGATCGTAACTCGCCTCGGTAGCTCAGTTGGTAGAGCACTTGGCCCGGAAAGCCAAGGGTCCCGGGTTCGAGTCCCGGTCTAGGCGAAAATTTTTCTCTTCAAATATAATTTATCCTTCTATGAGAAGTGTTAAATTAATAATAAAAATCGTCAATAGAAGCCCTACTGGCTATAAAGTAGTGTTAAATTCCCAATAAATGTCTTCTTAACTAAGAAGCCGCCATTTGCAAACATAGAAGCTATGGTTTCAAGCATTTGGCGCAAGGGAATTACAACGTACATAAGAGAAAAATTTGCGTCTAGATCGTAACTCGCCTCGGAAGCTCAGTTGGTAGAACACTTGGCCCGGAAAGCCAAGGGTCCCGGGTTCGAGTTCCGGTCTAGGCGAAAATTTTTCTCTTCAAATATAATTTATCCTTCTATGAGAAGTGTTAAATTAATAATAAAAATCGTCAATAGAAGCCCTACTGGCTATAAAGTAGTGTTAAATTCCCAATAAATGTCTTCTTAACTAAGAAGCCGCCATTTGCAAAGATAGAAGCTATGGTTTCAAGCATTTGGCGCAAGGGAATTACAACGTACATAAGAGAAAAATTTGCGTCTAGATCGTAACTCGCCTCGGTAGCTGAGTTGGTAGAGCACTTGGCCCGGAAAGCCAAGGGTCCCGGGTTCGAGTCCCGGTCTAGGCGAAAATTTTTCTCTTCAAATATAATTTATCCTTCTATGAGAAGTGTTAAATTAATAATAAAAATCGTCAATAGAAGCCCTACTGGCTATAAAGTGGTGTTAAATTCCCAATAAATGTCTTCTTAACTAAGAAGCCGCCATTTGCAAAGATAGAAGCTATGGTTTCAAGCATTTGGCGCAAGGGAATTACAACGTACATAAGAGAAAAATTTGCGTCTAGATCGTAACTCGCGTCGGTAGCTCAGTTGGTAGAGCACTTGGCCCGGAAAGCCAAGGGTCCCGGGTTCGAGTCCCGCTCTAGGCGAGAATTTTTCTCTTCAAATATATTATACTCCATGTTGTGACGACAATTTTGAAGAAGTAATTCTTTGTCCCAAGTTGTGGTGACATCTTGAAGCAGCTAACTCTCTTTATGCCCGATGTTGTAGTAACATAATTTTTAAGGATTGGTGTCCCAAAAAGAATTACTGGTTCTGGTTGGGTTTTATTTTCGGTAGAGCTGTATTATCTTCTCAAGGTCGGAAGTTGGTACACGGGATAGGAAAACACTTTAAAAACCACTAATAACTGATTCTTTTAGAAATAGTTGTAAATTTATTTACTATTTAATTTCCTAGCAGATCAAGTATTATTCTTCACCGTCAATTAGAATTAAATTATTTTCTTTTCTTGAATTAACTATTCTTCTTTTATTAAATATGACATTTTATCAGGAGAGTTGTTATTGCTTCTATCCTTGATGAAAGTTATATGCTGAAAGTAGGGAGATTATATATGTGACGACACAGGCGGCCTTGGGGCGGCCCCCTCTGCGGTGGGTCCCCTGCGGGGGTCGCAACAGGTGGTCGCTGACCAGTGTCCACTCTTTGCGGGGGGTCAACAGTTGGTCACTGACCAGTGTCCACTATTCGCGGGGGGTTAACAGGTGGCCACTGACCAGTGTCCACTATTCGCGGGGCGACAACAGGTGGTCCCTGGCCAATGTCCACTCTTCGTGGGGGGTCCCTGACCAATTGAACAATATTCGCGGGGGGTCCGTGACCACTGATGGGTGCTGACCACTCTAAGGTGTTATTGATTGATTTTATTGATTTGATTGATTTAATTGAGTTTACCCCTCTGCAGAGAGCGTTGTCTGAAGGCCGCCTGTGTCGTTACATATATAATCTCGTTGTGGATTAATGACTTAAGTAGCATATGTCCGCATACGCTGCTTGTTAAAACTGGATTTTTTGCGCAAAAGTGCATTATGTATACTTTTTAATTTTATACATTTAACCGCCTGCAGAGAGCGCGCAAGATGTCCGCCCACACCTCCCACTGCGTGAAAAAATAACACGTGGCATATACTTTAACCATGTTTTAAAAATAATACCTGGCATTACAAATGTACCACAAGCAGACAAGCTCGTGAATGCGCTAACGACTGCGTCACTTTTTACAACATCTGTGAAAAAGGTATGTAATACGAATATTGTATTTATTAAGAGAGTAAATATAATACAAACAACGTTTTAAGATATGTTTTTTTTGCAGAATATTGGTCACCTATTTAATAAACTGAAGACAAAAATAATACGTAAAATGAAAAGAAGTGATTTTGAGGGTTTGATATATTACGGCAACAAGACTTATAATGAAAGTTACGTGAAAAGATTTAAAAAAAGTGAATGGAACAGTTTAAAAACTTTAACATGTATAATGGTGAAAAGCGTATTAATTTGCGAAAAGTACAAAAGCGATATTATTTGCAAAATGTGCAGTTCGTGCTATGAAAGTAAGAAACATTATGAAAAATGGTCATATGCTGAAAAATGGGAAAAAACAAAAAAAATTGTGTTTTGTGAAGAACTATGTTTTAAGCAGCTGCCTTTAACACAGCGACAAACAGATGTTAACGTATGTGATATTTGTAACAACTCTCTGATATTAGAACTTTTTGTGTGTAAATAGAAATTGTGATTTTGAAAAAAAACCGTATTTTTTTTAGTGTAAAAATATATAAGTGTGATTCAAATAAAAATGTTGTAATTGAAATATGTTTTAAGCAGCTGTCTTTAACACAGCGGCAAACAGATGTGATATTTGTAACAACTCTCTGATCTTAGAACTTTTTGTGTGCGTGTGTAAATAGTAATTGCGATTTTGAAAAAAACCGTATTTTTCAGTGTTAAAAATTATATAAGTGCGATTCAAATAAAAATGTTGTAAAATTTAGTAATTGAAATATGTTATTTACAACTGAATTTTTTAAGAAAACTAAATAATAAGTATTTTCAAAAAATTAGTAAAATAACATTTTTATCATAAGTATTTTAGATTTTTATATATATTTTTTCTTACAAAATTCAGTTTTTGTATTTCCTTTTTTAAATAAAACCTAGGGTTGGGTTCGTTTTAGGATTACCTGTGGGTGGGCATTTACCTTATTATTTCCTTTGTTTTTTGTGGGTATATAGAAAAAGGTAAGTATAAAATTGTTACTTATTTTGTCAACTTCATGCATGAACGTTAAATAAAAAAATCATCCATTATTAAAAATAATATTTAGCCGTAATAATAAATAAAAAAAGGCTGCCAAATAGAGGATTCGAACCTCTGCTCCCATTGTGGGACCTAGGACTTAAGCCTAGCGCCTTAGACCGCTCGGCCAATCTGGCTGTTAATTTTCATTCCATATTTTTTCTGTTAAAACTGGAGTTTATGAAACTTGTTTTATTACAAAGAACTTTAGTCGGCTTGTACACGTTAAAAAAAACAAAAATAGAGTGGTGCCTAACTGTATGATGTCTGCACACACCTCCTACTGTGTGAGTTAAAATAACCAATGGCTGGCGGTGTGTGGAGAAAATAATTACAAAACAACCTCACAGTTGACGCGTCTGAAAGTTTTATAAACCTCTGCATGTATGATTCTTCTTTTATAAGTTAAAATAAACTATAGTTAGTAACATATATATTTTATACAGCGTTAAAATGGACCGTCCGTTTTTATGCGAAGACTGCGGGCTATCGTTTAAATGGAAAAAAGATTTAAACAGGCATATAGCATGCAAACATCAAAAAGAAGAATATATCTGCGACACTTGTAAAAAATCATTTACAAGGAGGGATATACTACTTAGACATATTAATGAAGTTCACGGACAAAAACAAATTGTTTGTAATACATGCAGCAAAGTTTTCAAGTCGAATAGGTACTTACAAGATCATCAGATATGTCACACTCAAAATGTTAAGGTATGTAATTTTTTAAATAATACTTATTATGTTTACTTAATAGTTTATTGAAGTAAAATGTATTAAAAATGGATGTTTAATTTTTGCAGACTGTCCAATTTAAAAATGCTGCACCTATGGAAGGAATGGACGTTGGAAAAGCATCTTTACCAAGAGAGTCATCTCCAATTCCCGGTCCATCAGAGTTGCAAACACGAGCATCACCCATTCCTGGTCCTTCAACAGTACACATAGAGACATCACCCAACGCTGGTTTCTCAGGACTACTACCAACGAATGGATCATTACATGAAGCAGGTGCGAATAAAAATTTTACATTAATTGAAAGTGCTTTTAAAAGTAGACTGCAAACTTACGCAGCCAAAAATCTGCGTAAAGGTGATTTGAAAACTGTATTGTGGACACTATTTGAAGACATAGTTGATTTAATAACAAAAGCACTAGTAAAATACAATTCTGTAAAATTTAACTTATTTGTGGAGTGTTTATTTGAAAACATTAAAAAAGAAACCTCTACACATAATTTTAAAACCAAAAACGAAGCAGTTTTTCAAGCGTCAAATATAGAAGACATAGTATATAAACATATTGCTAAAATAAATACTGAATTTGAGGAGAGCAACCTTAGTGGTTCAGGTTTGTTCTATTTGCGAGTGCACAGCTGTGAAGTTAGAATTAATCAAAATATGCCATTGTCAGGTAAGGGTTATCTAAAATTACCCAAAAAATTTGAAGATACGAAATCTTTAATTAATATTAAGAATATGGATGATTACTGCTTTAAATATTGCATACTATCTGATTTTATTGAATATGACAAAGATTTGACGACTAGTTATTTAAATAGATTCGATTTGGAATCGAAATATGATTGGTCTTGCATAAATTTTCCTGTTGAAATAAAAGAAATTGATAAATTTGAAACAGTTAACAACATATCAATTAATGTATTTTCCATAGAGCAAAAACTTGTAATGAATGATGTAAAGCCATATGTGGATTATAACGTGTTTCCGTTAAAAGTTTGTGAACAAGAAATGCCCGACCATAGGGATTTGTTATACGTGGCCGACGATGAAGGTAATTCGCATTATTTAGTTATTACAGATTTTAATAAATTTATTAGACCGTTTTTAACAACATTTTGCAAATCCATTAAAGTATGTAAACGATGTTTTAGCCATTTTAGCTCTCTTAATGGTAAATCTGCGGAGGATAGACTATTCGATCATGTTATAATATGTAATAAAATAAAACCTGTGAGGAGCGTTTTGCCTAATAAAGCGGAGATATCTTTTGATAAATTTCATCATAGTCAAAAAATAAGATTTGTAATTTATGCTGATTTTGAATGTATATTACACCCGATATCGCATTGTGAAAACAATTCTGAAACTAGTTGGACTGCCCGTTATCAAAAACATGAGCCATTTAGTTTTTGCTACCTTTTAAAAGACTCTGAAAATGAACACACTCAACTTAGATTATTTAGAGGGCGGGATGCTGCGGAGGAATTTATGCGCTCTCTAATTGATGATGTAAAAAGAATTGAACATATATTATTTAGCAAAAATAAACCTATTAAGACAATGACCCCCTTGGAACAAAAAGCATACGAAACCAGCAATATATGCCACATTTGTGAAAGAGGTGATTTTACAAAAGAAAATTATAAAGTTAGGGACCATTGCCATATTACTGGACAATTTTAGAGGTGATGCACACAATAATTGTAATTTGTTATTTAGACGGCAAACCTTTGTTCCGGTTATTATTCACAATTTATCATGTTATGATTCACACTTTATAATAAGAGAGTTGGGGTATGATGAAAGCAGAATTAATGTAATCTGTAATACAAAAGAAAAGTACATAACATTTTCAAAATTTGTTCCATCCACATATTTAAAATCGCATAATATGGAGTTGAGATTTATCGATTCTTTTAGATTCATGCCTAGTAGTTTGCAACAGCTGGCAAGTAATCTCCCAAAAAACAAATTTTTTCAAACAAAACATCATTTTGGTGATAAATTTGATTTAGTAAGCAGAAAGGGTGTATTTCCTTACGATTTTGTAACCGATCACGATGTGCTTGACTTAACGGTCCAACCGCCTAAAGATAATTTTTAAACAAATTGAACGGGGAGCATATATCAGACGAAGATTATACCCACGCTCAAAAGGTTTGGGATGAGTTTAAAATAAACAATTTGGGGGAATACTCAGATGTGTATTTAAAATCGGAAACACTAATATTGTCGGACGTATTTGAAAATTTTAGGGAAATGTGTTTGGAAACTTATAGTTTAGATTGTTTACACTATTTTACAGCACCAGGATTTGCGTATTCAGCCATGTTAAAATATACGGGTGTTAAGTTGCCGCTGCTAATGGATATAGACATGGTTTTAATGGTGGAAAGAGGGGTTAGAGGGGGTATATGTCAATGTGTTACAAGATATGCGGAAGCGAATAACCAGATGTGTGATGGATACGACGCTTCTAAACGTAGTAGTTTTTTATACTACTTAGATGCAAACAATTTGTATGGTTATGCAATGTCGCAACATTTACCATTGGGAAATTTTAAATGGTTATCAATGGAAGAAATACAAAATTTAAATATTGCCGCGGTAGCAGATGACGGTGATAAAGGATATGTTTTGGAAGTGGACATCGAGTATCCACACATTTTACATAATAAACATGAGGATTTACCATTTTGCGCGGAAATGAAACAACCCCCAAATTGTAAAAACAAAAAGCTTCTGACCACGTTGGAATTAAAATTAAATTACGTTGCCCATTACACTATATTAAAGTAAGCAATGCAGCATGGGCTAAAAATAACTAAAATTCATAGGGGTATTATTTTTAACCAAAGTTCATGGTTGAAACCATACATAGAACTTAATTCTAATAAACGCATGCAGGCTGAAAATGACTTTGAAAAATACTTTTTTAAACTGATGAATAATGCGGTTTTTGGTAAAACCATGGAGAATGTAAGAAAAAGAATTGATTTTCGCTTGGTATCCAATGAAAAAAGTATTATGAAATTAATTTGCAAAACCAATTTTGTAGACCGGGTTATATACACACCAAATTTAGTCGGTATTGAGTTGTTAGAAACCAATTTGGTTTTGGACAAAGCTATTTATGTCGGCATGTGTATTTTGGACATTTCTAAAGTTTTAATATATGATTTTCATTACAATAAAATGCAAAAAATATTTGGGGAAGAACTAAAGTTATGTTATATGGATACTGACAGTTTTATTTATAAAATATATTCAAATAATCTATATGAAGACATGCAACAAGCAAAACAATATTTAGACACTAGCGTTTATGATGAAAATCATGTGCTTTATTCCCTAACAAACAAAGCAGTAGTAGGTAAATTTAAAGATGAATCTCCGTGTAACCCAGTACAGAAATTTGTGGGTTTGAGAGCTAAAATGTATGGGTTGAAACTAACATGTGGGAAAAGCATAAAAAAATTAAAGGGAATTAACAAAAATGTTATAAAAAACTGTATATGTTTTGAGGATTATGTTAATTGTTTAAAAAACAGTACTACAACGTTTTCTTTAATAGAGCTATAAGGTCTTTTAATCATCAAGTTTATAGCATATGCACCAACAAAAAACTCTAAATGCTGATGATGACAAGCGTGTTATATTGGATGATGGTGTTAATACTGTGCCGTGTGGGCATTACATGATTACCGAGAGGGTACATAACGAAAATGTAAAACGGCGTAAAATAAATTAATTACATGACAGTGGCACATTTTACAGTGTTAAAAAACTTTTTAAAACGGGGAAAGATATGTAATAAAGGAAATGAACTTATGCATCACAAAAAATATATATTGTATTTTTATTAAACGACATAAGTTTACATTAAATGTAAATGGTTAAAACTGTATAAATTATATATTTTACTAACTCAGTTTATTTTGTACTTATCAATAAAAATATATTAATGCATTACACTTGATAACTTGATGCATGAGTTGTGTGCTGATGGAAATCCTAACCACTTCACATAAACCTTATCCTTTTTTCTTTTTAGTATTTTTTCAATTAGGTATGTTTTTGGATACTTGGTTTTTTGAAGCTCTTCTTGATAAAATGCTCCTTTTATTTTACACCCCTCCAAGTCTTCAAGAAGGTAAGTAGGCGGAAATGTGGATTTGATTTCCATTATTTTAAAAATTTCTGTACTCCATAAAGGTAAGTAACCTTTTTTAAAGGCTTTTCTAGTTTTGGAAATACGCACATAATCACCCACTAGAAATTTGGGCTTTATGTAATGCGATGAATAATTATAGCACGAAATACGGGTGTTAACATTTACTTGAGAAGGTTTTAAGTTTGTAGTTCGATGAACTGTGTTGTTGTACTTTTTGAGTAATGGCGGCAACAGCCATGCGAAGGAACCACGTGCTGAGAACTCCCTAAATAGCAACGTCTTCAACGTTTTTATGAAGCGTTCTGCTATGCATGCCTTCATGCCAGAATATGTAGAATAATGATTAATGTTATAATTTGACATAAGACTTTTAAAATGAGAATTATAATATTCCTTACCCATGTCAGTTTGCAAGTTTTTGGGTGGGGTTTTTAAGGTTTTGAGAATTTTATTCACTACAGATGAAACTTCTTCTGCTTTTTTTATTTCAAGGGTTCTGCCCACGCATATTTAGAATATGCGTTAATGACAATTAAAATATACTTATATCTTTTATTTTGCGAAGCGTATGGTATCATTTCAATTAAGTCGCTTTGATACAAATTGTTATATCCTTTAATTACTACATGTCTTCTTCGAATTTTAATTTTGACAGGTTTATGTAATTCATATGCAATTTGTTGTTGAGTCATTTTATATAATTTTTTTCTCTTAGCTCTTGTATAATTTCTTGTATTTCGTTGTTATGTGACGAATTTCCAGCTTGATTAGACGCTATATAATAACGAAGCCTTTCAATGAGCTCTTTCGGGTCGTCCCAATATTTATAATCTATTTGCTATTGCGTATTACATTTTTCCACATGCCTGAACCACTAACTCCATGCTCGCTTTGAGAGCTCCCCGGTTCATCAACAAATAGTTTTTTAATAACGTGGTTTAAATTTATTAGAATTTTCTGTTTGTATATTTTCATTTTCGTCATAATCCACTCTATGTGCGCTGGTTTTTTTTCTAATATTTCCTTATATGTTGCTAAATCATAAACTATTATACAACGATTTATCAGGATTTTTTTTTAATTAGTAATTCATACAATCCAGGTCTTCCCACATACTGTTTATTGCCAATAACTATAACGATCATTACGACATTTGCGCGGGAGAATTACCCATAGTAATACCTGCCTGCTGGGAAATCCATTTTAATAAAATATCCGTACGTATATCTAAATTTCGAGGTTTTTGGCGCGGTTTTATGCGGTTGTTTTTGAATGTAAGGAGCTGCAATTCTCGCCATACCGTAGTTTTTCAGCATACTTTTTTATGATGCCTAGGCGGTTGTGACGGTTCCGGAATCACTTCCTTTTCCTAAATTTATTTCAATAATCATGGTTATTTTGGCTCTGTATTGCTATTTTTTTGCGGTTCACAATTTTGTTTACCGGTTCATAACGGCGAGTAAATTTTTTGTCAAATTCTTTTCTGGTCGCTATTGCACCTAATTTTTGAAGTAGTAAATATTTTTATAGCTTTGCGATGTTGACGCTATATCGCGCTTAGCTGTTTTTGTTTGTGATCCATCAGCGGTT